>JASSKH010000027.1:4485427-4673554 GCA_031763025.1 Macrocystis pyrifera
TACAGCTCCCTCCTTCCCTCTACAACCCCCGATTTCGTCCCCCCTATCCCTCCCTCCCTCACTACAAAATCCCTCGCTCGCTCTAAAACTCCATCTGTCCCTCTGCAACTTTCTTTTTATCTCTATAACTGCCCTATTTTGCAACTCCCTCCATCTCTCTACAACTGCCTTCTTCCTTCACAACCCCCTCCTTCTCTCTACAACTGCCTCCCTCCTTTCGTAAGTCCCTCCGTCTCACTGCAACTCCCTCCTTCCTCTGTAGCTCCCTCCTTCTCTCTACAACTCCTATTTCCTCTGCAACTCCCTCCTTCTCTCTACAACTTCCTTCTTCCTTCACGACCCCCTCCTCCCCCCTACAGTGCAACTCCCTCCGTCTCTCTACAACTCCCTCCCTGAATCCGTGCCGCCTATTGCGGTGGGATAGAAATAGCGCCTCACCAAAGTTCATCAGCTCTGCTTTGGACAGCATCCCGTTCTGGTCCTGGTCTAGCTCGAGGTACTGTTAAAAAAAAAAGCGTCGACGATAAGGTCCGAGAGCGAGAATGTCAACGATAAATGCAACGACACCGTTAAAAACAAATGAAAACGTGGTGTCCACGGTCATCCCAAAAATGACGTCAACGACAACGTCTTGGGGCTAGCGTGACAGTAGGGTCAGACTGGTCCCGGTCTAGCTCCGGGTACCCTTTGAAAAACTGTCGACGATAATGTTAGATAGCTAAATATTTAACGAAAAATTCAACGGCAATGTCAAAAGCAACGTTCAACGCGGTGTCAACGGTAATGTTAACGACAACGTCAACGACGACGTCTTAGATTTAGGGCTCCGCTGATCCTGGTCTAGCTCCAGGGAATCTTCGAAAAAACGTCGACGATAAGGTCAGAGCGAAAGCGTTAAAGATAAAGTCAACGGGAACGTCGACATAAGCGTAAAATGTAGTTTCAACGGTCATGTCAACGACAACATCTTTTGGGGTTAGGGTCAGAAGCTGATCTTGGTACAGCTCCAGGTACTGTTCGAAAAGAAAAAAAAACATCGAGGATGGGATCAGAGTGAGAGAGGGTTAACGACAAGTCAACGACAACGTCAAAAGGAACGTCAAATGTACTGTAGTGGCAACGGTCATGTCAACCATGTCATCAACGCCAGCGATGACGCCACAGGTATCGCCAACTACAAAGCCAACGACTACGCCAAGGATAGCGTCCAACGTAGCGGCACTGGTCATGCTAACGAAAACGTTGACGACAAAGTCAACGACGTCGCCAACAGCAACGACAACCATCAACGAAACCACCACGAAAGCATCATCAGCAGCGCCATCAACACAACACCAGCACCACCACTACCACCAACACCACCACCACCAAACCACCATCACCGATAACGGACACATTTTCCGCGCAGAATCTTTCCCCACCTCTCCGTACACCCTCAGCGTGCTTTCCGCCGAAAACCAATTTTTGCTCAGATCCTGCGGCAGCCCTTCTCCCCCGCCCGGGTTAGCCTCGCTTCCGTCCCCGCTTCCCGTGTCCCCAACGCCTCCCTTCTGTTGGCCGCCGTCCGATGCCCCCGCCATTCTGAGCTGGAGAAGCTCGTCCATGACGCGACTGCGGACGAGCTTATCGATGGAAATTTTTCCTGGGGGGTGGGGATGGGGGTGGGTGGGGGTTGGGTAGGGTGGGAATACGGGTGGGGTTAGGGTAGGGGTGTGGTAGGAATGGGGGTGGGGGGGGGGGTGGGAGGAGGGGTGGGGGTAGGGGGGGGAGTGGGTCGGTTGGTTGGTTGGTTGGTTGATTGGAGGGTTCGATGGTGAACGACAGGGTTTGGGAGGCGTGGCTGGCGGGGATGGGACAAGGAGTGTGTTTTAGCGATGAAATATAACTTTAACGGCATCAACATCAACACCACCAGAAACACCATCGTCGCCAGAGATACTACCAGCGACCGCGGTAACCACGACATTGCCAGCCAACACAACAACGAAAGCAAAGGCAACAACACGACCACCCCACGCCATCCACCCCACCACCATCACCAACACAGCCACCACCAACAACGACCAAGCGCTTCGCGCATGCCCACGCACAGCGCACGCCTCACAGTTCCCCCTGAAACCCTTTCGCTACCAAGCACGCCCGCAAACGTGCAATGAAAACGCCTCCCCTCTAGACAAGCAATGTCTGTCTGGTCGGTAAAACCGCGACGTGGACCGTCGCGGCATTATAGGCATGTCAGGGTCTATGGTCATACGACTGCGGCCATGCATGATAGCGAGCACACCCCATCTAGACAACCTCACCTTCATCCTAACCCTCCGCCCCCCCCCCACGCCCCAAAGGCACCTCAACCTCCTCTCTCTCCCTCCCCCCTAGTCGCCTCCCAACCCTCGATCGCGCGCATACAGCTCATGGGCGCACGTGCGCATACAACTCACGCACGTGCGCATACAGCGCATACAACTCACACACGCGCGCATATACCGCATACATCTCATGCGCGCACACAGCGCATACAAGTCGTGCACGTGCGCATACAGCGCATACAACTCATACAGGTGCGCATAAAGCGCATAAAACTCATACACGCGCACACAGCGCACACAATTCATACACGCGTGCAAACAACGCACACAACTCGTGCACCTGTTCGCTTCGGGTCGAGGAAGAACATGAACCGGCGGACCGCGGTGAAGACGTAGAAGGGGTAAAAGTTGTCGTGGATAGCATGAAGGGCGGCGATGGTGGGGATGTGGTCGTACACGTAATTCTCCAGGTCCTGCTCGCGGAGAAAGCCGAGGCCCTCCGTGTCATAGAAGCTGAGAGGGCAGAAGAGGGGGCCAGGGGGGCGGGGTGAGGGGAGGGGGGGGGGGGGGGGGGGGGGGGGGGGGGGGGGGGGCGTACTCATTATTTGTTTGCCTTAGTCATTTGACTATTGACCACGCATCTATTTCGAGGCGGTGCACCGTTCCTACTCCTGATAGAGACACCTCCCAACGGTTGCGCGCTCATCACGTTGTTTCCAGGGAGTAAGAGGAAGGAGAGCTCGGAGAAGTTGGTTGGTTGGTGGTTTGGTTGATGATTGATTGGTCGGATTATTGTTTGGTTGAATCCGACAGTTGATACAATAGTTGGTTTGTGGGTTGGGTATTCATAGCTGATCGGCTGACAGGTGATGGGCAGGTCGGCTCTCTGGCGACCAAAATAAAGGTCGCTCGCGGGGTTCCCCCGCCCAGTCAAGTCGTCGACTTTTATCTCCAGACCCAACAGACAGCAGCAGCACGTGTGTAATCTGTACAAGCAACGCAACGACCAAACACTGCAACCAATTAGAATGCGCCCCCGCCGCCTCCTGACCCTTTCCCTCTCATCACGAAAAAAAAAACATCTCACTGTAGCGTAAGCTTGGTCTTCTGCAGCGACACCGACTCGTACAGGCTCTTGAAGAACATCTGCGATGATATTCGTCCACGGCTGTCCCGAGCAAACCTGAACGGAGTCGATATCATCGGGGGGAGGGAATGAAGTACATATTAAAATGATATGCATACACTCGTGTGACGATATACTTTCCGCAAGAAATGGAGGGGGGGGGGCGCTGTTAGGGGACTTGCGAAACGCTCACTACAGGGAGGGGGGGGGGGGGGTGGCACGAGCGGAAATAGGCTAATTTTTCACAAACGAAACCCGTTGGCGGCCTCGGGTGTGCATCTGACCATCTGACAGTCTCTCCTACTCCGTGGGCTGTCCTCATGCGAAACATTGGAACGTGCCATGTTTTCTTACGTATGATAGTAAAAAAGCCCTGTTCACAGCTGTTTCGTGTTTTCCAAAAATTCTAAATTTCCAAATTTTCCAAATCTCTAAATGTACCCTACATACCTGGTATATTCGTAGAGCTTATATATATATACAGGGAGCCCTTGGTCGCAAAATTGTAAATTCGTGAGTTTGGAAACAAATACCTGGTATAAAAAAAGTGAACAAAGCTTCGTGGTTCGCGACGGAAGTGACTTGGACCAGCCTCTCGTGCTGCTAGGGCAGAGAGCATTTGCGGGTACCTACCACGCGGAATGCTATATATATACACAGTACGGAGTAGTACTTCGGCCCTTGTAAGAGTGCAGTCCCGTTTTGAGCACAAACTATTACGGGGGGCCATAGTAAATGGGACCAAGTATTGTTAGCAAAAATATGTAAACATATAGGTTTTTGTGTGTACCGTAGATCCTATTTACTATGGTCCCCCGTAATACATAGAATTAGAGTGGTTTGTCCCTCAAAAACGGGACTGCGGTACTAAAAGGGCCAACCTTTCAACTATTAATAACTGCACGCACTTTTTTCGGGGGGACAAAAAAAGTTGCTTGGAATTGGTGCGGGTGGGTTAAGAGCAAAGAACGTATGTAGCAGTCGCACCACAGCAAATATATCGGGCCCAACAAGGCAGATTTTATCTTTTCGCTGCGTACGTATTCGTATAAAACGTGCAGCATAAAAAGCGCACCGCAGCAGGTCCATCTGCCCTCACACCACACAGAGAAACCTTCGCAGGCACCGCGATGAGCAGCACAGCAACCGAACCGCGGCAGAGCACGATCGATCACGGTGCGTGTGCAGCAGAGCACCCTTACAATACGCACACGCAGTCGCAATCGCACCACCACAATACGTACAGCACAGCAATGCACCACAGCAGAGCACCTTCTTGGGATAAGCACGTACATCAAAGCAACCGACGCAGAGCAAGCACTCGAACACCACACCACAACCCTACAGCAATACGGCAGCAACAGCACCTGAGGAATGTCTGGGCCGACAAGAAGGGCGCTGCCCTCGTCGACACCATGCCCCGCAGCTTCACGAAGTCCATGTAATCCGCGCTCGCGCCTTGCTCGTCCGTAGCTGCGTAAGGGTCCACGGGCGCAACAAAACCCCCCCTCTCGTACCCTTCCCTCCTCTCCCCCCCCTCCCCCCCCCCCCCCCCCTCCGCCTCCTCCTCCTCCTGCGCTTCTGCTGTCCCCAACACCCCCACCGCTACCGCCTCCACCGTAACCGCCCAGAGGCTCGTGTCCGTCCCCTGTCCCCGCCCCTGACGCGAACGCCGCGTCACCATGCACCACAACAGCCACCGATGCCGCTGCCACGCCTCGCTCGTCGTCTGCGCTGTGCCCAACTCCCGCGCCAGCAGTAGCTTCTTCCCACGCTCCCACATGTCTACCTCCCGCTCCATCGCCACCCTTCCCCCTCTTCCCCTCACCATCCCGCTCCCACTCCCACCCTCACCACCTCCATCCCCACCATCCACAGATAAGTTTCCGCTGTCGTGGGAGAGATGAGCAGTGTAGCGGTCGGAGCTGCCCTCGGCACCATCATCGAGGGAAATGACATCACCACTACCCCCATCTTGGCCAAGGCCAGCGTTGAGCGAGGGTGGTGGAGGAGGCGTCTGCTCTTCGGGGGGCGGGGTCTGCGTGCCCGGCGACACCGGCTGCAGCGGAGGCGGCGGCGGCGGCGGCGATGGTGGCGGCGGCGGCACTAACTCCGAAAGCGCCTGCTCCACCTCTGAGAGGTCCTGATTTTCAAGTCAGGTGCAGGCGGGCCGGGAAATAAGGCGTTAAGGTAGAGGGAGGGGGGGGGGGGTGTGTGCTCGATATCATGCATGGCCGTAGTCGTATGACCATAAACCCTCGCATCTCTACAATGCCGGGACGGAGCACGTCGGGGTTTCACCGACCAGACGGACACTGCTTGCACCAAGCGCGAAGCACCGTGAGGTGTTTGGCGAGTCGCATGAAGGGTGAGCTGCATCCTACTAAGAACCACTTGTCAGGCGGACTTGCATACGGATGACAGCTTCGGGGAGGGGAGAGCAAGGGACAGGGGGAGGGGGGGTTGGGAGAGAGGGTAGGGTAACAATATGCCATCGAAGCGACGGGAACAGACGCGGACATGATCGCCGCGTCTTGAAACACAAGCGAACCGTCTCCCCAACATACATCCACATCGACAGGAGATGAGGAGGTTAGCAGGGGACTGAAGGGGAGCGATAAGGGCATGAAAGGGGGGGGGGGGGGGGGGGGGGGGGGGGGGGGGTATATGAGGGCAAGAAATGAGCTCCCCTCCTTCTGCTTTAACCGTCGCAAGTAGCTTGGTTTCGCCGCCGGATCCAACAGTCGACGTTGTCATCTGTATGCAAGAAATTCCGCCTCACAAGAGGTTCTTGCATTGCAGGATGCAGCTCACCCTTCACCCGACTCGCCCAGCGCCTCACGTTTCGCTTCGCGCTTGGTGAAAGCAAACGTCTGCCTGGTCGCCAAAAAAAAACTCGACATTCTCCGTCCTGAGATCGTACGTAGGGATGCGACGGTCTTCAAGTCATACGACTACGGCCAAGCATGACATGAGTATACTCTCCGCCCCCGCCTTCCCTGGCCCCCGATGTTTGTGGAATATTTCCAGGCTCACCTCGAAAGTCATCAGCGCTTGCTCTCGCCGCTGGAGGAAGCGATTCCGCGCCCTGGCCCTAACCATGCACCGCGCCGCCCTAACTCGGCTCTCCTCCGACTGCTCAAAGAGACGATGAGGGAGTGGGGGGCAGGGGACAGGGAGGCGGTGCGGGAGGGGAACGGGAAAATATATATATATATCGCGAGGGGGGGGGGGGGGGGGACAGCGGGGGCGAGGGCGGAGGTGGGGGCGGGGGCGGGGGCGCAGGGGTATTCGAGACTTTTTTCAAGGGGTTCTGCTGTGATTCCGCCCGCGCGAAGGGTCGGGCCGCCGGGAGCACTCGCACCGCCAAAGGGGGAGCGGATTATTTCCAATCGGACGGTAGGGTCGGGTCGGGTCGAGTCTGGTTGGCCAAGTAAAAATAGGAAGGGTGATGGCCGTCCCGTCCTCTAAGGGATGGATGCAGAGTTACTAGCATAATCGTGGGGGAAGGGGGGGAATTCGCGACCCATCGATCGACCGACCGACCGACCGACCGGCACTCGCCTTGTGCCTCGTGCTTCGCGCCCGCAGCAGCAGCAGCAGCAGCAGCCCCAACACCCCCCCCGGAACCCCGAGAGGCACTCGTGTTCGTATTCGAGTTTACCCGCAATATAAATTATAAGACGTGGCCCCACTCTCCTCCCCCCCCTCCCTCTCGCCCCCCACTCATGTCCCTCCCTCTCCCACCCCCCCCCTCCCTCCTCCCTCCCTTCCCCTTCTCTCTCTCCCAGTTCCCCTTCCTAAGTACTCAGCAAGTAACAAACACACAACACACACCCTCTCCCTCCCGTTCCCTCCCCCCCCCCCCCCCTCCCCCCTCCTTCCTTCCCTACCCTCCTCGCTTACCGTGCGATCATCTCCGCTCGCGGGGGGGGCGGAAATGGACGCCGGGGGGCGCACGTAGAACCGAGGCAAGCTCCTCTTTCCAGCTCCACCGCTACCGCTACCACTACCGCTACCGCGACCACGACCACCACGACCACGCCCGCCGTTAGAACCGCTGCCGCCGCCGCCGCCGGCTCGCTCCTTTTCCCGTCGCTTGTTGTAAATGGCCGCCATGTGTGTTGCCGTTGCGCCCACTGCGATGGTTGCGCAAAAAAAAAGAAAAAAACACAAGCGTAGTGCACCGATCACCGTCGGTTAATTGATCGGTTGGTTGGTTGGTTGGTTGGTTGGTTTGACGTTTTGAGCTATTCAAACTTGGTCGATTTTGAGTGGAAGGCTAGGTTGGTTGTGATTGTACGGCTGATACCTGGTAGGTCGGTTTTGTTCGTTGGCTGGTGAGTAGGCATACTTGATTGATTGGTCGTTTTTGGGTTCGTTGGTTGGATGGTTGGTTCATCGACTCATCGATTGTGATTGGTTTATCTATTCATTGGTTGGTTGGCCCGTTGATAGAATGGTGCAAGCTGTAATAGGCACCAGGGAGTACAGCAGTAGCAGCGAGCGGTACGAGTCACATTCCAGATGCTTCGTGCGTCCGTCAGTCTAGCTAGGCTGCTCGCTACCATCAATGCAAATGTGCGTTGTGTTCGCTTGCTGCTGACTGCTGTACTCATGTGCCTGGTAGCATTTTTCGGGGGAAGGGGGACCTTCGAGGGAAAGAACAAGCGCCAAGAAAAAATGACGATCACTAGGCCTGTGAGTTGGCTAGAACTTCACGGCTGCTACTATCATAAAACTATTTAATAATTGTTAGTTGGGTGTGGGCAAGCACGTATGCCAACCATCAGGGAACTGAATTGAATTTAGTGCTGTGTAATAACAACAACAACAACAACAACAAACAATCCGAGCCACAAACTCGCCAACAAGGTAAATACAAAGACGCAGAACTCCGCAAATTGCCGCAAGCAATCTATCGGTGTAGTACCTAGCCAACTACTCTTGTAATGAGGAGCGAAATCCGAGGAGCGCGAAGATGGTAGTGCGTGGGTGTGTTTGTGTGTAGGTGGGGATACGCGAACGGGCTGAAACGGATCAAAAACGCCTCTTCAAATTGCCAGAACGAGGCCCGATTTAACGATCGGGACTCACGGACTTTTGCCTCCCAAGACCGTTGCTGGAATACACAGTATTAATACTAGAGGGGGCCATAGTAAATAGGACCAAATATTGTTAGTAAAAATAAGGAAATATATAGTTTTTCGTGTGTATCGTAGGTCCTATTTACCACGGCCCCCCGTAATAGTAACAATAGAAGAACCGCCAAAGCAGTAGCTCGATGCAGTTAGGAGCTTGACTACTTTCAAGGCGTCTGTCACGCTCCTCATTCCCGTAGTTCTTGTAACGACTGTTAATAGTCGGCGACTTTCAGTCAGCGAACTCACCTAATGATTACAGCATCGGCCCAAAGACGCAACGAGGGCTGCTTACATACGCGTGCGCATACAGGAGGACTGTTTATGTCGTGTCAGGTAGAATCTTCCAGGCGTCGGGCTGTTCGTTGTTTTGCGGGGTATTGATACGAAGCACTTCCTGGCGGGATGAAGGTACGGGCGTAGACGATGTAGAGGTGACACCCGACGAGTACCCGTTTTAAACGCGTGCCCGCCAACTTTGCGAAAAAAATACCCGGGTACTCGTGAGTATTTGCCGCCATTTTCGGCGGGTACCTGGGTGTCCGTTTCACGGCGGCTACCCGTAGAACACGCGAGTACCCGTCTAACAGCCGGCTACCCGAGTGCTCGAGGACCAAATACTCGGCGAGTATGAAGTGTTACCCGCGTGCCCGTGACGGGTTTGAGCAAGCCGGGTATTTCTCGCGAGCACCCGGTAATTTGCAAAAGGGTAACACCTCTAGAATGGTGTGAGATGTGAGGCATGAGACAGCATTTGCACTTTGAAAAGAGTTTCTCCACAACCAGTATGTACTAACTCCCACCCAGGGGACATGATCCAGAGGATGATAAGTTCCCATCTCCGGGATTTCCAAGGTAAACCAAGGGGTACCCGGGTACCCGCGTACTCGTTTAAACCGGGTACCCGAGTACCGGGGTACCCGGGTACCCTGGCCCCAAATACTCGGCGAATATGAATGGTTACTCGTACCCGTGACGGGTATTTGCAAGCCTGGTAATACCCGCGAGTGCCCGGGTAATTGGCAAAAGGGTAACACCTCTTTTGATAGCGTAGACCTAACCCCACTCCTAACCCTGACCCTAACGCTGACCCCAACCCGAGCACTAAACGGCCCAAAAACGGGCGAGAAACGCGGCTACGCCGCTTTCGTTTTTTTTTCAACATTCCGAACGTGCGGACCACGATTTTCCCCCCTTGGGCTGTTTCCTACGTATGCGGTTCGATTTCGAGCCTCAGATTTGTATTTTTCGATCTAAAAAATGAATGACCCTGCTTATGCAGTCCCAAGATGCAAAATCCGACCGGAATTTTTTCTATTTGAGAATCCGATGACCCAAAGTGGTCGCATTTTGGCCCAAAATCCGACGACTTGGGTCATCAGATTTTCAAATCGAAAAAAATGGCATATTATCTAAATTCAAGATGTTATCCACGACAGCAAACAGCAGAACGATCGATGAGTTGGATGGTGACACAGCTGTATAGCGACGAGCGACGTTGCTTCGCGCCCGACGCGCGGGCGGCGCATCCCTCCGTGGCCAGACTACAGTCGGCTGGCCCGGGCTCGGGCCTAGAGACGAAGAAAAGCGCACTCGGCACGCACCTTCCCGTGGATATGTACTCGTAGACTACACTGCTGTACAGCAGCAGCAGTCAGTCACAAGATGAAACACAAATTACCAAGACAGGTTGACTCTAGCGCACTTGCCACGCCTCTTCGCCGCCAAACCAGAGGCAGTCAGTCTTGGCTCGGACGTTTGGGTCCTACGCGCAGGGCAGCGTACCCAGCGCGTCTCTTCGCGGCGCCAAACCACAATAATAACAGTTGGTCTCGGCGTTTGCTCGAACCTCTGCACGCACAATAAATTTGATTTTTCCGCATAGATAGGAAGAGTGTTTCGATTTGACAAGTTCACATCTGAAAATGCGATCGGGTCAAAATCTGAAGCTCAAAAATCGAACCGCATAGGAAACGGCCTCCAGGAGGCCGTTTCCTATGCGGTTCGATTTCGAGCTTCAGATTTGTATTTTTCGATCTCAAAATCGAATGACCCTACTTATGCAGTCCGATTATGCAAAATCCGACCGGAATTTTTTCGATTTGAGAATCCGATGACCCAAGTCGTCGGATTTTGGCCCAAAATCCGACGACCCTGGGTCATCAGATTTTGAGATCGAAAAATGGCATGCTCTCTAAATTCAAGATGTTATCCACGACACAAAACAGCAGTTGGTCTTGGGGTTTGCTCGAATCTCTACACGCACAATAAATCTGATTTTTCCGCATAGGAAGGCCCTTTCGATTTGTCAAGCTCGTATCTGAAAATGCCATCGGGTCAAAATCTGAAGCTCAAAAATCGAACCGCATAGGAAACGGCCTCACACGACGATAGGTGACTGACTGTAAAAGTCCCCATTTTTTTCCGGAAACTCCCCCCCCCCCGGACCACTAAGTGAATACTACTTCTAATATACAGGCTGCTTTTAGGTGTACTATTATATGTGTACGAAGGGTTAAAGGGTACCAGGTATGACGCCTTTAACATTTAACGACAGCATTGCAACTGCAAAACCACTATTAACACTGCTGTTCTTCACATCGGACACATCAGATAGATCACCTACAGATCACTTGATGACATACATATTTCAGGGCAGACCCGTTTCTGATCTGTATGATTTGTGGCTGTCGCCGGGTGGGAGCATGATCTGCATGATCTCTCATCAACAAAAGAACAATACCGGTACCAGGTTGGACCTACATATATCACAGATGGTGCACAAACCTACGTTCTGGTACGTGTAATAGCACACCATGGTCATAACGACACACAGCTTAGGATCTACTGCTGTAGACGAACTACTACGGCGGTAGATGGTAGGTAATCTGATCTGTCTGACGTGTGACTATTCGTACTGCTACTGCTGCTGCTGCTGCTCCTGCACGCTCAGATGCAGATGTTCTTGGTAGCCACTGCTGTATACTGCCTACCCTGTACCTGACCAGGTACCCGAGGGTATCTGGTACGGCGTGAGAGGCGAGAGGAGGCGAAGCCCGAGCGACCGACCATTTTTTTCAAAAGTTCCGTACCGGTATGAAAGAAGTCAAAATAGATATACGCAGAAACGGAGCCCCTCGTCCCCCGGGCGTTTTTACCAACCTCTTGCGGGCGCTATGTAGCACCCTGGGATGGTGCAACACCACAAATCTTCGAGGGAAAGGCGAACGCTATCGGTCTGACGATCTGGCAACTGCTGTGGTGGTGCATACCACAGGAAGGGAGAGAGGGAGAGACGGAGGCAAACGTTTTCGTTCGTTATGAAAATCTGAACGGTATCGAGGCGACTGCTGTTTTGTGATTAATTAGGCTTCTCGCACGCGACTCTTCCTTGGCAAACCTCACACCTTCGTCGACCTCCGACACCGGGTTCGCTTCTATGATGGCCTTAAGAGAATCGATCCACCCGCCGGCGTTCCCTTTGCCTCCCATCCTGGCCATGCCCCACCAAATCTGGACGTGTAGTGCAACTTCCGAACTTCTGGGCAAGCAAAGCAGCAGTATCATTGGGGTTCTCCACAGTATGGAGGTGGATGTTCACTACGGGGGTGGCATGATTCGGAAAACCAGCAGAGGTGCCATTTTGTTCCAGTTCAGTCTGTCTGCAGCAACAGCAGCAGCAGAGCGATACCGGCACTATGGAGCTCGGACCGACATTAACGGAGTTCTACGCTCCCGCAACGAGCAGCGCTCGTAAGCAGCAACTCGAGCAGGGATTGCACGCGTTCCGCACGCTGCCCAACGCGCACCTGAGCAGCTTGGAGATCATCCTTTCCATAGTGAGAGAAAGCCCTTTTGTGGCCAGTTCACTGCAACACCCCATGTTGCTGCTGCTACTCGCACGCTTTGGGAGCAGTCTCTGGGTGACGTGCTGAGAAAAATCGCCCAATGTTGTGTTAGCTCCCGGCTGCTTCATGTCATGGGTGTACACGGCAGTAGTAGAACAGTATTGCAACAGAATAGCAGTAGTAGTATTTATACCAATAGCAGAGCACTTTTCATATTTATAAGTCCTGTGTAGCAGTGAATGTAATTGCGTAGCAGGCAGTCGCGCATAGCAGTAGCAGCGTGTCTAGTCTACGGGTAGAGCATTAGACGACTGCTTGTCCAAGCTGAGCCAGCCATAAAATGCAGAAAACGTACTAACGTCGCATCCCGTGAACCACTGCTACAAAAATTGAATCGCCATCAGAACCTTGACACACCGCTACTCGTGCAAAAAAAAAAAAAAAAAAAACTGGGTATTGAAAAATTCAAAATTCTACTGTTTTTATAAGAAACTAAGAAAGCACGTCAGCTGTTTCGTAACCTTTTTTTTCGACTCGATCTCGCCGAGATGTTCGCGAAAACTCCAAAACACCATTTTTTTACTCGTTCACGATCAAGGTGACATTATGTGGAGACGGTGCTGAAGGAATGCATATGTTGGGAGAAATATCGATGCAAGTCTTGTTACCCAATTCGTCACCAATCAAGAGATTTTACCAAAAGTTGATTCTATGTATTAATCAAGTACCAGGTACGTAATTACGAAAAAAAATGGCGATTCTGCGATGCCCCACTCAATTTTCATATTTTGGCGCTGAATTTTTAACCTCGTATTTTGAGATCGCGCGTTCAAAGACATCGAGTGTTGGCTCTGTGTACCAGCATGTGTTTTTTTTTTTGTTTTGTTTTACTAGTTTTGGTCGCTTTTATATGTTTTGGGATTGTTCGGGCGGTCATTATACCTCTAGGGAAATAAAAATAAAAATAGAGGGCCGACACTCCATGCGTCGGTGAGTGCATGAGCTACACCGTGCAAAAAGATCAAGTCCAAATTCGTAAAATTGATGGGGGCATGACCAATCCGACGTTTGTACATTTTTTTTAACGCTGGCCAAACTCGAATCCCACGGCGGTCACCTATATGAAGCCTAACCTTGTCCCGGAAATCATGAGGTCGCGAAGATCTTGGTTCGATGTGTCCCTGGATCGGTGGTCCCGGGTTTGCTGCGTGGCCTGCTGCAAGCTCTGCTCTGGAGTCGCGGCCTGCCGAGCTTTGGCGCGGTTTTTCTCGGATCGCGCTCCTGAACGAGGCATGACAAACTATGCCTCGTTCCGGAGCGCGATTAAAGAAAAGCCCCGCCGAAGCTCGGCAGGCCGCGACTCCGGAGCAGAGCTCGTAGCAGGCCATGCAGCAAGACGCCTACCCGGGACCACCGATTCAGGGATATATTAAACCAACATCTTCGCGACCTCATGACCTCCGGGACGGGGCTAGGCTTCATGTTCCGTAGCGGTATGATAATCGTACTGCTGTCTACCAGGCAGCAGCAAGCAGGAGAGCAGGAAACAACAGCAGTAAGCAGTGGTTGCGGTTGTAAAATACTGCACTGGTACAAGCCATACTGACCCGAAACATAGGGACCGTTAGCGTAAAATTATCCAATACAAACCGTCCTTATATTTTGGATCAGAGTGGTACTATTGTATGTACTGCTTTCGTCCTGTACACGAATGTATATAGTTACTCTATTGATACGGGTAGATGGCACTCGTAGGAACCACCCTGCATGATGAGTGCTCGGCACAGCAACATCATACCGCCGTGTGCAGGCAGTGCGCGCAGCAGCAGGAAGGACGACACGGCAGTAGACTGGTGGTGATGTTCATGTTGACGTCTGTCTATCGCGAGAAAGCTGCGACTACGAGTACCTACACATATAGACATGCGAACTACCACTCTGTCCGTAGATATAAGGAATGTTTTTATTGAATAGTAGTGAATAAATGATAACTATATTTTGGGACATATGATACTTGGTATGTATAATATATACCTATCATGAAGACTGGAGATAAAGTTTCCTGCCGAGATCATTCGGCCTCGACTCGTCATGATATGTTAAGAAGTCTCGTATGATATACCAGAGGGTGCCTGGTATCCTACTACGGGGGGCCATAGTTAATAGGACCAATTATTGTTAGTAAAAGTAGGGGAATATATAGGTTTTTGTGTGTACCGTAGGTCCTATATACTGTGGTCCCCCGTAATGGTTTTCAGGGCATGCCTCGGATTAGTCCCACGGTCCGTGGGATCGCGGCAACTCAACCAAAGCAGAGTTAAGAGTTAAGAATGAGGAATAAACAATGGTAGAATCATCATATGAAAGACCAAATCACGGTGAATCGGATGACGGGTGTTTTTTGTTTTTTTTTAAGATGTAGGAACCGCGGTATGGCCACGGGATTTAGTTCTCGAAATCCCGTGGTAAAACTCCCGTGTCTATACCGCGGTTCCTACTTCGTAAAAAATAAAAAATAAAAAACAATCGTCATTCGATTCGCCGTGCTCTGGTATTTCTAAATGGTGATTTTGACGTTGTTTAGGGCGTTTCTTATCTCCCTCCAAAGAGCATGGGAGCGAGCGGAACGGAACGAGGCTGTTCGTGGTCATTCGTTCCGTGCCTGTGTAAAAAAAAACGAGTTTGGGTCCATGCAGAATTCTGGGCCTCGCCAGCCGAATCAGTACGAACGGTATCTTTTACACATGCCAGAGCACATTGGTGTCCACATCCATCTTCGGTGGTGTCCATCTACATCAAATAAGATCCTACATGTTTCCGTTCGGTCGGGCCGTTCGGTCCTCCCAAACAAGAAGAAGGAGTGCAACACTTCTTCTTCCTCTTCCTAGATATACAGTTTTTCTCGGGCTGCACTGAATCTATTCGTTTCCCACAACCAATCAGCATCAATTCATGCAGCAAACTCTATTCCATCCGGTCCGTTCCAATGCTCTCTGGGGGGGGTTAAGACACACCCTTATTCCTCATTCGTAGCTCTGTTATCGTTGGTTCACCGTCATTCCACGGACCGCGGGATTAATCCCGAGGAATGCCCTGCTTTTTTTAATACACCACTGCGGCTGTCATGTTCTGCTCATGTTGACCCCTGATAGTTGCAATATTGTCATCTTGTATTCATACGAAGTAGTATTGCCGTAATCTGTCGCCGGGTACAGGGGCAGCGGCGCGAGCAGGAAGACCTGTTTGTGCTATATTTTTGCGGCTGCACCGTCGAAGGGGCCATCCGGCGAAGGTGGAGCAGCATCCCCAAGGAAGAGAGGCTCCACGTCCGGAAGTTTCTTTTTCAGGTACAGAAATTTCCCAGAAGTGTTGCCTTGGTTTGAGTAGGTTTAGCAATCTGGGAGAAGGGATCTTTAGGGGTGTTTTTGACTTGAAAATTGCGTAGCGCGGTCTGCACTTCGGAATCGTCGTCTGCAATTGAGAAATTTCCTGGTTCGATGCGAACTCGGCGCAGCCGCGTTTATGGCCAGTTTTGGCCCGTTTTGGCTGCGGTTTGGGGTCAGGGTTAGGTCAGGGTCAGGGTTAGAGTCAGGGGTTGGGTTGGGTCTTCGCCCGTACCTTGATCCCAACAGGAACCAAAATACCTGAACAGCCTACCAACCTAAAGATCCCTTCTCCCAGATTGCTAGGGGACCTCCTTGGTTTGGTTCGGTTTTGTCTGGTCTCGTCTGATATTTGGTTTTTATTTGGTTTGGTTGGCCTTTGGTTCGGTGTGGTCTTCGGTTTTGTCTGGTCTGATGTTGGTTTGGTTGGTTTGATTTACTGTAGTTTGGATTTGGCTTTGGTTATATTTGGTTTTGGTTCGTTTCGGTTGGTTAGGTCCTTTCTTGTCTTTCCTTTGGTCAGTCTTCCATGTCTTGTCTCGTCTTGTCTTGTCGTGTCTTGTCCCGTCTTGTCTTTTCTTGACATGTATTTTTTTTGTCTTGTCCTTTCTTCTTTAGTCTTATGTTGTCATTTGTATTGTATTGTATTTATTGCATTGTATTGGCTCATCTGCTACGGTAAGGCTAAGGTACGGAGGGAAGGGAGGGAGCGACGGGGGAAGGGAGGGAAGGAGGGCGAGGGTAGGCGGGAGGGCGAGAGAGACATACTCCGCGTGTATCCCTCCCCATTTTTCGGGATGAAGCACAATCGAGCGAGCGCGATACAACCTGACCGCCATACCGACCGACAGACGTACCGACAGACCGACAAAATCATAGGCCAACACACCGACCGCGCTCGACCCCCCCGCCGTCACGCTTTACCTGCTCGTGTTTGGCGGGGGTGTCAGGCGAGGACTCAAACACGTTGCGTTCGATAGCGCCCGATTTTCCAGGCCGAGGCTCACATTAACGAAACGGAAGCACATGCATTGCACGAGACTCTCTAAGTTTGGTTTTTGCGAAGCTGGAGAGTCGCAAGTTCGCGAGATAGACGACAAGAGTGGACGGGCGTATTGTAGATGGGAATACTCGCATACCCTTGACAGATCGCTATCTACTGTGTGGATAATCTATTAACAGTTCCTCACCTTATAGGGCACATCCAACCCAGGAAACTTGCTGCTATTGATACATCGTGCAGATCATACGGGTCCCACTAGGCAACATGAACTAGAGTAGATCATACAATTATCTGGGTATAGATCTGCCTTGAAAGATCTTCTAGATCATGAACTATGGGAATGGATGATCTGTAGATGATCTGTGGATGATCTGTCCGCGGTGTGCATACGTTGTGGTTCTCCTCTGTCTGTGCTGCTGCTGGCGCCTCCGCTACTGTCTATACTTGATGTCGATGCTGCTGTGTGTACTACTGAACGTAAGCGCTGCTGTGTGTGCGCTTGTACTGTCTACTGGTACACTACTGCCGCGTACTGCTAATAGTGCCGCGCACTGCTGCCTGCACTATTGCTTATGCTACTGCTCTCTGTTTTTGACGCTGCTGTTTGCATCGATCGGAATGGACCCCCCTCCCCCCCCCCCCCCACGCCTAAACGCGCAGTTCCTTGGGACCTCGCACACGTCCCTCCCTCGGTGGGTGGTGACCAAGCTGGGCAAAGCGCTCGTGGACGTGGGCAAGGTGTCCTGGCCTCACGAAGATTCGGATTTTCTCACGGAGATCCTGCAGCTGGCCAGGTGAGGACGGGGCATGATATGCATGTCTCTGCCTACAAACAGGCGTCAGCAGACCCTTTTCCGTTCACGGATATACACTACGTTTTCGCGTACAGTAGACACTTACGTGTAGTCAAGCGCGGACGATTACGTAGCATGTAAATGCCCCACGTATGGAAATCGTGGGGAGCTTTATATATGCGTGGCTATTTTTTTGTCCTGTCCGCCGGCAGAGAACGAAGGAAAACGTAATAGTAAATAAATGACGCCTGCTTAACGATTTGCGGTGCGATTGTGCGTACGCCTGAGCTTTCCTTTACCCTTACCCTTCTTCTCACGATTAAGCCATTTCCTGGTTATTCGACATGGATTATGCTTACGCCGGGCGCTAAGCTTGCGCTTGCCATTTCGCCTTCGATTTCGCCATCATACTACGATAGTGCCGATACATGTTTGCGATCACGACTACTTTTGCCCCTGAGCTTACCCTCGCGCCCGTCTCTCCTTCCGCTCGCAATTCCGCTACTAACGCCTACGCCTGCTAGGTTACGGTTTAGGCTTGTGCTTGAGCCTACGCGTATGCTTGCGCCTGCGCTTACAATGATTGTAGTCTAATTTCAAGTACTTTAGTCCCAAAAAAAAAAACTGAATATTCTCCTCTAATTTCAAGTACTTTTGTCCCCAAAAAACTGGATTCAGTTGTAAAGAATTTAATGCTCACGCTTACCATTTCCCTCCGGCCCACGATACGGCCACTAAATCATGTGGTTACGGTCACGATTACGCTTGCGCGCAAGCCTGCGCCTAAGCTTGCGCTTTTGCTTTTGCTTGCATTTAAGTTCGCGCTTAATCTTGCGCCTAAGCTTGCGCTTTTGCTTTTGCTTGCGCCTAAGCTTGCGCCTAAGCTTGCTCCTGAGCTTGCGCCTGAGCTTGCGCCTGAGCTTGCGCCTGAGCTTGCGCCTGAGCTTGCGCCTGAGCTTGCGCCTGAGCTTGCGCCTGAGCTTGCGCCTGAGCTTGCGCCTGAGCTTGCGCCTGAGCTTGCGCCTGAGCTTGCGCCTGAGCTTGCGCCTGAGCTTGCGCCTGAGCTTGCGCCTGAGCTTGCGCCTGAGCTTGCGCCTGAGCTTGCGCCTGAGCTTGCGCCTGAGCTTGCGCCTGAGCTTGCGCCTGAGCTTGCGCCTGAGCTTGCGCCTGAGCTTGCGCCTGAGCTTGCGCCTGAGCTTGCGCCTGAGCTTGCGCCTGAGCTTGCGCCTGAGCTTGCGCCTGAGCTTGCGCCTGAGCTTGCGCCTGAGCTTGCGCCTATGCCTTGCGCTTAAGGAGCGTTTTTAACGACACTGTGAAAACTTGCCAAGTTGGCAAGTTTTGAAAATTTGGATTTTTGCTTTTTGGAAATTGGAATTTTCAAGTCTTGCTAAAAACTTGCCAAATGAAATGGCTAGTCCAAGTTTCAAAAAACTTGCCAACGAAGGGCTTGGGGAATATATCCCTAAAAAGCTTGGCAAAAAACTTGCTAAATTGGCAAATCCAAATTTCCGAAAACTTGCCAATTTGGCAAGTTTTTTTGCCAAATACGTGTCGTTAAAAATGAACCTAAGCTTGCGCCTAAGGTTGCGCCTATGATTTCACCTGAGCTTGCGCCTAAGCTTGTGCCTAAGCCTTGCGCTTACGCTTACGCTATCGTCCACGCTCACGCCCATAGTGTGTCGGTGAACCGCGCAAGTCGAGCCGAACCAGTCGCGAGAGACCTACAGTAACACAGTGCTGTTGTAGAGCTTCATGATTTGAAGGAGGGAGGGGCAGAAAAGGGGGATTGCTGCTTGATGCATAGTTCCGCCCGATCTTCGTCCTCCGTTGCGCATATTCCTCCTGCTCCTCCTCTAACTCGTTTCTTTCGTCCTTCTCCTCCTTCGCTTCCTCCTCCTCCTCTTCCTCTTCCTCCTCCCCCCCTCCCCCTCCCCCTCCTCCTCCCCCTCCCCGCTTTCCTCTTCCTCCGTGTGTTGTTGTTGCTGCGACTGCTGCTCCGTTTTCTGCTGTCACTGCTGCTGCTGCTGCTGCTGCTACTACTGCTCCCCACACTCACGCTGAATGCACTTCCGCCCAAACAATTTGTTGCTTGTGACTGCCGACGACAACGATGGCGGCGGCGACGGTGGCGGCACCGCGGTTGCTGTCCAAAACACTACTAAAACAACTACCGCAATAACTCTAATTTGTGTACTACTACTACTACTACTACTACTGCTACTACTACTACTACTGCTACTACTACTACTACTGCCACTACTACTACTACTACTACTACTACTACTACTACTACTACTACTACTACTACTACTACTACTACTGCTACTGCTGCTACTACTACTACTACTACTACTACTACTACTACTTCTACTGCTACTATGAATGCTACTGCTACTACTACTACTACTAAACTACTACTTCGCATATATACTGCCACTTCCACTACTACTTTAACTACTAACAATACAAGTAATGAGTCGACCCGAGTGTTGGGACTGGACCTCCTTACTCTTGTGTCGGAAGAGTTCGTTCGTCCAGACTCCCCTCTCCCGGACAGCCGGAAGAAGGAGCTCAAGGCCAGCCTCATCTGGGCGATGCCGAGCGTGCTCCACGTGCTTGCCGAGGTGCGTGGGTGCGTTGTGTCAAGACCCCGGGAAGCTTGTTTTGGTTTAGTGTACCCGCGGGGGGAGGAAGTGCTGGTGCTGGATGGTGCTGGTGCTGGGAAGAGCGGTGGTTGGGAAGGAAGGGGGGGGGGGGGGGCGTTGGTGGTGGCGGTTGCGGGGGGGGGGGGGGGGGGGGGGGGTTATCATGTTACCTGGGGCGGGGGGAGGAGGTGCTCATGTTACCTGAGGGGGGGTGTGTACTCAATATAATGCATGGCCGTAGTCGTATGACCATAGACCTTCGCATCCTTACAATGCTGGGACGGGGCATGTCGGGTTTTCACCGACCAGGCAGGCATTGGTTGCGCCAAGCGCGAAGCACCGTGAGGTGTCTGGCGAGTCGCATGAAGGGTGAGCTGCATCCTACTAAGAACCGATTTAAAGGCGGATTTTCTTGCATATGGATGACAGCATCAATGCATTGATTTAATTTCTGGTGAGTACATTTGGGGGGGGGGGGTTGTACTCATTGTCATGCATGGCCGTAGCCGTATGGCTATAGACTATATACCCTCGCATCCCTACAATGCCGGGACGGAGCAGGTCGTGTTTTCACCGACCGGGCAGGCATTGCTTGTTGCACCAAACGCGAAGCGCCGTGAGGTGTTGCGCGAGTCGTATGAAGTACGAGCTGCATGCTACCAAGAACCGCTTGTGCGGCGGACTTGCAAATATATGGATGACAGCTTCAAGGACTTAATTTATTTTTCGTAGTGGCAACTTCCAGGGACAGCACTGGGAGTGGGAGTACAATGTGACAGCTTCGTGGGCGCCTGACCATAAACACTTCGTGATGCGATCATTTCCCTTACGCAGAGTGAAGGTTCTCCAACCCGCACAAATGGTCTACGGCAGTAACTAGATCGCCAGCTGTGACCGACCGCCAAAAAAATACAAAATCCAACGATCACCTGGTTGTCCAGCTCACGTAGTGAGCGGCAAGTTTTACAGTGTCGTTGCCAATTCACGCCAACCCAGCCTATTTATATAGGGGGGGGGCGAAAAGCGAACGGGACTGACGAGGATCAAAGCGCATAATCTACGACAAGGATGACGTTGCGTCGCTGTATGGGGAGGGGGGCTGCCGCAAGAGAAGCGCCTCTGGGGGGAAATCTGCTCGCCCAAAAATTAACCCCCTCCCCCTTGGCTCCACTCTAGCTCCACCCCCGGCCACCCTCCACCCCACCCTACCGCTACCTCCTCCTTGCCCCTGCCCCAACCACCACCCCACCCCCAGCCCAACCCAGCTCTTTTATCCCCTGCACCCGCCCCCGCCTCCCCCCCCACACCTCACCTGGCACCCCCAGCCCCACCCCGACAACCCACCCCCCACCCCCGTTCCCACCCTCCGCTCTTGCCCCTGCTTGCTTGAACGTTCGGTGCTACGTATGATTGCACAGGTAGTTGCGGTGTCTCGGGACGCAGCGGCAGGGGTGGGGGGTGGGGTGGGGGTACCGGAGGCCACGGTTCGGGCGGCGAGAGAATCTGTGCTCGGAGCGACCCGGTGAGTTTTTTCGATACCGGAATCGGAATCGGAATCGGGGTCGGGTTCGAGATCGGAATCTGTGTACTGGTAGGTAGCGGGGTCGGGATCATAATCAGAATCGGGGTGGAAATTGAAATCCGGTATCGGGATCGGAATCGGGATCGGAATCAGGGTTGGCATCGGAATCCGTATCGGAACCGGGATCGGAATTGTCGTCTGTATCGGAATCGGGGTAGGCATCGGAAATCAGTGTCAGAATCGGGACCGGAACCGGAATGGGGATGGAGATTTATAGCCGTGTGTGCAGCAGGGTGGGGGGGGGGGGGGGGGGGGAGTACGAGGTGAGAGGGGGGGGGACGCGTGAGGTGAAGAAGCTAGTTTCTAGTTTTGGCTTATCTTCCGTTGTTGTTTTATTGCCACACCACACCACACGTACGTAAGTACTACGTACGTACCCGGGGCACGTATTTACGTTACGTGCCGTCTTCTGCCGGTTGTCTGGTTGCTGCAACCATTTTATCTCGGAGGCGGGGTACGCTACCCGAGCGTATGGTATGATACCGCATATCTAGTATACCGCATATATCACACTATATAGGGCGATAAGGTAGTACATCCCCGCGGATGGAGTACTATTATGAAAGCTACTGTAGTTTTCTCTTGAAACAACAGCGAGAGTGAAAAAAACGGCGAGCGACGCGTCTACGACGGAAAAGGTCCCGAAGAGCTCTTTTCCAATAATAGGCCACCATTTTTTCGTTTATGTATGTGTGCCCCCCCTACCCCCCCCTATTATATATATATATTATATATGGGTTGGGTTGGCGTCGGTTGGCAACGACGCTGTAAAACATGCCGCTCACTACTTGAGCTAGACAACCAGGGTACGCGGAACGCGTTTTTATTTCATTTTCGTTTCTTTTTTTGGCGGTCGGTCACAGCTGGTGGTCGAGTTAGATCTTATGTGCGAGGTGAAGAACCTTTACTCTGCACAAGGGAATTGATCGTATCACGTAGTGTTCAAGGTACGGCACCCAAGAGGCAGTTACATAGTACTCCCATTGCTGTCTCTGGAAGTGGCTACACCGGAAATTAAATGAATTAATTAAAGCTGTCATCCATATGCAAGTCCGACTCACAAGCGGTTTTTAGTAGGGTGCAGCTCACCCTTCATGCGACTCGCCGGACACCTCACGGCGCTTCGCAGATGGTGCAAGCAATGTCTGCCTGGTCGGTGATGCTCCGTCCCGGCATTGCAGGGATGCGAGGGTCTATGGCCATACGACTACGACCATGCACGAGATCGAGTACATATCTCCTATCGAGTACACCCCCCCCCTCCCGCTCGACCGACGTTTTGGAGGAAATCGGCTCTGAAGTTCAACCCAGGGGATGTGTTTGTTTATCACCCGTGCGCGTGTGATACTGTACAGAGACATATTATATGGGGGGGGGGGTTATCATATCACCCGTGTGATGCGGTACAGAGACATTATATGGGGGGGGGGGGGGGTTATCATATCACCCGTGTGATGCGGTACAGAGACATTATATGGGGGGGGGGGGGTGTTATATTTCATTACCCGTGTGATACGGTACAGAGAACGTACCACATGTGCGACTCTGATTCCAAGTTGTCCCCGAAACGGGAGTTTTGATCGCGGTCCTAACACGGGTATCAACCCAATTGGCGTGAACCCCCCGAGATAGCGACCACAAACAGTGGTTGGTAGCGACCACAAACAGTGGTTGGTAATATTGGCGTTATCAACCGTGTACGAGCAGCAGGGTGAGGGAGGGGCCCAGCAGAAGCACGGGGCAGGAAGGATCAGGTTGCGCCCATGCCGTACCGTACAACTGCCTTTAAACCGTTGTCAACTCGGACACCATGTTGCAGAAATTCACCCTCCCAATCACGCAGTGGCCGTCGTCGCTGTAAACCGTCGGTGTTTATTCGGTACCTTTGAGTTTTTTATAGTACGTGCTGCTGTACTACCAGATACCAGTACGTGTTTGTTTGGTACCTTGAGTTTTTTATAGTACGTGCTGCTGTAGTGGTGTTAGGTACCGGTCCGTGTTTATTGGGTACCTTTGAGTTTTTCGTAGTGCGTACTGCTGTAGTCGGACCAGATACCGGTACGTGTTTATTTGGTACCTTGAGTTTTTTTGTATTACGGGGGGCTATAGTAAATAGGACCTACGGTACACACACAAACCTATATATTTCCCTATTTTTACTAGCAATATTTGGTCCTATTTACTGTGGTCCCCCGTGATAGTACCTACTGCTGCAGGGGTATCAGGTATCGGTACGCGGTTTATTCGGTACCTTGCGTTTTTTTTTTGTACTTACCGAGTCACTACGAGCAGCTGAGCAGTTATGAGTCATGATGTGTGGATCATTACCTGAGTATTTTAAAAATAAACGCTTGTAAAATTCGGTAAAAATGGAATATAGACGAGGCGTATTACGCACAGCTTGCAAAGTTGAGTATCAACTACTTGATCGGTCCAACTCACAGTTGACGTGTTTCATACTCTTATAAAATGGTCGCTGGCTGAGTATGTAATCATGATTGGCTGAGTGTGCTTCACCGGCAGTCTTTTAACTCGTCACCGGCAAATATTTCGCTATCCCTTTTACAGTAGTATAGCAGTAGTCCCGTTTTGGAGACAAACTACTTGGAATTAGAATGGTCTATCCCCGAAACGGGACTGCGATTCTAAAGGGGTCAACAGCACGGTTTCATCAGCGTCTGTTTTTTTTTTTGTTTCTTGTTTTTTTTTTTGGCGTTTTTTTTTTTTTTTTTGTTGCTTTCTTCTTTGTTGTTTTGCTGGGTTTTACTTCTGAAAAGGTGCCTGCTGGTGATCGTCAGCTGGGCGCCGCTGACCGACCACCTCACCGTGGACCTCTTCCGCTCCCTATTCGGGGTAATCGAGGTGGGTCGGGGTATTATACCACAGGTGGCCGAGACCCCCCCCCCCCCCCCTTTGCACAAAGTGGGCGTAAAAATATCCTCGTGGAGACACTGAATGGACACAGTAGCACACCGTTAGGCGTACATGCCGAACTGAGAGGATGTTCACACCATGTGGGGTTCGGCGCATTGTTCAATGTTTCAACAAAGAGTTTGAAACGTATTTTTACGCCCGCATTGTGCAAGCGCGGGGGGGGGGGGGGGGTCCCGGCCACCTGTGATGTTGAAGCTTCGGGGTAATGGAGGTGGCGGGTGGTGATTCTGGGCGCACGCTGGTTTCCGCGAAACTGTCTTGTCTTGTCTTGTCTTGTCTTGTCTTGCCGTGTCTTGTCTTGTCTCGCCGTGTCTTGTCTTGTCTTGTCTTGTCTTGTCTTGTCTTGTCTTGTCTTGTCTTGTACTGCCGTGTCTTGTCTTGTCTTGTATTGTATTGTATTGTATTGTATTGCCGTGTCTTGTCTTGTCTTGTCTTGCCGTGCCTTCTCCTGTCTTGCCGTGACTTCTCTTGTCTTGACTTGCCTTGTCTTGTATTGCCGTGTCTTGTCTTGTCTTGTCTTGTCTTGTCTTGTCTTGTCTTGCCTTGCCTTGCCTTGCCTTGCCTTGCCATCCTCTGTCTTCTATTTCCTTCCCTCCCCTCCCCTTCCTCTGCCTTTTTTTTTTTTTCACGCCTTGCCTTTGCTCTGTCTTCGCCTTTGTGTCTGGTTGTTCCTTGCCTATCGTCCATGCCTGACGCCTCTCTCTTGTCTTGTCATTTCCTTGGTCGGTGAAGGCCGCAGCTACCGGGGGAGGCGGGAGCGGCGGCGACGGCGGTGGCAGCGGTACCCCGTCCCTACAGGAGTGCGGCGCGACCTGCGTGGCGTGTGTCACCGAGGTGAGTGTAGTCTTGACGTCGTGGGGGTACATTAAGTATTCCGCTTGTTTGCGCTTTCGCTTACGTTTCGTGGGCAGCAGGTATAGAGTTGGGGCTGGGGGGGAGGGGAGGGGAGGGGAGGGCAGGGGGGGGGGGGGGGGGGGGGGGCGATAATCATCGGCCACGCATGAGGGGGGGGGGGGGGGGGGGGGGGTGGCATGAATGGGTGGGGGGAATAGTGGTGCGGAGGGAGGGGGGTGGCGGGTGGCGGATAGGTGGTCTCCCCAACCCTCGTCCGAAAGAGGCAGCCGACATAGGCGGGAAAGCAATTTTTTTTAACAGAATAAAGCGCCGTTGTAAGCGGAGGAGGGGGGAGGAGGGAGGTGCCGGGGGGGCCGGGGGAGATTGCGGCTGGGATTGCGGGGTTAGCAAATTTCGTTTCCACAAGCGTGTTGGTTCTTGTGTGTGAGACCGCCGTCGGTCAACGAAATTATTTTTTTTTTTTTCCCTCCGGCTCGCTCGATATATATTTCTTGCCCCCCCCCCATTATTTTTTATAACTGGTGTAAATATAGGATGGGTTGGCGTCGGTTGGCGACGACGCTGTGAAACACGCCTCTCACTGCGTGAGCTAGCCAGCCAGTGTACCCTCTTTCTTTTCTTTTTTCTTTTTTCTTTTTGGCGGTTACCACGACTGGCGGTCAAGTTAGATCATTTTTGTGCGGGGAGAACCTTCACTCCGCACAAGGGGGATGATCGTATCACGTAGTGCGTGTATGGTGAGGCACTCACGAGGCAGTTACATAGTAAACCCATAGCCGTCTCTGGAACTGGCCACACCAGACATTAAATCAATTCATTGATGCTGTCATCCGTACGCAAGAAAATCCGCCTCAGAAGCGGTTCTTAGTAGGATGCCGCCCAACACCTCACGGCGCTTCGCGCTTGGTGCGAGCAATGTCTGCCTGGTCGGTGAAAACCCGACGTGCTCCGTCCCGGCATTGTAGGGATGCGAGGGTCTATGGTCCTACGACTACGGCCATGCACAATAATGAGTACACCCCCCCCCCTCTCCCCTCCCCTATCGAAACGCCTCGTTCCACAGGTAGTGTCTAAACGCTTGCTCCCGCCGAAACAGGAAGACGTAGTGCTAGGCATGGCCGACCACATGTTGGCGCTGCTCAAAATCGTAACCAGGTATGCTTGGGCGGGGGGAGGGAGTGTGCTCATGTCATGCATGGCCGTAGCCGTATGACCATATGACCATGGGGGGGGGGGGGGGGGGGGGGGGGGGGGGGGGGGGGGGGGGGGGGGGGGGGGGGCGAGGGCCGGGTGAGATGAGGGGCTAAGATGGAGGGGGGGGGGGGGGGGGGGGGTGCACTCGATATCGTGCATGGCTGTGGTCGTATGACCGTAGACCCTCGCATCCCTACAGTGTTGGCATGGAGCACGTCGGGTGCTCACCGACCAGGTAGACACTGCTTGCACGAAGCTTTGCGAAGCGCCGTGAGGTGTTCGGCGAGTCGCATGCATGAAAGGTGAGCGGCATCCTACTAAGAACCGCTTGTGAAGCGGATTTGCATATGGACGACAGGGGAAAAGAAGGGGGGCTCGGGGGGTGTATTTTTTTGAGGCTATCGTTCTTACAGTTTCATTTAGGGGTAGGGGAGAGGGGAGGAGAGGTTGGGGGGGGTGAAGCGGGGGGGCGTACTCGATAGGAGAGATGTACTCGATCTCATGCATGGCCGTAGTCGTATGACCATAGACCCTGGCATTCCTACAATGCCGGGACGGAGCATGTCGGGTTTTCACCGACCAGGCAGACATTGCTTGCACCAAGCGCGAAGCGCCGTGAGGTGTCCGGCGAGTCGCATGAAGGGTGAGCTGCATCCTACTACGAACCGCTTGTGAGGCGGACTTGCATATGGATGACAGCTTCAATGAGTTAGTTTAATTTCCGGTGTAGCCACTTCCAGAGACAGCAATGGGAGTACTGTGTAACTGCCTCTTGGGTGCCTTACCTTGAACACTACGTGATACGATCAATTCCCTTGTGCAGAGTAAAGGTTCTTTACCTCGCACAAATGATCTAACTCGACGACCAGCTGTGGGCGACCGCCAAAAAATAAATAACTAATAAAACGGTACCCTGGATGTCTAGCTCACGTAGTGAGCGGCATATTTTACTGTGTCGTTGCCAACCGACGCCAACCCAACCCATATATAATATATATATATATAATAGGGGGGGGTAGGGGGGGGGCGTACTCACTTGTTGCTTGCTTTGTTATTTGGCCATTGACCACGCATCCCTTTCGAGACGAGGCACCGGGGAGCGGGGGCGGGGGTGACGGTGTATTGTTTTCGTGCTGCTGATAGTATGGTTGCGGTTGGAGTTGTGGTGAGGGTGGTGTTGATGCTGTCGTTCGTACGGTAAATTTCTCGGTGGAAACTTTGACCTTCCACGTTTTTTTGTTTCGGAGGATCTTTTTTGTCGTGTTGTTCCTGGTAGCCCCTTCCTGTCTGTGGGCTGTGCCGGGCGTCGCTTGCTGCTGGCTGCGGCTGTAGCCTGCCATGCTGCGTTGTTCGTTGCTTGCTGATCATGCTGTTGTCGTCGTTAGTGGTGGTGGTGGTGGTGGTGGGGTCGGCTGTGTAGTTTATGTTATTGTCGCTGCTGATATTGTAGTCGTTTTTGTCGCCGCCGTTACTGCTGTCGTTGTCGTTTTTTGTAATGACGCCTGTTGTCGCGGATTCGCTGTTCATTGGTGGTAGTGCCCGTTGTTCGTGTGTTCCATTGGTGTCTACCTGACATTGCTGTTCCTGCTGCTTTCTTTTTGTCGTTTCTGCTGTTGAGCTTGTCGATCAACGTTACTTGGTTGCTTTTGTTTTTTTGTTCGTTCGTTCGGCTCGTTAGTTCGTTTTGATAGCTGATTCTTGTTTGTTGGATGCTCGCCGCTTTGCTGTCTCCGCTGTCACCTGTTGGCGCTGTTGCTCTGTTGTTCCTTGTTCCTTGCTCCTTGTTTTATTTTTTTCTTCGTCTTTTTTTCGTCTTTTTGTTGTTGTTTTTTTTTCGCGCTTGCGCTTGCATTGCGCAAAACACTCCTTTGCCGATACCGCTTTTTTTTCTCCGCGGTGTCGGCGGCGATGTCCAGCGGGGGGAGCATCCGCAACGGGCTTGACGAAGACTTTTTGATGCAAATGGCGGAGTTCCTCGGGGCGTTCATGGAGGCTAACCTGGGGAGGGTGTTGGGAATGGGTGAGAGACACAACACAACGTAGGGGGAGGGGGGTTGCTAGTTGGAAGTGTGGGGGGGGGGGGGGGGGCGGGGACGCAGGAGGAGGGGGGGGGGACGCGGCAGGAGGCATTGTTCTGTTGTTTTGTTTTGCCGGAGGAGATGGTGGTGGTCTTGAGCTGCGCAAGAAAATAGCGTTGCCGTTTTTTCTACGCCAACGATGGTTGTTCATGCCTTTTTCGTTGGCGCCGTTGTTTGTCGTCGTCACGTGTTGTTGTTGTTGTTGTTGTTCATTTTTTTTATTTTTCACTTCCCTGGCCTTGTTCTCGTTGTTTGGTTTTGTTCTTGTTCTACAGTTGTTCGTGCGTTACTGTCTTATTTTTTTTTCTCTTGTTTTGTTCGTTTCATTTTTTTGTTGTACTTTTGATTCCTGATGCTTTGCTTCGTAGATTTTTTTATTTAATTTTTCTCCTGCCTTGTGCTTGTTCGTGGTCTCTCTTTTTTTAGTATTCGTCCTTCGTTGTTGTTTTTGCAGTAGGTCGTGTTGTTTTTTGTTATTATCCTTGTCCTTGCTCTCTTTCGTTATTCTCCTTGTCCTTGTTCGTTCTTCGTGAGGTAGCAGAGGTTGCCCGGGACCGCCCCCTCGCCGAGGGCTGTCGTGCGAGACATATGGTACAATCCTCAGATTGAATGTCGCCGACTGTTGAATAAAGCAATGCTTCGGGGGGGCGATGTCATGCTCCTTTCAAGAATATCAGAAAAATCGAATATTAAAAAGACATTTATGTTTCCGTTTAATTCGCTCTCCGATTTTGTGTTCTTGCGTTTGTTATTGTTTTGGTCCTTATCCTATTACGGGGGGCCATAGTAAATAGGACCTACGGTACACACAAAGAACTATATAATTCCCTTTTTTTACAAACAAAATTTGGTCCTATTTACTATGGTCCCCCGTAATAGTTCGCTTTTTTTAGTCTTGAGCTGGCGCTTGTTCGTGCTGTTTGTCTTGTGTTTGGCATTGTTATGTCTTGGTCTTGATCACTATTATGCGCTTGCCGCCCTTGTCTTGCGAGTCGGGTGCGGCGCGGCGTGTGGGTTCGCTTCGCACTGGAGGAAGGAGATATTTTCGTGGTATGTCACATGTTGTCACGAGACGTCGATATTTATTGGAGCATTGGGCATGCCCGGTTTCTTAAACACCGCCCTCGGATTGATCTTTCTGTCTGTCTGTCTGCCTGTCTGCCTGTTTGTCTGCCTGTCTGTCTGTCGGTTTGTCTGTCTGTCTGCCTGTCTGTCTGCCTGCCTGCCTGTCTGGCTGTCTGTCTGTCTGTCTGTCTGCCTGTCTGTCTGTTTGTCTGTCTGTCTGTCTGCATGTCTGTCTGTCTGTCTGTCTGCTTGTCTGTCTGCCTGTCTGTCTGTCTGTCTGTCTGTCTGTTTGTCTGTCTGTTTGTCTGTCTGTCTGTCTGTCTGTCCGTCCGTCCGTCCGTCCGTCTGTCCGCTTGTCCGTCTGTCTGTCTGTTTGTCTGTTTGTCTGTCTGTATGTCTCCTCGTCTCTCTGCTCGTCTCTCTGCTCGTCTCTCTCTACCCCTCTGCCTCTCTGTCGGTTGCCCCCCTTGCCCCTATCTTGTCCTTTTATTTCCGTCTCTTATCTGTCGTCTGTCTGTCCGTCCGTCCGTCCGTCTGTCCGCTTGTCCGTCTGTCTGTCTGTTTGTCTGTTTGTCTGTCTGTATGTCTCCTCGTCTCTCTGCTCGTCTCTCTGCTCGTCTCTCTCTACCCCTCTGCCTCTCTGTCGGTTGGCCCCCTTGCCCCTATCTTGTCCTTTTATTTCCGTCTCTTATCTGTCGTCTGTCTGGTGTTCGGAACGTATCGGCAGGCGTTTCCAGTGCCGGGGCCGGCGGCGAGGCCAGCCGCGAGCCCTACCCCATCGCGGAGCTGCTGGGCCTCCTGGCGTCATTCACCTTCGCCCAGAGCAGCACCCAAGGGCTCCAGCGCTGCCTCCGATCGTGGACTGCCTTCGTTGCACAGGCGACGGTGGAGGAGGGGGAAGGCACCGCCGGTGTGTGCAGCAATACAGCAGTACTTCAGTAGGCACACGTACTGTAGACATGAGGCATACATACTCTATGGTTGGTCGTTGTAGCTGGTCGTTAGTGTTGTCGCCGTTGTCGCCGTAACGGTTTTGTAGTGTTTTTCGTAGCGGCTTTGCGGGGGGGGGGGGGGGGGGGGGGATACTGTTGTTTTTTTGTGTTGCGTAGCCGATAGATATTGCCCCCGTTTAGGACTCTCATGTGAACGTAAATCGGGGATTGTATTCCCGGCCAGAGCACGTACGCACGTAACGTTTGGTGTGTGTGTGTTTTGCAACGTTTTTGTATTGTAACAGGTAATGTGTTCTGCTACATTAAAACACGATCAAAAGCATTATCTTCTAGACTGCGTGTCACTCAAGGCGGACAAGCCGGGGGAGGTTACGAACGAGGGTGGGTGGCCCGTCTACCGCATAACACACGGGTGAAAGATAACGCACGGGTAATGACGCGGGCGGTAAGATTACACACGGGTGATAAGATAACTCGAGTGATAAGATAAAACACGGGTGATAAGATAACTCCCGAGTGATAAGATAAAACACGGGTGATCAGATATCACACGGGTGATCAGATAACACCCGGGTGATAATATAGCATACGAGTGATAAGACGATACACGGGCGATAAGACAACACACGGGTGATACGACAAGACACGGGTGATAAGATAGCACCCGGGTAATGAGATAACACACGGGTGATAGGACAACACACAGGTGATAAGATAACATACAGGTGAGAAGATAACACACGGGTGATAAGATATCATCCGGGTAATAAGATAGCACACGGATGCTAAGATAGCACACGGATGATAAGATAACACACGGGTGATAAGATAACACACGAGCGATAAGATAACACACGGGCGATAAAATAACACCCGGGTGATAAGATATCACACGGGTTATTAGATAACACCCCCCCTGGGACGAATTTCCTAGGGAGGGCTCACACAACGAGAATGACGGCGTTGGGAAGGCCTCGTCGAGATCTAGGAGTGCAACCTACCCTGGGTACTATTTTCTGAAGCTCCACACTCGAGAACCTCTATGCTTGTACCCCCACCCAACACCCGACCTAGAGAAAACGGAAGGTGGCAACCTCATGGGCTGTTGTTAGATTACTAGGTACATATCGAGAAAAAAAACGATGGAAAAGGCAAATGACAAATGACACTACTCATACCAGGTACCAGGTATTTAATAGGTGTCCCCTCCATGGAGGAGCCTCCCTCTGTCCGTCCGTCAGAAGGAAAAAAAAAGGTCAAAAAGTAGAAGAAGAAAAAAAAAAACGGTCAAAAAGTAGAAGAAGAAGAAAAAAAAAAAAAAACGGTCAAAAAGTAGACAAAAAAAATGGTCCAAAAGTGCTATATCTCCATCGTACATAACAAGCGTTTTTAAGACGCGTGGAATTGACGAAAAAATCGCCCCGGACGGGGGGTTCTGTTATCTTGGCGGGATGGTGTGTCGTATGTGCGGCGCACGCAACCTCAGCGGCACGATGCGATACGCCACCCACCGGCGATGCTACTGCTGTACGTACGACTGCTGTTGGGGACAGCAAGAGTTCGGTCATTTCTCACCAGTTGCCGTAGTGAATGAAGAGTGTTGACTAAGTTCGCAAGCAAGGGTGCGATCGTTTTCTTTTTTGTGTTCTTTTTTTTTTTCAACGGTTCGATTATGTTCCAGAAGGGGAAGTTTTTTTTGTTACCAGCAATGCCGAAGAAGGTGTTTTCGGAAAAAATTCGGTCGATCGAGAGGGAGCCAACCGCCTTCCGAAAATATTGTTTCTGTTCCGACTTCATTGCCTTTAAAAAAAAAAAAAAAACGTTGTCGACAGACAACGAGCTCTGAAAAACGATCGCGCACCTCCTGCGCGAACTCAACGGCTCTTTACGGTGTTCGACAACTATGATTGACGCACACTGCTGTGCACGAGACAAAGATGATGAGTGATCCCATGCATACATTGGTTGATTGGGTGTGGGTTACAGGGTTTGAGGTGCTTTGGTAGTATTAGCCGTATCGCACACAGTAGATACTCTCAACCACATTGTCAAATAAGTGGTAGGGTTGTGCTCTCGTTGCAAACTGAGGTTGTTGCTTTCTTTCCCTTTGTGTTTTTCGTCCCGCGTCCCTCCTCGTGCCCCCCCCCTCTTCTTCTTCTTCTTCTTCGCCTTCCTCTCGCATTCGGCGCATTTCTGACGCTTTGACCTTCTCTTCATATTTGCCTGTGCCTGTCTGTCTGTCTGTCTCGCTTTGTCGCGTTTTGTCTATCTATCTCTCTCTTTCCTCTCCCTTCTCCTTATATCTCCCGTCGTTCGTTAATCGAACGATCGGTCGGTTGATTGGTTGACTGATTGGTTGATTGTTGGGTGGATTGGCGGATTGATTGATTGGTTGGTTGGTTGGTTGATTGATGAACCTATTTATTGATTGGCTGATGGACTGACTGGTTGATTTATTGATTAATTGATTGCTTGACCGGTTTGTTGGTTGACCGAATGGTTGATTGATTGATTGATTGACTCATTGATTGATTGATTGATTGATTGACTCATTGATTGATTGATTGATTGATTGATTGATGGATGGATGGGTTGCTTGATTGATCTCTTCAATAAACTCAGCCGATGTGGAGAGGTCGGCGGCGCTGGCTCGAGATAATGCGGGGGGACTACAATCAGTGTGCCAGGTCAGTGTTTTACCGTCCAAAAAGAGGAAGGAAGGAAGGAAGGAAGGAAGGAAGGAGGGCGGAGGGGGCGGGGGGGGGGGCGGGCGTACTACTAATTTGTTGCTTGCCTACCATTGACCACGCATCCCTTCTACCACTAAGAAAACTTCCCGGTCTTGTTTCATATATCTTGTCTCCGAAAACGCACGCGCAGTTTTGGAGGGGTTAATGCAGGTACTTGTTGGTTCCGGAGGCGTTTTAGATCAGGGCGTCTTTGTGCTGTTTGTGTTGTTCAGGGGATCATTGTGATGTATGAGCCACCGGGCTACTGGAATCTAGGAAAGAGATAGAACCTGTTGTTGTCGTTGTTGTTGTAGTAAAGTCCGTATTTTTTTTATCAAAAGCTGCCGACCACATCCGTGCGTGAGCTTGTCTACATATCCCGCGAGCGCGAATTGGTGGCATGACCTGCTACTTTGCGGCCATCGTTGACGTCGATGTCGCATGCGCGACGTCGCTCCAATTTGTTACTCCGACTTGTTATTTCTGCCTGTCGGTAAAGCACCCGGTCAAATATATGGAAGACGGGTGGATGGCGGGACACGCGGCTGGGGGAGGGGGTTCCGGGGGCGGTATTGGCGTGTACGACTTGGCCCAGCTTCGACGAAAATGGTTGATAGTCCACATTTACTCCTCGTCCCACGCTAGAATATTCCTAGAAATTTCCCGGGCGACGGGCATTGGGGTCAAGTGTGATGCTTTTCGTCAAGTGCATGTCAACCGTTTTGATTAATCTACTTGCAGTAGCGCTCGCCGTGGGGGTTCCGCGTAACAGTGTAGTCACCTGGTATTTACTGTTTTTTGTGTTTTCTCTTGGAGGCAAACGCGTCTTCTCTTGCGAACTCACAGCTCTAACATGTACACGTAAATTACCAGGTAACCACTATCACGAGGTAACTACTTTTAATAATACCAGATATCGTGGTACCAGGTAACTATTATTAATAATACCAGGGAATTACTAGAACTACTAATACCAGATAACTGCTGCGTAATACCAGGTAACTACTACTGTATTACCATGTAATTACGTACTATTACCAGGTAACTACTATTGCCAGGTAACTATTACACTAATATCAGGTAACTGCTAGAATCAAGTAGCTACTATTACCAGGTAACTGCTATTACCAGGTAACTATTACCAGGTAACTACTTCGTGCAAATGTTAGGGCTGTGAGTTGGACGGACTTGACGGCTAGTTATTGGCTGAATGTGGACAGTGCCTAGCTGACCTTGCTTGCTTACCTTTAAAAAACACATGTCGAGCCCTCAAACGTCCTCGAGTCAAGACAGATACAAAACACGCAGCACTCTTCAACATACATGACGCGCAAACTAACCATAACACCTGTTTATTACCTCGTAGCCAACTACTATCTGCTGTAGTAATAACTACTGTATGTAGTGGACAGCTTACAGTCAGCCAACTCACGGCCAACTCCCATTCACACTAATTCCAAGTAGTTTTCCTACCGGAGGAAACACAAAAACGTGTCATTCCGGGTAACTACTAATACCTAGGTAATTTAGTATTACGGGGGTCCATAGTTAATAGGACCTATGCTATACATAAAAACCTATATATATACCTATTTTTACTAACAATATTTGGTCCTATTTACTGTGGTCCCCCGTAATAGTTACCGGGTACTATTTCTGGCCAGAGTGGAATGAATGGGATGGAATTTGTGCGTGTTTTGTTTTTCTCTTGGCAAAGAAACACACATGACACACCCACTCATCCATGATTGATTTCGTTCGGATTCCAGCCTTTTTCTACCCCCATGCGTGACCATTCCACACTATTTCCTCGTATTACGGGGGGACATAGTAAATGGGACCAAAATATTGTTAGTAAAAATAGGGAAATATATAGGTTTTTGTGTGTACCGTAGGTGCTGTTTGCTGTGGCCCTCCCTCCGTAATAATTTGTCCTTCCAACACGTGCGTAGGCGCAGATTTCAAACAGGGTTATAAGCAAAAAGCCAAAAAAAAAAAAAAAAAAACAAGCGCACGCTCACCCGCGCAACAACAACACACCTCTCCCTGACCGCCTAATCTCTAACAACCCCGACCCCCGACCCCGTGAACACACACCGCCTCCAGGCTCTTTTGGAGAAATCCCTCTTTATCACCAACGCTGAGGGACTCGAAGACCTCGACGACGAGAGCGGCGCGGGCAACGGCAACACTAACGCCAATGGGGAGGGGGTGGGGGGAGCGGGGGGGGGCGACGAGTGGGCGGAAGAGGAGGGAGGGGGAGGGGGTTTCAATGGAGGTGGCGACGGCAGCGGGGGGGGGGGGGCGGCTTGAGCGAACTCGAGGTGCGGTGTCGTCAGGAGGGTGTATGCCATCACAGACTGACAGACTGAGGGGAAATGATTTTTGATGGACCTTTTTGGGGCGGTTGGTCTCGGGTGGGCCTTGCTGTTTCTCCCCCCCTCTCTCCCCACCCCGACATCTCGACCGCAGCTCCTATTGAAAGGCCTCTGGTGTTGTTGTGTTTTTATTCGTGGTCAGTACTGAATACATGGTGTTTCAGATATGACGTTGCTTTTGGTATGAACAACAGCAGTATCTACAACACACAACAAACAACGGACAGCAACACGCACAATCGACTTTTATTGCGACCCTCCCCCCCCCCCCCCCCCCCCCCCCTGCAAAACGCCCCCTCCCGAAGCATCGGTCCTCTCTGACACTGACCACCAAAAACCGCACACCCCAACAAAATCCTTGCAGGAGTTCATCGTTGAAGTTCGCGGCGTTCTTCTGTCCTCTTCCCGCGTCCCCGGGGTGGGTGCAGCCCTCTCAGAGACCATCCTCGGAGCCTTCGGCACCGTCTTGGAACGTCTAGACCAAGCCAACGCCGCCGCCGCCCGCCGCCACCACCCTTAACGATACCGCGGCGCAGCAAGCCCAGCGTCTCGCCACCGATGCAGCCACCCTCTGCGCTTTAATGCCGGTAACCTCAGCAGCAGCGGCAGCAGCAACGGCGGCGGCGGTTGGCAGTGGCGGCGGTGGTGGTGGTGGTGGTGGTGGTGGTGGTGGTGTGTGGAAGAGAGTTGATTATGAAGGCAGGGGAAGCTTTGGTTCAGGCGGCCGGTACGATGGCGGCGGCGGGGTTGTATGCGCGTGGGCCGGAGTTCGCTTCCCTTCAGGTAGGGGGTCGGGGGGGGGGGGGGGGCACGGGGGAGTGGTGCCTGCCCGTTTTATTTCGTTTCATGTTTGATTCGTTGTGTAGTTTTATTTCGTTTTATGTTTGTAGTTTTTTTGTTTATTTTAAACGTATACAAGTATACAAATGTTTTTTGTTGCGTTTCCTTTATCGCCTTTTATTGCCGTTGCTTTCATTTCTTTTTGCTATTTGGTTTGATTCGTATGGGGGCAGGGGGGGGTGGGGGGGGGGAGGGGGGGGGGGGAGGGTGTATCAGGCGGTGTGTGACGTCCCGTGGTGTCCGCGTACAGTTTGTTTTGTTTTTTGTATTCCTGGTCGGAGAAGAGTTTATCGTATTCCGATGAGTCGCTCGCCGCTGGAGATGTCAGACTGACCATGGTATCAATCGTTTGTTTTTTAGTGGCTGTATTTGGCGTTCAATGTTGTTGTTGTTGTTGTTGTTGTGTTTGTTGTTGCTGCTGTTGATGTGTTTGTTGTTGTTGTTGTTGTTTGTTGTTGTTGTCGTTGCTGTTGCTGCTGTTGTTGATGTTGCTACTGATGTTGTTGCTGTTGTTGCTGTTGTTTGTGTTGCTCGTGTTGTTGATGTTTGAAGTTGTTGTTGATGTTGAAGTTGTTGTCGCTGTTTGTGTTGCTCGTGTTGTTGATTTTGCCGTTGCGGCTGTTGTGGCTGTTGTTTGTTGTTGATGTTGCTGCTGTTGCTGTTGTTTCACTTTCGTTTTTGTTGCTGCTGTCGCCGTTGTTGTTGCTGTCGTTGCTGATGGTGTTGTTGTTGTTGTTGACATTGTTGAAGTTGCTCGGGCGGGCCAGTAGCTGTTTGTTGGCCTGTTCTTTTTCCTGTCCCGTGTCGCCATCCTCGTTATTTTTGTCTCGTCCTCAGTTTTCCATTTTTCCTTTTACGTACTCGGCAGGTAGCCGCTCTGGGTGCTGTGGCGGCGCTTCTGCCGGGACTAGCGGGCGGTGACGTCGGGAATGCCACGTAAGAGGGGGTACGGCCAAAACCAAGACAGCATACCAACCATTGTTTGCGCGTGTAGAAAGCACCTATGTCCGGTACAGGTAGGAAACACCTGTGTATGTCACTTTGAAGGTGCTCCATATCTCACCGATTAACGGCCTTTCGACGGCTGTCACTTATTGCCCCCCCCCCTCCCTCCGTCAAACCCGAGGTGCTACGGCCATGCATGATATCGAGTATACCCCCCCCCCCCGTGGTCAATGGTCAAATGACTAAGGCAAGCAACGAATGAGTAAGCTCCCCTATATATTATATACCTGGTGTATATATATATAATATATATATAGGTTGGGTTGGCGTAGGTTGGCGACGATGCTGTAAAACACGCCCCTCACTGCGTGAGCTCCTGTCACTGCGTAAGCTACTGTAGACAACCAGGGTACCGTTTTTGTTTTTTCAGCGGTCACCACGGCTGGCGGTCGAGTTATAGATCATTTTTGTGCGGGGAGAAAGGTCAAATCCGCACAAGGGGGATGATCGTATCACGTGGTGTGTACATGGTATGGTACCCACGAGGCAGTTACATAGAAAACCCATTGCTGTCTCTGGAAGTGGCCACGCCAAAGAATATATCAGTTCATTGACGTTGTCATCCATACGCAAGAAAATCCGCCTCAAAAGCAGTTCTTAGTAGGATGCAGCTCACCCTTCATGCGACTCGCCCAGCACCTCACGGCGCTTCGCGCTTGGTGCGAGCAATGTCTGCCTGGTCGGTGAAAACCCGACATGCTCCGTCCCGGCATTGTAGGGATGCGAGGGTCTATGGTCCTACGACTACGGCCATGCACGATAATGAGTACACCCCCCCCCCCCCCCCCTCCCTCCGTCCCGACGTTATAGGGATGCGAGGGTCTATTGGTCACATGACTACGACCATACATGACAGGAACACCCTCCCCCCCCCCCCCCCCCCCCCCCATTCCCGGTAGAGCGAACCAGTTTTTTCGACACTACTACTATGCTCGCCGCAACTGCTGTGTACAAGACGAACATGATATTGGTTGATTCGTCACTTTGGCTGCCGCACCATGTGTAGGAGACGGATGTGGTGACTGACCCCATACATGGATTGATTGAGTCGGCTTGGCTTAGGGTTAATAGTTGCCAGTATATTCGTGGTATCGTACACAGTTGACCCTAAACTTTAAGGGTCTAGTAATAATCCGCCCTTCCTCCTCCCCCCCTTGGCGTTCATGCCTACCTCGTATTTTGTCGCTAATTGTACTGTAGTTGCTGATCCCCCCCCCCCCCCCCCCCCCCCTCGGCCCCCCTTCCCTAGTCTCTAATTGCGGTGTACAATATCGCCCCCCCCCCCCCCCCCCGCCCGCGCTTTCTCCGGTTTCCCGCTTTGTCGGAGTTCCAGTGCTATCGCGGAGGCCGTGGTCGCCCTCGTTCGACGTTGCTGGGAGAGCGCAACGGCAGGGGGCGGGGGTGGGGGGAGAGGGGGGCGCAGGGGGAGGGGGAGAAGTCGTGACGGTCGGAGCAGGGCGATTACTGCTTGCGTTGACCACCGTGCTGCCCCCGGCGGGGCTAGAAGCTAGCCCGGCGGTGACCGGTTTGCTCAAGGATGCGGCGGAGGTAGGGGTGGGGTGAGGGGGAGTGGGGTAGGGTAGAGTGCGGTGGGTTTGCGGATGGGGCCGACGGAGCGGGGGGGGTGTTATAGATGTTACGGCCGGCATGGTAATGAATGCGAAATACTTTAGTGTACGGCACGAATACCGTGCGGAATGATACCGTGTGTGGCATCATATATAACCAAGTAGTGTTGGGTACCGTGTGCGAGATGAGTCCACCTCGAAGCGAAAAAACGCATAACATGTAGCCAACCACAAGCAGCCCCCCCCCCCCCCCCCCCCCCCCCTGCCCCCCTCTGCTTCCCCCCTCCCTTACCGCAGTCTCATTTTTGAGCTAACACGGCGCGTTGCTGTGCGTTTGCTTATACTCCTTGTTTTTTTTTTTTTCTCACGACACCCCACCCTACGCCACGCTACGCTAAACCACGCCCCGCGCCTACCTTATCCTACCCTACCCTACCGTACCCCCTACCGTACCCTACCCTGCCATACCCTACCTTGCTCTGCCCTGCTCTGCCCTACTTCACCCTGCCCTGCCCTACCCTACCCGCTACCCTGCCCTCTACCCTACCCTACCCTACCCTACCCTATACTACCCTACCCCTACCCCTACCCTACCCTACCCCACCCTACCCTACCCTAATCCTAACCCTAATCCTAACCCTAACCCTACCCTACCCTACCCTATGTTGCCTTACCCTACCCTACCCTACGTTGCCTTGCCCTACCCTACCTTCCTCTCGCAACACAGGTGGCGGCATCCCTGCCAAGTCGCGCGCGTGTCCTGCTGTACCAGGGCATCTCGGCCTTCCTCCTGCCGCCCAAGTTGCTTCAGGGAGACATGGGGAAGGCGAGTCGCGCGATGCGACCCCCCCCCCCCGCGCTAGGATATTTTCATCCCGGTGCATCCGCCCACAATACAGTAGTCAGTAGTGCAGGGAGGGAGGGAGGGAGGGAGGGAAACAGAGGGACGGAGGGAGGGGGGGGTCCGTAGTGACTAATTTTTACCAGGTACTGACTATTTGTACTGACCGCTATTACGGGGGGTCCGTAGTTAACAGGACCTATGGTGTACATAAAAACCTATATATTTGCCTATTTTTACTAACAAAATTTGGTCCCGTTAACTATGGACCCCCGTAATAGTAGTTATAGACTATTAATAGTGATACTGGATAAAGTTGTACCGGTAGTACCCAGGGCATTGACTATTTTGTGCTGACTAACCTCACTGACCGTTATTGCTGGCCGTTGACACTGACTATTGATACTGACTGGTTCCACAGACCATGGCCAATGACCAATTATAGTATTGCGGGGGACCGTAGTAGATAGGACCTGCGGTACACACTAAAACCTGTACATTTACCTATTTTTACTTAAGAATATTCGGTTCTTTCTATTTACTATGTTCCCCCGTAATAGTAATAATTAAGCATAGATACCGACCGATACTGTATGAAACTGGCCAATGGTGCTGACTAGCTGTTCATACTAACATAACTACAGATTGAACATTTATACTGACTACCGTCGTACCGAGTATGGTATGATTTCATCACTGACTACGCATCAAAGCTGAAGTTTTTGCCTATTTGATGCCACTCGGGCCGAAAATGTAATCCCCGTTTTGACTCTGATATGAAAATTAAGTGCATCTTATATTTACGGCCAGAGTGTCGTCAGCCCGGTGGTAAAATGCAAGGTACACCTGGACCTTTTGTGGCCGTCTTAATCCCCCTTCTACAAACGTCGTGTCCCCGACCTGCAAAATGGTTGAACCGCAACCAAACCCCATGTACTCCAAAGAAAAACGAATCGTTCATTTTTTTCACCCCCCTCCGGAATTTAAACTAACTCATTGAAGCTGTCATCCATATGCAAGTCCGCCTCACGAGCGGTTCTTAGTAGGATGCAGCTAGCTCACCCTTCATGCGACTCGCCAGACATCTCACGGCGCTTCGCGCTTTGGTGCAAGCAGTGTTTGCCTGGTTGGTGAAAACCCGACATGCTCCGTCGCCGCATTGTAGGGATGCGAGGGTCGATGGTCGTACCACTATGAGCCACGCGTGATACCGAGTACATCTCTCCTATCGAGTACACCCCCCCCCCCCCCCCCCCTCCTTAGAGGTATTCACACCTCGGACGAAAAATCGATTCCCACCGCGTGATCTAGACCTTTCAGGGCAGATATATTCCTGAACTGTGTGATCTGTATGATCTTTATGATCTGATCTACGTGTGTAGCTCATGTGGCTGGGTGGGATTCGTACGATCTTCATGATTTTTGGGACATGTTTCCTGGGTTATGCACTACAGTATATACATGCGAATCCTGCACAGCAACCTCGGAACGGCAGGTTAGGATCTAGATGATCTATCTGTAGGTGACATATATGTAGATGATCTATCTGTCCGTCGTGCGGAAACGTTTGTACGGCGAGGTTTTGTAGTGATCTGGGCGGCCTGTCCCTAGATGCCGCATGAACTGGGGTAGCTCGCTTGCCTCGGCCAGACCGTGATATGTATAACGTACGTGTTTTTCGATCAGACTGGTAAGGAATAACCATAGTATGTATGTATGTATGTATGTATGTATGTATGTATGTATGTATGTATGTATGTATGTATGTATGTATGTATGTATGTATGTATGTATGTATGTATGTATGTATGTATGTATGTATGTATGTATGTATGTATGTATGTATGTATGTATGTATGTATGTATGTATGTATGTATGTATGTATGTATGTATGTATGTATGTATGTATGTATGTATGTATGTATGTGTGTGTTTCCGATGAGAGTGGTATGTAAACAAAGGTATACTTTCGCATGGAGTGGTCCGTATGAACTTTGCTGGATACTTGCCCGGAGGTTAGCTCCTTTTCGATTTATGTTCGAACTTTTTGAACTTTAACGTTCGCGCTTTCGAAGCTTTCCCGCTTTTCTTCTCTCTCTGAAAAAAGTGTATCGGCGTTTAGCGTATTCTAACCCCGCTTCGAAGCTTTCCCTCTTTCTTCTTGAAAATAGGTAGGCGTAATATCCCTGCGTCCTGCGCTTTTGGATGTCAAGTAGATACGAGTGTAGCCAGAGAATACCATCATCATGCGTCAAGGCTGCGAGTTCCGGCCAAAGTGGGTTGATACTCGCAGTTTTGCAAGCTGCGTCCATGCGTCAATCGCGCGTGTTCTACAGTAGTAGTAGTAGCTTCCTCTTCAAGGACAAAAGGACATGCATGGCTAAGGGCATACAGTGGGTAGGTATGTTGACCCCCCTTGCATGCGTCACTGCTGTACCCGGTAAAGTCATTGCCAATACTCGTACGCGCATAGCATTCTGTGCGGATCACATTGTTTTTGTTTTTTCCTTGCTGCTGTATAAATACCATTACCTTTTCAGAAACTGAGGTCGGTGTTACTTGCAGCTATTCGTGATTAGCGGCCCCTTCCTTACCCGGACAGAGCCGTTCTTCCATCAGCGCCTTCACGAGGGATTTTCTTGCTTGAGCTTGTGGCCACCAATTCACAGGGCTTCCGCTAGTAGGCGACAAAAACAAAAATGCCCGGACTTGACTTCGTTAACGGGCAAGTAAAACAGGCAGGAAAGATCCCGCACCTCGTCAGCATAAGCAAACAACGCATGGTTTGCCGTGTGCCACACACAGGGCACACCGCCACAGCACGTCCGCCACAATTTTAGTTGGCGTGGTTGTTCACCCTTGCGTGGCAAGACTTCAGCCAGTACGGCCCTCTGGCCCCCAGTCCCACCTCGCGCCTATACGGTCCCACAGCAGCACAGCAGTACAGCACTCGCTAGTATGACCGTGAGGCGAGCGTCACGTATAGTATGCCAGCTGGAGTCGTCTGCTGCTTCAATAGCTACGAGGTATAGGAATGATAGGTACGCTTATTTGTCAACCCCCGGACGAAAGGCTAGACTTCTGCCTACGTATGTGTTCATACATATCAGGCACTAGCTGTACGTATTATTAACAGTACAAATAACAGCGCAAAAAAACGTATCAATTCAAGAACCAAAAACACGGGTGGAAGTGTGCCAGATTTCGCGCGCTGCGTAACCCAAAGCAGGAGCGGCAACAGCAGCAGCAGCAGCAGCAGCAGGAGTGGTAGTTATGCGCATGCGTATACTCCTGTGCTGCTGCTGCTGCTGCTGTTTCGTATGTTGCTGCTGCTGCTGCTCCTTCGTGTGCAGCGATGTGGGGAAGGCGAGGGGGGAAGTGTTTTTTATATAAAATGGCTACAGTAGTACGAATACGTCAAAAAGCAGTAAAAGAGTTACGCAAGGCAATTTGCTTTCCCCTGAACTATCAAGAGGCTGGTAAAAATCAGCTCATGCGACGACAGACCTTTGATCTCGACTCTCGACATAGATTTAAGCCACGGTCAACCCGCTTCGTGTTGGGCAAGGCCAGAGAATGTAGATGACGGCCTCAAAGTTATCATTTGGCCCCCCGGTGTGGGGGGCTATTAATAGAGGTTGCCCGCAGCGAGGTATGGTCTACATCCAAACCAGGCCAAAAAAACTATGTTCCGGCATCGGAGAGAGATGGGCAGAGTTCGAGATTTTTATCGGAGAGATCAGGAGAGATTGATATTTTTTTGTGTCGTGTTCGGTTGAGCCTACCAGCAAACAAACAGCGCATGCCTGCATGGTCGACACAAACCACAAGCTACAAAAACTGTGCGTCCGCTTCCCAGTTTTCAGTTGGAATGTAGATGTGATGTGTTGGTTACTCTCATAGGCCACTCGTACAGCAGTACAGCAGTGTGTGTTCACCAGGTACAGGTGGTACGTTTCCGCTGTCTACCAAAAAAAAAATGGAACGAAAGGCCTAAAGCCAACGCCTTTCTTTTGTGGCTGGCATGTTCTTTGATGTACGTATACAGCAGAACGTGCTAATGTAGGAGGGACGTAAATTTATGTCACCAGCATGCGACGAGCGCCCCCGAAAAAGAGAAAAACGACACACCACACCCCCAGAGATCACAATGGAAACCCGACCGAAGCGTTGTTATCACAGGGCGAAATAAGAAAATAACGTGTTTTTTCGGATACTTGTTTTCACTTGGTTTTAGATTGCCCCCCCCACTGTGTTCGTAGCGAAAACAAATTATCCGGCGTTTCCTGGCGTATCAACCATTTTTGTTTGAGGCGCCCCCGTAGCCTGTGGCATGATAGCAGAAATTGAGAGTGTTCGTGCGTACACGTACACTTTTTAAAGTTTAGTCTCGTTCTATGTCTAAACGCTTTGCCCGTGCACTCCTCCTTCGGTTTTGGGTGACGATACGGCGGTGTAGTTGCTGCTGTCGTTGTTGCTGCTGCTACTGCTGCTGTTACTGCTGCTGCTGCTGTGTATTACGTTGATGCTCTGCTGCTGTCGAGGCAACGCGTACTTCTTGCGTCGCCCTCACTCTCACCACTCCGTAGGAAAGCCTTGTACGGACTTGTAACAATATGGCAACGGCATCGTCAAAAGCGTAAAAATGGCGACTGCTGTTGTTGCCCATGCATGCTTATTATGTCCACTGCTGTCTATACTCGCAGTTGAGCGATCTGGACGGGAGATCGCGGGCTTACTCGGAGCTATTGGCACCGGTCCTAGAGCCGTTCTCCGCCGCGCTCGCAGGTGGGAGGCATGCGTAGCGGGGAGGGGGTTGGGGTGGGGGGGGTGGGGAGGGGTTATCCCTGTTCATGCATGTTTTTTTTCTTATTTGCGATAGTGTTTGGGTATCCCCGTTCATGCATGCGTTTTTTTTGTTACGGTAATGTGCGGTTTGGGGGGGGGGGGGGGGGGGGGGGGGAGTATCCCTGTTATGCATGTCTTATGCTTTACGGTGTGGTTTGGTGGCGATGGGGAGGGAATATCCCCGTTCATGGATGCTTCTTTTGTGTACGATATGGTTTTATGGAGGGGGCTGGGGAGGGAGTATCCCCGTTTATGCATGCTCTTTTTTTTACGATATGGTTTGGGGAGATCATGGGGAAGGAATATCCCCATTCATGCATGCTCTGATTGTTTTACATGATGTTTTTTTTTTTTTACGGGAGGGGGGTATCCTCCTTCATGCTTATTTTTTACGGTATGGTTTGGGGAGGATGGGGAGGGAATATCCCCGCTCTTTCAAGTTTTGTTTTTTCGGCATGGTTTGGGGGGGGGTTGGGGAGGGATAATCCCCGTTCATGGCGTGCTGTTGCATCCTACGATGTGGTTCGGGGGGCGGGGTTGGGGGACGGAGTGTCCGCATTAGGCTAGCTTAGTTTCGCGTAAGTTGTATAGGTCAGGTGGGATTGTATAGATTAGCTTAGTTTCACACCTCCGACAGATCATCCACAGATCATCTACAGATCATGATCTAGATTTTTCAAGGCAGATAGATAATCTGTTCCCGATGTTGCCTGATCTACTTGAGCTCGTGTTGCCGGGTGGGCCCCGTAGATCCTGCATGATCATGATCTACCACGTGTTTTCGGGATTGAATCTCAGATCCTGCTTAACCTCTAACGACGGCAGCTCAGGAACTATTGATAGATGGTCTAGATCATGATCTGTATGATCTGTATGATCTGTGAGATCTGTGAGATCTGTGAGATCTGTATGATCTGTGTTATCTGTTCGAGGCATAACGACGGCCGCCGACGCAAAAAGTGAAGCAACTGGAGTTTTTTTCAGCCGATCATGGCCCGCAATAAAAAGACCACTACCAGATCAACGGTGGGGGCATCGGAGACAAACAATAGTAATGATCCCGCCGGCGAATTTCTGCTTCAGAGCAACTGAACCGGTACGTACAGTGTACCTGGCAAGGACGTTTGTATTTTGACTCTGTTTTTGGGTCTTGAACCACGTTTCACCGCAGCAGCAGTAGGGTACGTTTGGTGGGGTCATAGGCTTCGTTGGGTTAGGGTAGGTTAGGTTGTTATTTCATGCCTTAGTACTCTCTATTAATTAATTAATTCATCATTCATTCGTTCATTCATCAATCATTCCTTCCTTCCTTTCTTCGTTCGTTAGTTCATTTATCCATCCATTAAATTAATTCATCCATCCATCCATCTATCCATGCATTCATTCATCCATCCATCCATCCATCCATCCATCCGTGCATTCATTCATTCATTCATTCATTCGTCCGTTCGTCCACTCAATTGATTTGTAGGCCTCTTTTGCCATTTTTCTTCTTCGGCAATCTCTTCGCCCGCCCCGACAGGCCATCAAAACTGGCCCGGATCGCCGCCTTGGCCCGGGTTTACAGACGCAGGCGTTTCGGCCCAGCTTTCCGGCAGCTGCCGCGTCCTTTGCCGCCTCTGCGCAGGGTTTGCGTCCACCCCCGCGAAGGTGGGTACGGTTTGGTCACTCCTCATTCCTCAAGTGCAACGGGGCGTTTATCAACTATCATTCCTCATTTTTCGATTCTCATTTCTCATTTTATCGATCAAATTTTTGTAATTTTTCAAAAAATCTGTTTTGGATTACTGTTATCGTTTATCGTACTCTCGATATATCGATAGTCATGTCTGGATTCTCTCCTTTTGTTTGTTATCGGTGTCGTGACCATTCTTTGTTTTATTTATCATTTCTTGATGCTCGACTACCGGTATCCTTCTCATTTAGAAAAAAAAAAAATCTCTTTTCGTTTATATATCAATCAGCCTTTCTCGTTCGTGATTTTTCTCAGTTCTCGTTTCTAGACCCTCGACTATCAATCGTCCTATTCTCGCGTTTCTCATCCCGTCATTCGCCATGTGTCACTTGCCGATCTATCGGTTGACATTCGCCATTTGACAATTGGCCAATCACAGCAGCAGCAGTATATTGAGCAAGGGGGCACATGAGCGGAGGCGTTTTCGGGGCCGACGGAAGGGGATGGGGGGGGGGGGGGGGGGGGGGGGGGGGGGGGGGGGGGGGGGGGGGGGGGGGGGGGGGGGGGGGGGGGGGGGGGGGGGGGGGGGGGGGGGGGTGGCGTTGAGAAGAGCGGGGAAGAAGTCAACAGTTTTGTCTTCGTGAGGTGCGTAGAGTCTCTGTCAATTTCACCCTTTTCGGACGGCAGTAGTCCCGTTTGGGGGACAAACCACTGAAATTGCTTAAATAAGCGGTTTGTCCCCAAAATGGGACTGCAGTTCTAAAAGTATTATCACCATTGCGGCGGAAGATTAGAAGAAAAGCACAATATCATAGTAGGGGGGGGGGGGGTGTACTCGATAGGAGAGATGTACTCGATCTCATGCATGGCCGTAGTCGTATGACCATAGACCCTCGCATCCCTACAAGGGGGGGGGGGGGGGGGGGGTACTCGATAGGAGAGATGTACTCGATCGCATGCATGGCCGTAGTCGTATGATCATAGACCCTCGCATCCCTACAATGCCGGGACGGAGCATGGCGGGTTTTCACCGACCAGGCAGACATTGCTTGCACCAAGCGCGAAGCGCCGTGAGGTGTCCGGCGAGTCGTATGAAGGGTGAGCCGCATCCTACTAAGAATCGCTTGTGAGGCGGACTTGCATATGGATGACAGCTTCAATGAGTTAGTATAATTTCCGGTGTAGCCACTTCCAGAGACAGCAATGGGAGTACTATGTAACTGCCTCTTGGGTGCCGTACCTTGAACACTACGTGATACGATCAATTCCCTTGTGCAGAGTAAAGGTTCTTTACTGCGCACAAATGATCTAACTAGACGACCAGCTGTGGGCGGCCGCCAAAACAAAAAAAAACAAAAAACAACGGTACCCTGGATGTCTAGCTCACGTAGTGAGCGGCATGTTTTACTGTGTCGTTGCCAACCGACGCCGACCCAACCCATATATATATACGGGGGGTGTGGGGGGGGGCGTACTCATTTGTTGCTTTCCTTAGTCATTTGACCATTGACCACGCATCCTTTTCGAGACGGAGCACCGTTCCTACTCCTAATAGAGACACCTCCAACAATTGGGCGCTCATTACGTTGTTTCCATAAATTACATAGAAACGTTTTACTGATCTTATCCCCTTCCTGTCTGGCCGCCTGTGGCCACCATCTATCTCCTAGGATAGCAATCGTTTTCTCGCTGCTATTCGGTGTATCAAACTCCTCCATGTCACATGCGTCTATTTCCCTCATCTCCTCTTCTCACACCTCCCGTTCTTTCTTGTATATTTCACATTCTCCTACTATGTGAGTTCTGCTCTCCATTGGTCTGCCACACGGGCACATCTGCGCATCTACTTCCTCCTCCTCCCGGCTACTGGTATGCCTCTTTTTTCTTTCTGGCAGGTCCAGGTCCCCTACACGAAAGCGCAGTTTCAGCGTTTTCGCGAAGTCCATTGGACCATGCAAGTACGTTTTCATTCCTATTCCTTCCCCCAATCCCCCGTATATCTCTTAAGTGTTTTCCCGAATCCACCTTGTTTCTTAGCGCTAGCCTTTTCCTTCTTTCTATCCTTTCTTCTACTTCTGCCTTGCACCTCCCAAACTTCCCGGCGGACATCATCTCTTCTTGGTTTCCCCTTATGTGCTTCCATACTTTCTCAACTACGCCATCCCACCTTATTCCAGTTCGCCCTTGTGTTATTTTCTCCCATACAGCTCTATCAACTATGGCTGGCAACCTCTTTTTTTTGGCATGTTCCTTACTTTATATTGCCAGTTCAACTTTCTCATGTCTCTATTTGTCTTGAGTGGGTGCATTCCCAGTTCTGCTCTTAATACTGTGTTACTAGTCGTACTTGAGCATCTTAAGGATTTTTTTAGCTGCTGTCATTTGTACTGTTTCCAACTGTTTTTCGAGTTTCGCGTTCCCTTCCCATACTTCTCCTGCATATTCTAGCTTTGGTACTGTCACATTCATCAGCATACGTCTCTTAAGCCTAGTGTCAAGGTGCGAGTCTGTTAGGATCGCATCCATCTTGCCTACTTGTGCTTTACCCTTTCCTATTACTATGCTATATGTGTGTCCCAAGAGCAGTCTTTTGAGATCTCTACGCCAAGGTATGTATACTGGTCTACGATCGGCAATTCATCTTCTCCCTACTTCCAACTGAAATTTACCGGGTTTACCTTATCTTCGTTACAAACAACTGCTGCGCATTTCTTGACGTTCGCCGTCACCCTCCATTTCCTGTCTTGTTCTAGCGCCTTCTCTATTTGTTTCTGTAATCCTTCGGGTGTTTCTGATATCCCCACGAAGTCATCCGCAAGCATCAATCCCGACACCGAATCTTCCCCTACAGTGACTCACTGCCTTGCTTATCATAGCAGGGGGGGGGGGTATAATACGTTTGTTGTCTCTGGTTCTCAGGGTACTTTTATTTTCGTATTTAAGTTTTTAGTGGGACCCTCCCCTTCGTATGATGGGCTTCGGGCATTCAGTGCGTGGTTTTGTTCTTGATATGGAAAGGGGACGGCGGCGGCGGGGGGAGGGGGGGGGATACGTTGATGAGAGGCAATGCATTCGTGCTCACAAAGTCTGTCACACTGTACGCTCGCAGAGAGAGAGAGACAAAAAGCGCTTGCTCAAGAAAGCGCAAGCAAATGCAAGCAGACGCAAGCAAGATCCCCCCCCCCCCCCCCGTTTCGACGTACGGCCATTCATAGCATGAGCACCCCCCCCCCCCCCCCCCCCCCCCACGACCTTAAGCGGTTTATACTAGGTTGCAGCTCACCCTTAATGCGACTCGCCCAACACCTCACGGCGCTTCGCGCTTGGTGCTAGCAGCGTCTGCCTGGTCGGTGAAAACCCGACATGCTCCGTCCCGGCATTGTGGGGATGCGAGGGTCTATAGTCATACGACTACGGCCGTGCATGACAATGAGTATTCCCCCCCTCCCCCCCCCCCCCCCCCCCCCCCCCCCCTTCCGCGGACTCTATACGTACGCCCACATGCTTCTAACGCTAACACGTATATATCGTACCTGGTGTAATATGTACCACAGGCGAGGAGAGTATTGTATCAAGGCTTGGCTCCAGCGTTAGAGCCGCTTCTGGCGCTTGTCCCGCCCTTCCTGAAGCATGCCTCCGGGGGTTCCAAGAATGCGGCGTCGGCGGCTCGGGGGATGCTGCGGCTGCAGGTTTCGGTGGTGGAGTGCTTGGGGCAGGAGGTGGGCCCACTTTCGCCTTTCGTTTTTTTTTTTTTTGTGTGTGTGTTTCGTTCTTCAAGATGTTCTGTTCGTTTTTGACGTGTTTTTGTTGAGTTTGTGCTGGTATTGTGCATACGTAGCTCTGTCAATTTGATACTTTTGTATATTTTGTACATATCAGGTGTATTTTTGGCATTGTAATGTGTTGTGTTGTGTTGTGTTGTGTTGCGTTGTGTCGAAACAAAAACCAGTAAACAAAAAATATGGAGTAGTTTTCAAGGTAGGCAGAAGCGAAGGATCGGTTCCGATTTCCACACTATTTGTATGAACAATATTAATAGTTGATACATGTATGTATTCAATATGTAGAACTCTTCTGATGACTAGGAGGCGTGTACGTACAGCCTTCCCGCTTGCTACACGACGGTCAGCCATGTACTTCTTATTCCCATTGACAGCAGCAGTGAGTGCGCTGCCATTACCTCATCGCGTGTTTACTCGAGTATATGACACCATTTTTCACTGTTTATTGCTTATCTTGTTGGAGGCGTACGATGTTCTTCAGTTATGGCGTGTAGATGTTGTACGTGCGTACTGCGTTGCATGTTTTGTTTTTATTTTTGTTGTTTTTTTTCCTACGAGATGTTCTTCCCACTCCAGAGTTTTTTTGGAGCCTTTGCTGTGACCACGGGCTGGCGATGAGTTAACGTGATAATAACAACAGCATGCTGTCAGATCCTGCTTACGCCGTGCATGTTGTCTGCTGTCTGCAAATGAACACCACTCTGCTCAGAAATGTAAGAACCGTTTGTTTATTAACATAAAAAAAATCGAATGTGTCTTATATTTACGGCCATCCAGTCGGGACGGAACAGGTTTCTAGAGAGAAAGACCACCCGTATGATATGCGCAGAATTCCTTGGTCACCAGCTACGAAACTGTTCATGGAGGCGGCATGCGTAAATGTAAATACCCCTTCGCCCCATGAGATGGGTGATCGAATTTTCGTGTCTGCGTTTCTGTGACCGGAGGGGTCGCGACTTGTCCTTCCGTTCTCCACTCTTGTCAGCGCTTCTGAAAAGCAGATGCCGTAGGCTGCCTGCTGCGGTTTTATGCACTGAGAGAGGTACTTTCTAGGTTTCTGATTGCTCGTTGATCGTTCACCTCTCTCTTCCGATGATCCATCTAAGGAGTGCAAGCGTACTCCGGATCGAAAGTTTTCCATGATGCCTATTTGCGTTTCTCGACGGGGGCGCCAGTGAGTTAGAGAGAGGCTGGGATGTAGATTTGTTTCCATCGATTTTTTTGGTCCTGACAAATGTGGAGGTCGCCTGCCCCGATGGCCGTTGCCCTTGTCGGAATCTTGCACGGGTTTTGGCCGAGGAGGCTTTGACGTGCACGTTTTTTTTTCGTGATACCCTGGTATGTGGCAAGGAGGGGCCTCCGCAAGTCCTCCCTCGCGTCTCGCAAGAAGAGATCCTATTGGAATAGAGCGAACATAGGCGTTCTCGTAGAGAACCCTTTGCTCCCTGGAAGCATTCGGGATTATTCGTATCCCCGAACGTCAACCATTATGATGACCATCCGTGATGGCGGGGCTCGTAGACCGGACGTTGGTTGACGTGTCTCCATGGTTGGCACGTGTGATCGGAGAGTAACGGTGTCTACGCACCCTGTCCTCTACATGTTACCCGTTGTATACGTGTACGTGTTATTTCTTTCTCTTCCATTCTCTTGTCTTTTTCGTCGTCTTCTTTCTCTTCTTCTTTTCCCTCTCTCTTTCCTTTTCTGCGATTTCCCGCAATTTTGTCTGTTTTTTTGTTTTCGTACGTTGGCCCGGTACGTTTTTTGGCATCGCGTTGGCTGTTGATGGTCGCGTTTCTTTTGCTATGTTTTCATCTCTGTCTGTTGATGGTAGTCTGTGACCGCAGAGTTTGTGTGCCGTATGGAGTGAAGAAAACCGCCACGGACACAGGATGTTCTGCTTATCTACGGATCTGTACGAACAGCGGTTTTGGTTCGAGGGACACAACATGCATACACCGGTGGTCACGGACATTACTATTGCCATACCAATCTGACCCGAAATATGGGGACCGTTAGCATAAATTTATTCGATACAAACGGTTCCTTATATTTTGGGTCAGAGCGGTAAGTTTATATGCAAGGGTATGTTCTGCAGGGTTTTCGGTTCGAAGGACACAACATACACAGACCGGTGGTCATGCACATTGCTATTGCCGTATAGTTATATGCAAGGATATGTTCTGTAGGGTGAGTAGATTCCGGGCACGCATGGGTCTGGAAGACTTTACGGAACTTACAGACAGTGTAAGTTCCGAGCACGGCGTATGGAAGCCTCACATAAAAAATAACTCACAGAAGTTCCGGGTGTTGTGGCTCGGGCTTACAGAACCCACAGAAGTTCCGGGCAGGTATGAAAACGTTGTTGCACGTGCCCCCAGGGTATTGTGGCTCGAGCGCGCAGAACTTTCAGAAGTTCCAAGCACGGGTATGGAAGCGTTACATTACTCAAAGAAGTTCCGGGCACGGTATCGCCCCCGGCAAGCACACTACTCAGGAGCGCAAGAAAAAACAACTCATTAAAACTAGCGAAACGAATACAAAGTGTATTCGGTGTACTGCGGTGGGTACTATGCTGCATACACTTGATAGCCTATTTTGTTGCTGCTGTTGTTGCTGCTGTTGTTATTGCTGGCTTCCAAGGTTTTTCGCGATAAGAGCCGTCCCAACTTCTTCGGAAACGACTTCCGCGGTCACGGGTATACCGCCCGAAGTACTGCGTATTGAATACTGATATATTCGAACTAATATTTATATTTGCGAGCCCAAGATTTAATTTTTCTTTCCCCTTTTTTTGTACATTCAGAGTTCAACGTGTATGCCCCTCATTCAGTCAGTGTACAACGGGTTCGTATATTATGAGTGGGCGTTCCCGGGGATGAACCCGAATACGTACCGGGCTCCCAGGTATTGTGACAAAGGTGTATGCCCGCACCCCGGGTTTCTGCAACAGACAACCTTTGACAGAACTTAGGGGTTGGGGGTCGGGTACGAGAGTCGTACAGAACTCACAGAAGTTTCGAGTACGGGTATTGTTATAGAAATCTCACGTACAAAAATCACAGAAGTTCCGCGCAGTTATAAAAAAAAATGTTGTTGCACGTACCCCCAGGGTATTGGGGGTCGAGCGCACAGAAAATACAGGAGTTCCGGGTGCGGGTGTGAGTGTCGTACAGGACCCACGGAAGTTTCGGGGTACAGGCATAAAATGTCGTACAAAACTCGCAGATTTCTTCGTAGAGTGATATATACCCTGGAACATACCCCGGGTACGGCTCTACTGCTGTACGTACCCAACAGAACATAACCTTGTGTTAACCCTTTTAGTACTGCAGTCCCGTTTTCGATACAAAACACTTGGAATTAGAGTGGTTTGTCCCCAAATCGGGACTTCGGTACTAAAAAGGTCAAGACGAGGAGAACCACCTATGCGATGCAGGACATGTACGGCAGCGTGGAAAAATGGAATTTTGTGTGGCCGGCATGTATAATATGTGGTTCCAGAAATTCGACAAGGGCTTTCGGAGAAAACGCCGTAAAAATGATAGCAGCAAAACCTGGTATCGCTCCCGCTGCATGTGCAGGAGCGACCTGCACAAAACTTTGTGCGGGATTGTGTCGTCGTAAATTTCAACCTTGCACGTCGACCCAGACCAAGCCTAACCCTAACCCGAAGCCTACCCCTAACCCTAATCCCAGCCCCAAGCCTTTGGGGGGCTCGAGGTCGGCAGGGGCAGTCACGCGGCGCTCCGGCGCGTGTTTTGGTGGCGTTTCCCCCCCCCCCCCCAAAAAAAAAGCGCCGGGTGGGCGAAAGACCCGCCTTGACCAATAAGACCCGCATCCTGCACAAAGTGTTGTGCAGGCCGCTCCTGCACACAGGGCGAGTAGGTATTCCTAACCTCAACCTCAACACCAACCCTTGGCCGACCAGTATGAACGTTCTCTGGAAAACTACTGCTGTATTCAACACTTTTTTGTTGTTGGAAAAATAATTTGTTTTTTTTGGGAAAAGCTGTCGACCTTACAGCAGTAGTATATTCATACCTGGTGCGTATGGTATTTTTTTTGGCAATTTCCATACTACCGTTTTTTTTTTTTTTTTTTTTTTCGTATACCTGGTATTGATAGTCTTCATGTTTGTCTACATTTTTTTCCGTCATGAAATATACGTATACGAACTGTTTTGCACAAGGACGAGGTCCTTGAGGTTTCAGGTTTGCAGCGCCAGTACGGATCACCGAGTTTGTGTGGTTCTCCCCCCCCCCCCCTTTTTTTTGTACTCGTACGTGTGTTGTGCTACGATATTACGTAATATATATTTTTTATGTTTTTCTTTGTTCGTTTGATTTTGCTCGATTTTGCTCTGGATTGGCTGTTTCACTCCATTTTTGCATGTACCCCCCTATTTTATTTCGCCCCGGGCATTCTTTTTTCACGTTCGGTGGAGCTACGACAGTAGGATGGAGTTGCCATGAATTGGTGGGCGGTATTTAAATGGACAACGTACCCACTATAGTAACGAAGGGGATGTAGCTCAAATGGTAGAGCGGTCGCTTAGCATGCGACAGGTAGTGGGATCGATGCCCATCATCTCCACTTTTTTTTTTTTTTTTCTTGGTAATATCGCTTCTTTTTTTTTTTTTTTCATTTTTTCATTTTTTTCCCCAATTTTGATCAGAAGGTGGCGGCGGTCGCGCGGGAGCTTTCAACAACACGGTAAAGACGGTTAGCAACAAGGTAGTGGGCCGACAGGTAGTGGGGTCGATGCCCATCATCTCCATCTTCACGCATTTTTTTTGGTAACAATCATATTTATCAAATTTCCATTTTACACCAAGTACCTGGTATATTTTTTTTACATCAAAAGGCAGATGCGGCGGTCGCGTGGGACCTTTTGGGAACACTACGTATGATGATATCAACATTATTAGGCATATAGGGTTCGTATCCAGGTAGTGGTGGGACCGATGCCCATCATGTTCATATTTTGTGTGTTTTCTTGTAATATGTGTGTGTATAATATGCGTTTTTTTTTTTTTTTTAGGCGTGCTGCTCTCCGGCGGCCGAGGGTTCTTTCTCGCGCTTTCGGCTGCGCGGCAAGCAAGGGGGCCGTGGGTATATTGCGACGCATGTCTCGATCCCGGCCGAGCACCGTGGCGGTGCTCGGTGCACTGAACGTCGCCGAGTTGGCTCTGAAAAACAAGGGATTGCTTTCCGCCTCGCCGAGCCGAGTAGGTGCCATGGAAAACCCCACTTTTTTTGTTTGTTTTTTTTTGTGAATAGCCCGCCACCGTCGAACACTCCCTCTGCTGTACATATCATATGTTTTCAATCTCAGCAGAAGAAGCAACAGACATACAGCAGCAACAGCAGGACACATCTGTCGGCTGTCGTATTTGTTGCACCAAGCCCTTTGACGGGTGGTGTACACCCAACACCGAGCACGTTCGAGACCACAACCATCCGCCTACCTGGGAGAATTTTTTTATACGTCGTAGCAGGTATTGGTTTCATACCTGGCCTCGTAGTTGTTCAGTCGCACGCCCCCAGCAGCAGGTAATCGCAACGGGCAAGAGCCACAGAGGCAGGTCCATACTGCCTCCCGTCTCGCTGTACTGCCTCGGTGTGTGGCACCGGGCATGACCCACACTGCCCCACTGCCTGGCTGGATATTCTATTTGTACTAAATGCCCGTACGTCGTATTATACGACGAACACTTTCAACAACAAATAATTTCCTCCGCCGGGTTTTCTCTGCGTTGAAAATGTCAACAATTTTGAAATTGCCCGCTTGTCCAGTTTTGGGTTTTATCAACCTCAGCTGCAGCAGTAGATACAGCAGCAGCAGTAAACGTCTGTCGAGCGTCATGTATGTGTGACCTAGCCCTCTGACGTACACCACACACCTCACACCGAGCACGTACGTGACGCCAATAGCAGTAGATGCCCTCAACTGTGCATTTTTTACGAAATCATCATTAATAGTAGTCGTAGTAGTGTACGTACTGTATGTAGTACCAGGCAGTTTGTAGCGTGCATGCTGCTTCTACCTTTACTGCAGTACATCTAGGTGCGTATTTTGTGGTAGTGGTGTACATTAAGGGTAACAGTATAGTAGTAGTCTTGCCCCCAACTCATGGTAGCGCTTGCATGCTACGTCGCCGATGTGTGGAAGTTTTAGTGTTGTAGGGGCGGTAGTAGTAGGCATTGTAGTGTAGAATGTATTCATGCTGCTTCTACCTGTACTGCGCCTACATATTATTGGTGGTGGTGTATAGTAACAGTATACTACAGTAGTATTACGGAGGACCATAGTTAATAGGACCTACGGTACACACAAACACCCATATATTTCCATATTTTTACTAACAATATTTGGTCCTATTTACTATGGCTCCCCGTAACAGTAGTCATGCCCCAACCCATGGTACCGCGCGGTTATTTGACCTCTGTTTACCATGAGGTTGTGAGCGTTTGGTCAGCAGTAGTAGTACTTAGTAGTATAGTTGGTAGTCGTAGTAGCAGTGTACCAGGTAATATTTTGTGGAGTGCATGCTGCTTCTACTACCTGTACTACATCTGCATAGTAGTGGTTGTGGTGTATAGTGACGGTGTGCAGTAGTAGTCAACCCATGGTACCGCGTGTACGTAGTAGCGCAGTATCCACCACAGAAAGAGTAGTACTTAGTTCCCTCCGACTACTATTATATTACTCTATTAAGGATGATACTTGTCAGTAGCCATCATAGTCGTTACTCGATAACACTTGCGTCATCTGGTATACATTTACGCATTTCTAAGTACCGCGGACAGTTTTCCAGTCTGTGAGTAGTATTACTGTAGCAGTATACAGCAGCAGCAGTCTTACAATAATATCTACTGCTGTGCACTCGTGCATATTGCATAATAATAGGTCTCAATAACAAGCAGCGCATCGTGGATCTACTGTATTACGTACGTACAGAATCTACAGCCAGTAGCACACATGTACAGCAGTACCTGGTGCGTGCGCACTGGTAAATAATGGACAGGGTATCTTCAGTATCCCGTCGGGACCAGTAGCATAGTTTTAGTTGTGGTTGAAGTAACAATATAGGCAATCGAGTCTAGGCGTACACACCAGCTACGAGCTGGTATACACGCCAATCGCCATACCTAATATACTCTTGCCTTCGAGCAATACGCTAACCCATGGCCCCCGTTTCCGCCAAGTTCCGCCAAGAACAGCTATACGAGTGTGACCTGTGACTCCCTTTTCGCCTTGCGACGCCCCCGAATTTCGCGTTACCCACATCCCCGAAGGGGAACCTTGTATATTGTACACAAACCATGTATACGAGCACTTTTTCATTTTTTTTATAAAAAACGATTCAAAAGTGGTGGGCGGTAGCGATGGCCCAGGAGGTCTGAGGACACTACTATAACGGGGTACCATGGTAAATTGGACCTACGGTACACACAAGAGCCCGAATTTTTCCCCATTTTTACTACAGCAGTAACAATATTTGGTGGTATTTGCTATGGTCCCCCGCATATACACAGTAGACCGTAGTATTCACAGACCCCAATATCGTTTTTTTTTTTTTGACGAAATCGGATTTTTTTTCGGGGGGGCGGAGTTTTTTTTCTCCCCCACTACATGAAGGAAGAAGGAAGGAATGCACGTATCGACTATTTAAACCCTTTTAGGACTGCAGTCCCGTTTTGGGGACGAACTACTCTAAGTCCAAGTAGTTTGTCCTCGAAATGGGACTGCAGTACTAACAGGGTTAATAATTGTAACTGGTACGAGTACGTATCAGTATGTATTAGAGATGATGTTAATAGTTGTGGGCTGTGTATGCCGTATCTCGCTGGAGTTGCTGTTATCATATTTTACTCTGTGGTCAAGGGACAGGCTCCGATAACTCTGGAGCGGGAGGATAAGAAAAAGCTTCAGTAAGAACAGCGCGTCATAAACTGAAGCACATGGTACACCTCAAACAAGAAAATAGAAGTGGAATCACCGCACACGGATATGTGCACCAGATGCCATACGATTCGGAGGGCACCGCGTACGAAGAGAAAAACGTACCAGATAATTGAATCAAAATCAAACCAAATCAACTCGAAGTGAAGAAAAAGGTGGAAAAAAACATGATAATACATCATACGCAAGGGAACACGCAAGAGAATACACAGACTTGCAGACCCGCAGGCAGGCAGGCAGGCAGGCAGAGGGGGGGGAGGTGGCGAACCGAAAATAAAAGAACAGTACCAGGTTTATACCAACAGGGAGAGCGTATAGAGCTATCAATACGCACTCCTTTTCTTTTTCGATTATCACGGGGGTCCATAGTAAATAGGACCAAATATTGTTAGTAAAAATAGGTAATTATATAGGTTTTTATGTACCCCATAGATCCTATTAACTATGGACCCCCGTAGAAGTTTTTTTGTTTCTTGTATATTTCGTTTTCTCTCTTTCATATAATGTGTATGTCGTGCCTGTCGCATCCAGTATGAGGACATGGCGTTGCATTATAGTCTACTCTGCTTACTGCATGACAATGTGGTATCTCTGTGGCGTAGTTTTGTGACCACAGAACTTGTATCTCTTCTAGGATTGAAGAATTGGCACGGACACTGGTTGTGCTGGATGTCGACGGCTAGAAAGGACGGTTTAGTGTGAAGAACACACACACGCCGTGAAAAAGAAAAGACGAAAGAGCGATGCTGTTACGTATGCTGCGTGATACCTGGAACCTGGTATCAGGTGTGTTGTATCAGACGCACTATTAATATCAATACTAGACAGGGAAGAAAGGAGTAGATTTGTTTTTTTCTTGCCTTGCCTTGCCTTGTTTTTATCTTGATCATTTTCACAGAGGCAAACGGACTCTGGGGTGGATTCGTTCAGGGATGCCAAGAACAAGCAGAACTCCACCTACCACCTATCGTACTATTGCTTGCCTGGTAGCTCGGTGTTTAATACCGGCACAGTAGTAGTGCTGAATATTGTTGCCAATAGGACAGTCATGCCGTGTACATGTATATACACCTCATGTTGTAGGAGACCCGCCCGTGCTTGTCTTTTTGTTCCACCCACCCATCTCCCCCCCGCCCTCGTCCCTCCCTTCCCCTCCCCCCCCCTCCCCCCCCACCCCAAATCCATCTCTCTCTCGTAACACCCCGCCCGTCACTACCCCTTTCCGCTAAAACCGAATGTAACAACGAAAACGACAATACAAACACACAACAAACACAAACAAATGAAACAAACAAACAAACATACCCGGTACACAAAACACACACAAAACTCACACAAAACACAACGAAAATAAAACTGAACAAAACGAAACAAAAACACGTTAACAAACAATCGAAACAGGCGGGTCCGACGTTCTCCTCGCAAGCGGTGGGATCTCTCTCCTCCTACTCGTCCCCGGGAGTTAATACGGGAAGCGGCGTGGTCGGCCAGGGGAACGGGGTTGGGGCGGCTGCGGCGGGAGGTCCCTCCTGGCTGTCTTCTAGCGTGTTTCGGCTGCTGACGTCTGCGGTGAAGACGAGGAACAGTTCTACGACGATGCTAGTGCCACGGGTGTGCGAAATGGCGCTGGAAAGGCTCAATGCTCTTGGGTGAGCGGGGGAGGGGGCGCGCGCGCGGGGGGTGTACTCATTATCATGCATGGCCGTAGTCGTATGACCATAGGCCCTCGCATCCCTACAATGCCGGGACAGAACTGGGGGGGGGGCTCATTTGTTGCTTGCCTTAGTAATTGGACCATTGACCACGCATCCCTTTCAAGACGGGGTGGGGGGGGGGGGGTGTACTCGATATAATGCATGGCCGTAGTCGTATGACCACAGAGAAGGAGCGGGGGACGGGTGATGGGAGGGAAGGGGGGGGGGGGTCGTGCTCATGCGGTGCTTGCCTTAGTCATTTGATCATTGACCACGTACCCCTGTCGAGACGGAGCACCGTTCCTAGCACCGTTCCTTATCCCAATAGAGACGCCTCCAACTTTTGGGCGCTCAGAACGTTGCTTCCACGTGAAAACTGGGGAGGGAGGCGGGGGCTGTGCTCCGGTACGGGTACGTAGCTCTTACCTGGTAGTTTTTGTGAGGTGCTTGCTTGACTTGGAGGAGCTTTCTACCTCATCCATGCTGAAAAACAAAAAATCGAGATTAACAATCCCGTAGCCTAGCCCAGCCCAGCCTAGCCTAGGTATACGTATACCAAAGGAATAGTTGAAACAGTAGTGAATCGTGACATTCCAAGGGTATCTGGTGTACTGCAGTACAGTAGTTCCTCGGTTAAGTGACCTCGCCCCATCAATCAGGTACCAGATACATGTTTTCGCCATAAACAGCTACCTCTGTCGCAGCACGGGTCGGAGGGAGGGGAGGTGGGGGGGCGGGGGGGCTCGACAACATGCATGGCCGTAGTCGTATGACCATAGACCCTCGCATCCCTACAATGCCGGGACGGAGCAAGTCGAGTTTCACCGACCGGGCAGACGTTGCTTGCGCCAAGCTTTGCGAAGTAAAACGTGAGGTGTTGTGGCGAGTCGAATGAAGGGGTGAGCTGAGCTGCATCCTACTATTAATAAGAACCGCTTGTGAGGCGGACTTGCATGGATGTGGACGACAGCTTCTAGGAGTTGATTTGTTTTCCGGTGTGGCCACTTCCAGAGACAGCAATGGGGTTATTATGTAACTGTCTCGTGGATGCTTTGCCATAAACGCTACGTGCTGCGATCATTCCCCTTGTGCGGATTAAAGAGATGGAAGGAGGCAGGGGGGTTGGGGGGGGGGGGGGGAAGGAGGGTGGGCTGTCCCCTGCATTCGTCCGATTGCGCCATCGCAACCCCCCCCCCCGCCGTGCATCCATCTCTCGCCGCCCTATGATGACGTAAAAACCTGATGTACTACGTTTTTCTGTTTCGTGGCAGGCGTTTGACAGCAGTCGACCAAGGAGCGTCAGGGTGGGGCGACCGATGGTTGGAAGGGCCGGTTATGGAAACTCTGCCCGATTTCTTGGAGCTCTCTAAGGAGTTGCTAGTGACCCAGTGGCATTGCTTCTTGCCTCCCCCGGTAAGAGCCCTTGTTTGGGGGTGTATGGTACTATTGACAGGGATAGAAGAAGGAGTTGTCGGCCTGCTGTCGTTCTTGGTTTGGTTTGTGTTGTTCATGGCGGTGGTGGTAGTGGTTGTAGCAATTGATGGTCATGGTCGTTGTGGTCATGGTGTGATGTTCTTATGTTCTTACGTACTTCTACTACTGCTGCTGCTACTGCTACTGCTGCTACTAATGCTGCTGCTACTGCTATTGCTACATACTATTAGTACTATTAGTACTATTAGTACTGCTGCTGCTACTACTGCTGCTGCTGTTGCTGCTGCTGCCGCCGCTGCGGCTACAATTACAGTGTTTTCCTCTGCCTGCCTGCCTGCCTGCCTGCCTGCCCTCTGTGCATTCCATCGTGCAACCAGGCAACCCGGAGAATGGCCGGGTTGTCGCTCGCTGACGCCATCTCCGCGCGCGCGCAGCAATCGTCCGGAGTCGGCGACAGCTCCTCCTTGAACGGCAATGCTCAGGGCGGCGATTTCGCGTCTCAAGAGATGGCGTCGCATTTCTCCGGGTTCATGTCTGTCCTAAACCTGCTCTTGTCGCTCCCCACAGAGCGTGCTGGGGGTGGTGGCGACGGCGGCGGTGGTAGGTTGTCGGTCCCCCCTGACCTCGTGCGCAGGGCGTTGTCTGTTTTGGAGGCGTCACATCGGGGGGGTGGACTGTTTCGGTTTCCCCCCTTCGGGTCCGCGTGGCTGCGACCGCTCCTGACGGAGGCGATGAGGGGTCTCGGGGAAGGGGCGCACCCGCTGCTGCAGGAGGAGGTCCGGCGGCTGGTTTTCGACATGGCAGAGGTGCGATCGTGTCCTCTTTCTCTTATTTTTCCTACTCCTCTTGTTGTTGTTGTTATTGTTGTTGCTGTTGTTATTGTTGTTGTTGCTGTTGTTGTTGTTGTTGTTGTTGTTGATGATGATGTTGCTGCTGCTGCACCGCCCCCCGTACTCCGTCCCGGCATTGTAGGGATGCGAAGGTCTATGGTCATCATACTGACTACGGCCATGCATGATTTTGAGTACGCCCTCCCCCCCCTCCTCCCTCCCCTACCGCCTTCCGCCGCGCTTCCTTCTCCCCTTTCCCCCCCACTGCATAATACTCGTCGAAACGACCACGCTTGCTAACCGTCCCCTCCCGGCTCAGTTCGTCACACAATCCCTCGCCTTTGCTAGACCCCCCCTCCCCGGCGTTGTAGGGATGCGAAGGGTCTATGGTCGTACGGCTAAGACCGACTATTTTGGGAAATTATTTCTGAGCTCTCAGAACTGAAGTTTTGGGCCGACTATACGCGTTTTACTCGGCGGGAAAGCCAAAAACACCGATAGACTCCTCAAAATGCTCCCCGTAGTTTTTTGTGGGCTTTCAGGAACAATTTCCCGCTTCTCCGGAGTCGTGATTTAAATTTTGGAGCAGCCAATCACTTTTCTCTGGAGGGTCAGAAAATAAGGCTGTTGGTCAGAACTGGGGCCAGAAATAGTGGATCTTCGAGGATTTTTGATGAAAAATCACGATGTCCTCAGAACTGGCAATATGGACGAACAGTCCTACTACGACTCTGGAGAAACGGAAGAGTGCTCCAGAAAGCTCTCGGAAAACTAAGGGGAGCATCCTGAGGAGTCTACCGGTGTTTTTGACAGTCCCGTCGAGTAAATCGCCGGTTTTTTCGGCAAAAAAAGCCAGTGAGACCCCTTCAAAAATTTCCCGTAATAGTTGGTCTAAGGACATGCATGATATCGAGTACCCCCCCCCCCCCCTCGTTCAGTTCGTACATAACCCGTACATTTGTAATCCAAACCCCTAACCCTCCCCCCCCCCCCATTCCCCATTCAGCATTTGTCACAGACCGCTATATATATCGCAAAACGAACCATGGCGCGGTAGGGGAAATACGCCCTTAAGGCCCCCTGATTTATGGCTGACGGGCCCTTAAGGCCGTTATCCGCTGAGAAAGTGTACGATACCTTTGCAATCCCATTTGTGAACTGACCACTAGATTTGCAGTCGCACTTGTAGGCCGCCCACTTTATTAGCAACTCCGTTTGTGTACTCGCCCAATACCCGGTTCTAGGTATCATGCATTTTCGCAATCCCATTTTGTGAAGCCGCCCAATGTCTCTGGTAAAAAATCATTGTGAGCCACCCCACTATATTTGCAATCCTGTTTGAGAATTTCCCCCATCATTATCTTTGCAAATCCCATTATGTGAAACTGCACAATATATTTGCAGTCCCATCAGTGGAAAACCGCCCAATCAATACACTTTGCAATCCCGCCCGGGTGGCTGTTCCGCGTTTTTACCTCGACACAAACCGACCGTATCACACTGGGTGATAAGGCACACACCCCCTGGGACGATTTTCAGAGCAGGTTTCCTCCAAAACATGGGGGGCACACACAACGAAAATGGTGGCTTTTGGAAGGATCTCGTCGAGAAGGTTGCGTAGACGCATCGCATCGCTCGGCGTATTCAGTACGCCCTCCCCCGTTGTCGATAAACCCAGCTTATGAAAATCATCCGAGGGGGTAAGTTACCTTATCGCCCTAGTGTGATAGTGTTTTCTTATCACCCTAGTGTGATAGTGTTATCTTATCACCCTAGTGTGATAGTGTTTTATTATCACCCTAGCGTGATAGTATTTTCTTATTTCCCCTAGTGTGATAGTGTTTTATTATCACCCTAGTGCGATAGTGTTTTCTTATCACCCTAGTGTGATAGTGTTATCTTATCACCCTAGTGTGATAGTAGTGTGATCGTGTTATTTTATCACCCTAGTGTGATAGTGTTTTCTTATCACCCTAGTGTGATCTGTTTTCTTATCACCCTAGGGTGATAGTGTAATCTTATTTCCCCTAGTGTGATAGTGTTTTCTTATCACCCTAGTGTGATAGTGTTTTATTATCACCCTAGTGTGATAGTGTTTTATTATCACCCTAGCGTGATAGTGTTATCTTATTTCCCCTAGTGTGATAGTGTTATCTTATTTCCCCTAGTGTGATAGTGTTTTCTTATCACCCTAGTGTGATAGTGTTTTCTTATCACCCTAGTGTGATTGTGTTTTCTTATCACCCTAGTGTGATAGTTTTTTCTTATTTCCCCTAGTGTGATAGTGTTTTCTTATCACCCTAGTGTGATAGTGTTTTCTCATTACCCTAGTGTGATAGTGTTATCTTATCACCCTTAGTGTGATAGTGTTATAGAGTGTATGTAGCCAATGGTTGATGGGATCGTGTTGTCGGGTGCGCCCACAGCCTTTTTTGTGAAAGTCGATTTGTATAGAGAGGTGCTCGTGTTCACGTACGACGCGTGCTACATACAATAGAGGGTTGCACGTTGTTTTTTGTTGTTAAATACTTTCTGAATGATGGGACTCCTTAACCCAAAATCGTCGGAACGCTTTTATCTCTCTCTTTTTTTTGCGGTATTGTCAATATTACGGGGGACCATAGTAAATAGGACCAAATGTTGTAGATAAAAAATAGCGAAATATATAGGTTTTGTGTGTACCGTAGGTCCTATTTAATATGGTCCTCCGTAATAGTACATGTGCACCTAGGCCATGGAGATTTGCTCATCGACGACCCTTGCACCTTTTAAATACTTTCCAAGATCATTTTTTGGGTGACATATTTAATGACTTACTACTATCTTCGAAAATATAAGGACCTTTTTCGTTGAATTTTAGTGTACAGACGGTCCTTGTACATATAATCAGAGTGGTAGCAATAGTAGGGAACTTCTCAAGCGAGGAACCATCAGAGACAAAAATGATGCACCTTTCCCTTAGCATGTGTCATTCCTAAGAAAAAAAAACGGTACCCCCCCCTCTCCCCTACTATATAACCCCCCCCCCCCCCCCCCCCCCATCCCTCCTCCTGTGTATTATATCCTATTCAGGTCGACCACCAAGCCTTCGCCACCGTGTTCTTGCCGGAATTTCTCGGAAACTGCTACCCTTGGCTGGGGGAGGCACAGAAAGGAGGCCTTGGTGTCCCCGTGGAGGGCGGGGAGGCACTTAGACGTCCCCACGTTTTCGTCGTTTTTGGAGGCGTTTGTGTCGGATTTGGCGTTTTTCCGCGCCCAGGCGGAAGCGGCGTGATTGTGATTCTTGGATTGTCCCAGTGCTTCTTTGTTTTGGGTGTTGGGACGGCGGGGGGGGGGTGGGGGGGGGGGGGGGGGGGGGGGGGGGGGGTTGTTTGGGAAGGGGGGGGGGAGTCCCGGTGCTCGTTTACTTGTTTTGGTGAGAGGGTTGTCTTTTTTGGTGGGGAGTGGGGGCGCGAGGGGGGGGTGGCGCCTGGGGGGGGGGTTACTCATTGTCATGTATGGCCGTAGTTATGACCGTAGACCCTCCCTCGCATCCCTACAATGCTGGGGCGGAGCACGTAGGGTTTTCCCCGATCAGGCAAACACTGCTTGCACCGAGCTTTGCGAAGCGAAATTTGAGGTGTTTGGCGAGTCGCATCGAGGATGAGCTGCATTCTACTAAATAACCGCTCGTGAGGCGGACTTTCTTGGATATGGACGACAGCGTCGAACGAATTGGTTTGCTTTCCGGCCTGGCCACTTCCAGAGACGGCAATGGGTGTACTATGTAAACGGCCTCGTGGGTGCCTTACCATGCACACGCTGAGGGCGGGGGGGGACTGGATTAGATTGATGGCACAGGAGGAGCATGGGCAACGTTGGTGAGCACAGCGTGTGAGAGCAGTGTCTATGGGTGGCGTTTGTGGGCTACGTTACTGAGCAACCGTAGGGAGTACAAAGCGTTATTATCCCTTTTGGAGCCAACAAAATGAGATCAAAACAATCGAGATGTGCGGCCTTCTCAGCAATGTAGTGTTGCATTGGTGACGGGTCGCTCAGCAGGCTAAATGTATGCCAGCTATGCTGGCATAAGGACCGGGTTTCGATGCCGAGCGCGTTCGGAAAATGAAATGTACTTTATGTGCCCCTTTTGACACGTGACTGGAAGCGCGAGAGCGTGGGTTACCAGGCAGCATTTGATGAAAACCGACAAGCAGTGGCAAAAAGGCTGAACGAAAACCCCAAGCACGATAAAGATGAGGATCATGCACCTGGGGGGGGTGAGAGATGACACCTGTGACGACGGCTTGTCCAGAAGGTCGGTAACCTGTGTTGCAGACGGTTACTGGCGAAGTTTGCCCGATCCCCATTCGAATACTGTAGTCAGGACTTGCTTGCATATAGGCACCGTACTGTAGGTGCAACAAACAGGGACCTTGATCATTGTTTGTGCACGCAGATGTACGTCTTGGTTCCCTGTACTGGTGGTGAGCAAAAAAACGATGAAGACGGTTTCACATCCGCCCGCACTACGCCTTACACTCATCACGCCCCCACCGTTGATCCTACTTCTTAGATCTACGAAAGGGATACACACGTACTACGCCTCCTAAGGTTCATGTTCGCCCCCAGGACAAGCTTCGGCCATTTCAAAGGGAGCTGCAGTTGCGGCATCATCACGGGGCTAGCTCCTTTGTGGGAATCGGAGGGTATGAAGTGCACGGATCTACTGTTTGGCTTTTCGCGGGATCTCGTGGCGTTGCCATGGTACCACCCATGGCATACCATGCCATCCCCACGGCATCCCATGGCATGCCGTGTGTGGTACCATGACACTCCCCACGGCAACCCCCACGGCATGCCATGTCGTGTCATACCGTTCACCCGCGACCGCCAGGCGACGAACTAGTTGTGCCGCCCGCGTGAGCCCGCTCGATGCATGACACGCCTAAACAACGCGAGAGCGACACGACGCGGGCACGGCTTCGGACACGGCTTAGGCAGGCCCCGTCAGAGTTCGGATAGGCGCGAGTTGAGGAACGTCGAGGAGACGTGGCACCGAGGGGTGGGCCTCTTGGCGCCTACGCTTCAAGACGTGGTGTTGTTTCGTTTTTAACTACACCTGTCGCAGAGAGAGTTTGTCAGGTGTCCTGCCTGCACATGAGGACGGATTATCGTTTGAGCATTTCTCTGCGTGCACGACTGCCGCACTACAGTAGAGACCACGATAGATAACGTCAGCGGCCAGATATTCCCCGGTCGACGTCGCGGCATGCTGTGAGACTCAACTATATTTGTTTCCGACTCGCTTCTAGAGAAGGGCCCCTCCTTGGACGGAAATCCCTCGTGATGTCAACAAGTCAACGGCACGATGTTAATGCTATTATTATAGAGCAGGGCAATCGTTGCCCTGTTGTTCCCTACTGGTAGGTGTTACCATTAGTAGTTTCGTAGTTTTGTGTTGTTGTATTGATGACACCTGGTGCATGATAGAGCAGCGCGGAGAGTAGACTCGTCGAACCAGGACACAACGGTCTCGAGCAAACGATCGACGGTCGCCACTACTTCTGTGTAAATACTCGAATCTATGACATGAGGTAGCCTAACGCAGGGAAAGAAACATCACGAGCCGATCGAAAGATGCTGTGGCATGGTATAGGAAGAGTCAAAGCAACATGACCACCGTCACAAGCGTAGAAACTCGCTCCATCTATTCTACGCGGGGCCGTTTACTCTTACCCCCCGCGGCATCAGGGCCCCTACCGCAACGCAACCCAACCCAACCCAACTCAAACTAACCCAATCCAACCAAAGATGCTGTAGCACATTTGATAGACCAACCTCAATGCCGATGCAGAGAGGCAGCTAGGGAAAAACGAAGGTGATCGCGTAGAAACGCGCTACATCTATACTACGCGGGGCCGTTTACCCTTACCCCCTCGGACACCAGGGCCCCTAGCGGGCGGAGTTGCAGCCGCCTTCACGGGAGGCCCTGCGCCCTGGATCGAATCACCGTCTTTCACGCCAGCTGGTGAAGCCGTCGGCTTCGTGCTCGCGCCTGAAACCGCGCTCGCACCTGAAATCGCGGCCGGAATCGCGCTCGAAGACGAAACCGCGCTTGCGGGAGACCCCATCGTGCTATTTGCGCTGTTTGGCGAACCAACGCTCGCGTTCGCGGGAGACTCCACCGTGTCGTGTGCGCTGTTTGGCGGACCAACGCTCGCACTTGCGCTCCGGTACGCAGATGACGTGCGCACGCACGATCTGTTCTGTTGCAAAAACAGAACAGCGGCGCGGACGACGTCCGCCCTCTGCTCATGGAAGCAATCTTGGCAAAAGTAGAAATGTGTCTCACTCTGAACCGACAGGTCGAAGACAGCTGAGCGGTCGCAATTGTAGTACTCAGACAAGGTGGTGGTGTCCGTGATGGTAGGAGGCCGGTAAGTCCCCCCATCACAGTGAAAATACTCCCGTCAACCACGCCCAAAGGGTAGTCACACGCCAAGACAGGAGCTGCCTTGACGATGGGAGACCAGGGTACCGGTTTGCGACGACTCCTGCAAGACCCTCAACAACAGCTAAGATAACAAGCGCAGGAGACAGGCAGTCAAGCGGAAACCATCAGAACCGTACGAGGGTTTTAAAATAGAAATTCTTATTAATACCAATACTGTATTAATAGTACACCAGAAAGTATCGGAACGTGGCGTGGCAGCGGTCGTATCACTACTGCAGTACAGCAGGAAGCATCGGAAAGTCGGTGGATTAGCGGGCGGAAAAGTATTCAGCTGTAGTACTGCTGTACTGCTGCACTGCTGGGGGTGTGGGTGGTTTGGGTGGATATATGAGTCTGTTCTTCGCCACATAGCGTAGCAACACGGGTGAGTGGTCAGCAAACACAACCCAAAGCATGAGTAAGCATCGGAGCGTCGGTAGTGTGGGTATATACGTATACCGACCCCTCTGGGGTGGCAGCGGTCGTACCACTGGTACAGCAGGAAGCATCGGAACTTCGTTGGGTTGGTGGGCGGAGTAGTTCAAAATAAAATATGCTGGTGGTGTGGGTGGTTCGGGTAGATAAGTGGGTTGGTTTTTTGCTACATTGGATGCAGCCGGGACGGGTGGTCAACAAACACAACCCAAAGCATGAGTAAGCAGCGGCACGTCGGTGGTGTGGGTGTACACGTATACCGGCCCCGCTGGCGTGGCAGCGGTCGTACCACTATTACAGCAGTAAGCATCGGAACGTCGGCGGGTGAGTGGACGGATTAGTTCAAAAGAAAATGGCTACGATGACACCCTCATCTGCTTTCTCATGGCGGTCAACGAGATACCAATAATGCGACTTTGAAGTAGAAAATATGGATACTATGACACACCTTGTTCTCTCCCGAGCCTTTCTGCGCGCCGTAGGTCATCACAGTCGAACAAGGTAACGGGCGTAGACTAAAAGCGGGTAAATAAGACAGAACCCGCCACCAAGGAGAACAAAGGAGCCACCTGAACAAAAAGACGAAAAGGCGATATGGTACGGACAACCCGGTGCGACCAAATTAATGTCGTTTTTGCGGGTTGACGTCCAAACAGACCGTTGGAGTCCCGGTGTGTCGCTAACGACAGAGTGGGCATAGGAGAGGCATGCGGGCGAACAGCTCGACAGTGTCATCTCCTGGTGTGGCATGGCCTGTAAACTAGGCCATTGCTGTTATTTAGTCGTCATGACAACACACGCCAGGTATTCTGCGATTTGCTGCTGTTTCTCCGAGGTGAGGCAGCTGTCACCAATGAGCAACTCTTGAGCATCTTGAGAAAATCGCATGCTCCATGATATACCGTGATAGCAGGTTGTATGTTCTTGACATTAGTCCGTTCTCTCGATCCGTCTACATCCAGCACAACAACAGTTGTGTCCGTGCCGATTCCTCAACCCTGTTAATTGTGGTGACAGAACTACGACACGGAGATATTACAACATTGTTGTACGGTAAGCATGGTAGACAGCAGCACGATGTTTCCTCATTGTTTCGTAGTTGAGTGGAAGCTTCCATTCGACTTCCAAAACTTCCATTTTACTTCCATTCGACTTCCAATTGAATGGGAGTTTTGGAAGTTGAATGGAAACGAGATCTGAAGTTGATGGAAGTAGTTGGAAGTGGATTGGAAGTAGAGGGAAACTTCCTTGCACTTCCATGGAACTTTCCACTTTTGACGCTAGTGGAAGCTAGTGGCCACGGCCATGCCCGGTGGAAGCTTGGTCGAGCTTCCACTAAGCTTCCATACACCCTGATATAGTTCTACCTACTTTTATCCACTTCCGCCTACTCCCACCTACTCCCACCTACTGCCACCTATTTCCATCCACTTCCATTCAACTTCTAAAACTTCCAGCAAACTTCCACAACTTCCATTTAACTTCTAAAAATTCCATTTGACTTCTATGGCCAAGAAAACGTCCATCTGCGTCCGCAGAAGCTTCTGTCCGCTCCCATACTCAAGCATGACTTCCACCTACTTCCACGTACTTCCATCCACTTCCATTCAACTTCCAAAGCTTCCATTAAGTTCATCATGTTGTAAAACAAGTACAACTGCTGTCTGCCGTATGGTCTATACGTGCACGTAGCGTAAGAGTGTTACAATTTATGCACGTACATAGATGTAGACTAAGTTACTTAGATTGCAGGGCTGTAAGAAGTTTGGGTTGGCGTTATATATCTCCTTCCTCACAGGCGTCTAAAGATCATAATTACCGACGGCAGAGTATTACTTCTTTGTGGAGTTCTTTGATCAATTTTCTTCATGTTCTGCAGTGTTTCACTATTTTTATTTCTTCGGTAGAAATAACAGCTGCGCAGAGACGTGCGGTGCCTAGCTCTTCCATGCCCGTGCCGTGCCCTGCCCTGCCGTGACGTACCGTGCCGAGCTGTGCCGTGCTGAGCTTTCTCTTTCGTAGAATACACAGCCTAACCCAGGTATCATACTGTAATACCAGGTACGCAGTAACAAGTACCCTGAAATATGTATCTTGGACGTATCCCACAGCCCTCACACCCAGGCGAGCTCAGCGCTGCAGCGCTGCAGTGCAGCGCAGCGCAGTCCCGTCCTGTCGAAACACACATTACCGCACCTGCCTCGATATACTCTACCCAACTTGCAACGCGATAGCACGAGCAATCGAGGCTGCCATTGGCTCTGTGTGTGTCGAGACCGGTGGACGGAAGTGGGTAAATTTGTTGCCGATTCACACACGACCAGTATAGAACGAGTGCATAGTTATTGTAGGTGAAGAGGGCACCTTACTGCTCGTATGACCCGCCATGGACTCCAACTATTTTTCGTTGGAACACCAATCAATAGAAAACTGATTTCGATTCGCGCTCGCTCACCTCAGTCTCTACAGTATAAGTGCCAGTAGTACTGACACTGATACCTCTTTAACTGGGGCCTATTACTTCATCGTGAGAGCGAAGACCCTTGGCGCGTGGCTACGAGGCCCAATAACTACGTGAGCAAATACATCGGCATACTCGAAGGGGTTCAGCACACTACGAGGCAGATGCAAACGGACGAGTGGGCCTGCTGTTATGGTGAATAGACAATAGCAGTCGGAGCCCACGGCGGGCCAAACAAACGCGTATCTCCCTGTGTTTGCACACCATTCTTGGTTCTGATTACTACGTTACCCCGTATCACTAAGAACTAAGAAGCATCGAACACAGAAAAAAAAAAACGCCTCGACCATAATAATACTCAGAACGAAACGCAATATGCACGATGATTGTTGACGTTTTCTGAGAACGTGCTAACCAGGGCACGCCAATTAGTTGTTCTCGGTGCCGCGATAGTCGTTGACGTTAGTCTACTTGTCGCGCACAAATGCGCCTGTACTGTGTGTGTGCAAGGGGCCAAGAAAGCAACTCAAACGCTGTTTATAAGTATATCGCACTGAGAAAAGAAATAGCTTGATAGACCCAGAGACATCGCGAGGAAATGCACCACAACAACGTCCGGTGAGCGACGTATCTTTCCAAGATAAATCGCCTTGAACCTTAAACGAGAAGGCGCAGAGATGTACAGCAAGCACGATTGTTGTGCTGCTACAATCAACGCCAATGATCGCGAGGGCGCAATCGTAAGCTGGCGACAGCATACGATCTCTGTCTTGATAAAAAAACGGCTCCCGCTGTGCAGTGCCACCCAATGCCCATCCGGCTTTGCGTGGGGACGTTGGCTCGGACTACTGGCCCAAAAGGGAAACCATGCTTCCGAAATTGGTGAAGGCCCTATTCGCGTTTTGCGTCCCCTAAAGACGTGCACGAACAAAAGTCCCCGAATGGTTTCGCCCATGACGAAAATGGTGGCACCTCGACCGCGCGCGCTCATCACTGCGCCCGATGACTATGTTTCCACCTTCATGGAGAAATTAGTTGACGAACCGCCACCGTGCCACACGTGGCAAATGTATACCGTCTCCTTACAATATATACCTGGTATATATTAACACTACAGTAGCTCAAGCCGCTAACTTATTTACACCACCCACCCTGTACTTGAATCAACGTTTAACCTGTCTTTTTTGTTGGTTACCAACACTATTTTGTTGGTTAATTATAGTGACGGGGTTAATGCGGTGTAATTTCTGTGGGGTCTTTTGGGCCTCAGATTGATTGGTTTGTATACGGCAGGGGCGTTTCGGTACATGCAACGCTCGATATGTTGTTTGCAGAGACACCAGGTGGGGACACAGAGACTACAAGCACGGTCCCGATACCTGTACCCCGGTAACTACCGGCCTTTCCACGCCCTTCAAAGCAGTACCATAGCGTGTTGCGCAAATCCGGCTGGTAGATACTTGGGGCAAGTCGTGCGCATGCCGCGAGATATAGGACTTGACACAGGGCGGGAGCCGGAAGGAACACGTCTTGACACAGGGCTTGTAGGGAGCCGGAAGGAACAAGTCCTCGCCCCGGGAAGTCCTTGAGTAGGTTCAAGCAAGTTTAACAATTTACAACCCATTAGGGAGTTTAATCCTGTAGCGGTGCTGGCGCGAGTGATGCCAGCGAGTTACGAGGGAGCTGGGTGCCTCAGCGATTTTTCCACTGGTTGATTAACACTGTACTGCTACGTATTGCCAACATGTGAGCCATTGTGTGATTTACGTGCTCCAAACCGCCGATTCTATTCGGGTGCTATTACCTTTTTTTTTTTTCTTTTTTTTTTTCATCATCACTTTTACTTTCCAGCCCACTCGTAGGAGGTTTTACCCTCGACGATCTTCTGGACAAGCCGTGGTCACAGGTGTCGTCCCTTCTCCCCCCCGGTACGTGCCTTTAGTTTTTATCGTGCATAGGGTTCAGCATTCCCACTGCTCGTTGACTTTCATCGAATGTACAGCTAACTCACGCTCTCGCGCTTTCCGCTAATAGATTTTATGCAAGAAAAAGTCCCTACGAGCATGCACTCGGTGAGACTCGAACTCACGAAATTGATCTTGATAGGCTCGAGGACCACCTACCAAGCCACCGGGGACGCCGGCTAGGAGCTCGTGATGAGTTTGCGAACTCCAATGCTTTCCCCACCCCGCCGAATCCTGTTGGGGGGGGGGGTAGGAGCTTGCGATGACTTTACGAACTCCAATCGTCGTCGTCGGACGACACGTGCTGCGGGTATCACCAGAGAGGAAGGCATCCGTTTGGACAATTACCTTCGGCCATACTGTTGGGTCGTTGGTTTCTCGGGGATGGCGATGCATTGGATCAATTGCGGTGAAGTCGAACGCCGAAATACAGTCGGCGGCGAAGATGTTGATCGACAACACAGCGTGGACTTGTTTGTCCTGGACTGGACTGACCCGGCACCGCCGAGAAATGACCGGATCGAAGACCCTAACGCGAGTAGAGAGCAAAAAACAAAGTTGGATTTCGGTTTGGCAAAAGACAAATAGGAAATCACAGGAAACTGAATATCATGCCTCATGTCGCAATCACCATCGGTGTCCGGCCGACGCCGCCGTACAAGTCGAACCATATTTTTAGCACATGCACGAATTGCCGGCCCCGGCAAAGAAACAGCGAATCGCGCTGATTCAGACTAAAAAGGCTCGAGCACATCGTGCGCGGCGGGATGTTCTACGAGTATCGTCTAATCAACTCGATGTCCGAAGTGAGAGGCAGGAGATGAGTGCTGCCATCGCCAGGGCCTCCTGAGTCCTCCAACATTACACGACCACGCTGCCAGAAGACTCCGACGTGGAGGGGGAGAGGCGGGGGAGCCGTTCCAGCAACGGCGTGTGTGGGAGCACATAAAAACCCGTTCTGGCCTATGTAGGTGCGAAGCAAGGGCGTCGGCGTGCGATCGCGCCAACGGTAACGCAACACGAGAAGAGTGGGAGCAATACCCAGAAGCACCGTCCGTATCGAGGACGATTGTTAGTTATGGCACGGCCAAGGAACGGGGTTGGCGTGCATATTCCACAAGTGTGTGTACTCGTAACCATTTGTTGTACAAGTAGTTATTACTAGTCGGGTTTGTTTGAGGAGTTGGAACACCACATATCCTTTGGTCTCTGCCTAACCCTTTTAGTACCGCAGTCCCGTTTTGGGGACAAATCACTTGGAATTAGACTGGTTCGTCCCCAAATCGGGACTGCGGTACTAAAGGGGTCAACACTCCCTCGCGTTGAAAATCTGCGAAAATCTGCGTATTCTCTTATGTGTTTTCTTTCCTGATTCTTGCTTGTTTTTTTTTTTAATTTTTTCTCCCTCTTTCCTTTTTGTGTTTCAGATTTCGATTTCGATTTCGAATTTTCGACGTCGAATTGTTTTCATTCTGTCTTACAATGGTGAATGGTTGAAAACGTTCGCCAGATGAAATTTTCGCCACATGCAAAGAATATAAAATAATTTGAGTCGTGTGTTACCCAACCGGGACTGGAGTTCTAAAAGGGTGTGGTAGGTTCCAGCTGGTTCGGAGTTTAGCTATGTTGAAGAACGGTGTAATGTGTTTACTAGTGTTTACACACGTTATTAATAGAACGGTGAGATGTTAAAAACTTTCGCAAGATGGACTCACAGCTGACGTGCTTTTATAGTTTTTTATAAAGTATCAAAGAAGGGTGGTCCAGGACCAAACAATACCTCATGAAAGCTACCACACGACAACCGCCATATCGAAATCGGGCGAGCGATTGCTGTGCTCCTTGTCGCGTGACCCCGTTTGGGATTCTGGAAGTCAACTCTGATAACTCCACACACAGGGCACCCGATGAGGTGTGGTTTGGACCATGACGATCGCCTTCGCGAGGGCTTCGACCTGATGCGTGCGGCATGGGCGTAGCCATCCGAAAGGAAGGAGGAAATCCTTCGCGACTGCTGTGCCGCTGATCGCTCGTACGAGCACAGTACAAAAGTGAATTTCATCCAACCCTATTCCACTTGAAAACAGAGTTGACAAACAATTCTTCCGCTGGCCTCGGGCGAGCGATTGCTGCTGCTCGACCCGTCTCACCCTGTTGCGGGATGCTGGAAATCAACTCTGATAACTCCACACACGGCACCCGATGAGGTGTGATTTGGACCATGACGATCGCCTCCGCGAGGGCTATGACCTGATGCGTGCGGCATGGGCGTAGCCGTTTCGAAAGAAATTTGTCCGTATAGGTGATCATAGAGTGACCCTCATGCGGACAGACACTTTTTCTGAATCCGTTCTAGAGATCACAAGTGTACCACTTGTGGAACAAAAAAGAATTAACAGGATCCGCGGCGACAACGAGAAAAAAAAACAAAACAGGCCTGTTCACTGGTCGAGTCAAACTTCGCGGGTCATATTAGGTCGGATCGGGTAAAAGGGTGATCCGACCCGATCCGTGAGAGTCTGAAAAGTTTTTCTTACCCGTCAGGACCCGTAAGAGATTTCGAAAAAATTCCTGACTCGGGAAGAGCACTGAAGAGGAGGGTATTGCGGGCGACACCGAGGAAAACAACACGGGGTGCGGCACGAAAAAAGGTCTCCCGGCTCGATCTCGGCGGTGCCAGCAAGCCTCAACCCAGAACAGACGGGCTCCACTTTGTATCATCTCGAGTCGTAGGTGCCCCACACACGACAGACAGACGTTATAACCGCGTCCAGCACACACACACGTGCACCGACCCTCGCCGCTGTTTGTGCGCGTGGGTGATGATATTGTCTTTGACGCCAAAAACAGCAGGCTATACGCAGCACGGGGCACACACGGAATAAAATCTCTTGCGTGGGTGGAGAGCTCTGTTACTAAGTAACCTCGCGGGGTGCCCTTAAAGCTGCATCTGACTGCAGCAAATCCTAGCTCAAAGACTTCGGGGCATGCCACTGCTATGGAGTGGTGTATGTAGAACACGAAGTCGATCACCACTCGGGCAGAGATTGCTGCCGTTCATAGTTTCCGAGGCAAAACTGCTGAAGGAATCGTGAACAAAAACAGCACCGGGCCGAGATTGCCCTGCAGTTGGCTCGATTACATGGTTTGCCTACATACCTCAGCGTTCAAGCAACGATAACATATCCCCGGGGGGGGAGGACAAAATAACATGCGCGAAAAAAAACGCCTCCACGTTTTCGAAACCCCAAATCAGGGGAAACAATTGGGAAACATTCCCGGAAAAAAACGCTGCCAACATATATGGAAGCCCCGCCAGCACGTCGTCTACATGAGACCATCCGCGCCTAGGATGCTAGTAATGAAGACCGGCGCAGGCTGACAATCACCCTAAACTTCTAAAGAACAAAGCCAGACGACGACTAGAGGGGTGGTGGGTGCCAAAAGCAATTTTCTTGTCATGAGGTCCGCCACTCCACCCTGTGCGACCCGTATATATGATAGGGACCGTTATGGTACTGTTTCCGGTGTGGGCTGGAGTTGTGCGAGGAATATACTGTAGCTCTCATGGCCCTTTGCAGTTTCGTAGCTCCCAGGGACCGTGCTTAGCTTTTCGCAAGGTGTAAAAAAAAGGAGGAAATTAATTCACAAAATCACAGCAGACGTATTGCGAGAATTTTACGAAAAACGCGGCCCCTTTTTTTTCCACCGTCGGGACTGCTCCCTTCAGGAGCAGCAGCCCTGAACTACAACCGGGCGCTGCAAACAAAAAGACAAAAAGACACAAAAAAATCGGGACGGCTTTCATGCTCAGGATGCTTGCTCCGCGCTAAAGGAGAGATAGCACTGAAGACGGACACACGGCGAAAACGGTGTCTCGGTTACGCGGAGTTCGCCGCCGTCGCCGCCGTCGGCATCGCCTATGCTGATGGCGGTTCTACAGTCGCCGGAGCAGCGGAATCCAAAGCCCGGGTGAGGTGCAGAATGCGGTAGTCTTTTCTCTTGATGACCTCCCTAAGCTTGGCCACCTCGCTGTTGGCCGCCTTTACGGACTCGAGGTCGCCGCTCTCCGTCGCCAGCGCGGTGCGAATCTCCCTCAGCCTGTCCAGCATCTCCCTTTGGTGCTGCTGCAGCACCGCCGCCTGATCGTTTCCGCCCGCTGCCCCCGACCAAGAAGAAAACAAAAATCGAAAAAAAAAAAAAAAGACGAAGGCGAAGGAGAAACAAGTAGGTATCAGGTAACTTAAGAAAATAAACAGAGAGTGAAACAAGTAAATAACATAACTGTACGTATCAAAACCAAGAAAAAAACTAAAAGAAAAACAAGACAGACGAACAAAAACAGAAACAAAACCAATAAGAAGGACAGCACAAAAACAAAACGCTTGGAGCTGAGCGCTTGATGAACGAAGAGGTACGCGAACAGCATGCTATTCTGTTGCTTAGTGTTAGTATGGCGATGGTGGTTCCAAACAACTCAAGCTCCGATGCGCGTGGGGCGGGCGGTCGATCAGGAATGTCAAGAGGTTCTTGCCCTCAAGCGGCGAATTCAATAGCCAGGCTTCCTTAAGAGTGAAGTGCGATGCAAGTGCGAAAGGCCGTCGGAGGGACACACTGTTATCGGTGCCAGCTCAGTAACCCCAACATTGGTACATGCTGGACGACGTACCGAAAACGAAATACAACAGCACATCTACAGTAACGGCTACATGGTTACAGGCCAAATATTCACACTCGTACACATAAATGAGGTGGGCATTTACTGCAGTCTAGAGCAGTAAAAGAGAAACGTAACGAACACTTTGTCACCCTAGGGCACGCTGCCGGCGCTACGTAATGATGCTTTAGGGTCATGAGTTCAAGGCCGGGGGTGACCAAAGAGCAACGGCAAACGGATCAAGGAGGGGATCTTGAAACAATTTTGAGGGTGGTCGTGGTGCCGTCGCCCCCGCGACTCCTCGGAGGTCTGGTGCCGACTTCGTAGTAGTTGCTTCTGCGTGTGCCCCCCGTCGCGCGTGCGCGCGCGTCAACCACATTCCGTGCGAAATTCTTGCCTGCTAACCCTTCCAGCCGCGACAGCTTCTCCGTGATGTCCTGCGCGCGACCAGCATCCCCGCGAGCACACGCACCGAAGCGTACATGTACGCACACGATACACGACACAGGGGCACAAGACACAAGACAAAACGATGCATCATGATGAACAATACACGATGCACGATGACCGAGGGATGAAACACTTCGTTCACGATAAGGACGGAACGATGAACGGGATCGATCGACGATACCAGGTACGTACAACATATTTAGAACCAGGTGCACGACACACAGAACAAGCAGAACGGTTCAAGCGGCAATCTGCGGTCTGCCTTTTCTTGAGGTGTCGGGACTGACGCAGTGGGTGGGTGTTATTCATACCTCTACTCTGCTCACCGCGGCATTGTCTGCAGTAGCAAAGCCAGGAGATACTTCGGACAACTCAAGGGTCGAGCCCTCGCATAAGGCCGTCGTGTTCACGTGCGTGCTTTATGCATGGAAACCTTGTTCCTCTGGCGGATTTGATCAAAATATAGCTTTACCTTGTAAGCTTTTACCAAGCGATAGATCACACCACACCGGAAATAGTGTATTTTTCTTTTGCACGAACCCACCGCGTATTAATATTATTCTGCGTTGTTTATAAGTGACCCCAGAGCAGTAGCCGAGAAGCACGCGGTTATCGCGGCTGACATGTAGCTCATGGGCATGTACGCGGTGAGCCTGATGAAAGCAGTCCCGCACCACGTCGATGCGAGTGAGCAGGGAGAGCTATATATACAGAGCGTCAACTCTAGGATCGTAGGCACCGGCTGTCGTTGTCATGCGGTATGCGTAAGGAGAGCTATTAGCTCTGCCAGAGGGTAGGTTCGTAGGTAGCATAGGCACCGCCGTTGTCATGCATGCGCACAGATACCAGATACCAGGGTACCTTTGGGTAACTCAACGGGCGTAAAATACACAGGTTGAGGGACGACACGCTCATTTCAACCGCGCACCACAAGTCTTCTCCGGGACGGAACTGCACACACTACGTAAACATACAAGAGGGGTGGTGCTGTACATACATACCGTATATAGCTGTCGGCAGTGCGGCAGACAGCAGCAGCAGCAGCAGCAGCAGTAGCAGCAGCAGCAGCAGCAGCAGCAGCAGCAGCAGCAGCAGCAGCAGCAGCACAAGAGAGCAGTGCGTACTCGTGCGAAGGAAGACTCCGTTCTGTAACCATTCACTCACCACTCACTCACGATTTTAGGGCAAACTACTTGGACTTGGTGTGAGATACTTTCGGCATCAGAATGCGACACAACAACACGACGATGCAAGCGCCTACCTTGATCTTGGAGTCCATTGCACTTTGCACTCCACGGACGCGAGTCGACAGCCTACCGCGTAAACGAGAAAGCGAGCAAGCAAGAGATAGATGTGGTAGGATTCGAGTGGAAAGTAGATACGATGGGCGAGAGCAAAAGCATCCACAATATGGGATGTGCGGCAGAGCTACGTACCGTTTGGTGCCTACTCCTGGAAAGTGGAAAACGGGGAAAATAGGGGGTGAAATCGACAGTCTCGTGTGGGGCATGCTCTGGGGAAAACGCTGCGACACGCTTTCTTCCCACGAATAATAATTATTAAATCGACCTGAAGAAGGACATAGCTCTCAACATTGTCCTCACCCTTACTTTTCCAGGCTCCGAGCAGCTCGTCAGTGCGCGTGCAGCGTGCGGCCTTTCGACACCGAGAGCATCTAGCAAGGATTCTATCCTCGAAGAAACGCCTTCGATGCTTGTGGAAACTCTTACTGTGCTCCGCACCGCGCACCTCGTACACAGCCTCCGTTTTCACAAGTCCAAAAATGGAGACTCCAGTGCCAGCCGCGGATATCATCCGACGGAAAATTGAAGACCATGTGGCGAAGAAGGACCTCCGCGCAGCCGTGGTGCAGTGCGAAGAGCTGGAGATCTTGGTGGGTCCGCTAAAGCAAGGCAGATGTAAACGTGATTTTCTTGTCGCTCGAATTCTGGAAAGAACTGCGAGCACTATACGATACATACGGTACGCGCACAAGCTCGTTCTGGTTGTTGCTCCAGTCAATCAATAGTGCAATAGTGCGACAGAGGTAAGGATTGAACTAAAGCAAAGCGAGCAACATCATTGCAATGATCGCTGGTCCCTTCCTAGGCCTCAGTGGTCTATAGTGTGCGCTGATAGTCGCGGGGTTTGGTTGCTCTCGAACCGCTCAGACTTGCTCTCCTGCTGTGAGGAAGGACTCGGTACAGTACCAATGTCGTATGTAACTGGTACATCTCTGCGTCCTATATACTCGTGGCCAGCCAGGGTTGCTCTTGCTCTTGCTCTTGATAATCGATGTTGCTGCTTTCTTGCTCTTGTCTTGCTCCTGCTCACCTCGCTTGCTCTTGCTTTTTTCTTGCTCTTGTTTTTCGCTCTTGGTTCTTGCACACGCCCTTTTGCTTGTGCTCACCATATGCGCTTGCTCTTGCTTCTGATGTTTTTGCTCTCTTGCTCTTTGCTCTTGCTCTTTGCTCTTGCCCTCTTTAGTGCTGGTCGGGCTCGTGCTCTTGCTGTTTTGTCTTGATTTCTTGTTCGTCCTCTTCGCTTTTCGATGTTGCTCTTGCTTCTTGCTTTTTGCTTTCGCTCTTACCTCTGTTGTTGCGGTTGTTGGTCGTGTTCCTCTTGTTCTTGTTGCGCCTGCTCTTTTTTTGCTTAATGCTCTTGCTCGTGCTCTTGTCCTCGCTGCTCTCGCTCTTGCTGTTGCTCAATGCTCTTGCTTTCGGTCTCTTCCATCTCCTGTGAACTGCAGACCGCAGGGGCTCCATCGGCCGAGGAGGACGAGCGCTGGGCGAAGGTGCACCTGGCGCTGCTGCTCGCATTGGACGACGTGTGAGAACTTTCGCGAGAACTATAAAAAGCTAAAAAAAAAAAAAACGATTGATACTGATATAATACGATAAATAAATCAATAATGCCACGGTGGTACCAGGTATCTGGTACGCCTAACAAAGATTGGACGTCTTCCACCAGGCAACATCGTACTATTGAACAGGCTCCCCTTCGGGGTGCGGTTGACTTGAAATCCCGGGGGTGCCCCCAAGCTGAAATGGAGGAGCAGCATCGTCATCAGGCGTCACTATTTACTCCGAGTACTGCTGTAAACCTGGTACTAAAAATAATAATATACAAGGTTCCCCTTCGGGATGTGGGTGGTATGAAATCCGGGGGGTGTCGCAAGTTGAAAAGGGAGACGCAGGTAAAACCCTTGCACCTCTGGTTTGAGTAAAAATGATCTCGGAGTAAAATGAGTCATGGGTTACAGTACAGTAATACTGCAGTAATATTGCTAAAAGCGAAGAGTAGTAGTCTAGTCTTCGATGCTCTCTCGCATGTCTTGGCGTATGGAGGCATAGACTACTACTGTATTGCTCAAAGGAAATCGTAGCACTCAGAAGAAAGTTGACGGGATTTGTATCATCCAGGTATTTATCGTCTGGGTGGGATCTGTCTCATCGATATATGTGTGATCCTTGATGATCTGAACATTTCTACCGGATGGAGTCTGCACGATCTGCCTGAACTACACATGTTAATTGAACATACACGTACCGCGATTAACTGGTGAATAGCTTTTTGCGTGGGTGGGTCTGCATGATCTGAAGGATCTATTATCTACACACTCCAACTAGTTTGCCAGGGGAGACATGTACGTTCCGTATTTTTTGCACTTGTGTGCCAGGTGGGATCTGGTTGATCTCATTAACATGCACATGTTTAACCTGAAGGGGATCTGCGTAGTTACAATTTTCATAGATGTGTACCTGAGTAGAATCTGAATTGTATAATCAGTACATATCGACCGGGACGGGATCTGTGCGACCTGCCTGATCTCTACATCTAGAGCGAGATAGCGTCTGCACGATCTACATGATCTGCACATGTTTATCGGCGGGTGTCATTGATCTGCAGGATGTGTATAATCTGCAGGATCCGTATGATCTACCTGAGTGAAATCTGTGTGATCTGTATGATCTGTAGACCGGGATAGGGTATGTACGATCTGCATGATATGCACATTTTTATTGGTGGGTCTGCATGCTCTGCAGGACCTGTGTGATACGCGGTATTTCTGTATGATCTGGAGGATATGTAAAATCTGGATACTTCCTACCAGGTACTTGGTTACAGCATGTTTAGCCGGGATGGGGTCTGTATGAGGTAGATATTTCACAGGTGTGTACCTGAGTGGGATCTGTATGATCTGCAAAGTATGTATCATCTGCAGAATCTGTATCATCTGCAGGATCTGTATGATCTACCTGAGTAGAATCTGTGTGTTTTGTATGATTAACACATCTTAACCGGGATGCGATCTGTACGATTTGCAGGATCTGTATGATGTGCAGTATTTCTGTATGATCTGTATGATTAATACAATATGGACAGTTTACACTTGCTTTCAGCACATTTAGCAGGGATGGGGTCTGTATGATGTAGATATTTCACACGTGTGTACCTGAGTGGGAACTTGCAGGATTTCTTTATGATCTGAAGGATCTGTACAATCTGAATACTTTACACTTGTTTACATCATGTTTAGCCGAGATGGGGTCTGCATGAGGTAGATATTTCGCACGTTTGTACCTGAGTGAGAGCTTGTTCTGTGTGGTCTGTATCTGTGTGTAATCTGCAGTATTTGTATGATCTGTACACATGTGTGATCTGCAGGATATGCATGATCTACCTAAGTGGAATCTGTGTGATCTGTACGATCTGTTCATATTGACCTGGATGGGGTCTGTATGATCTGCATGATGATGTAGATATTTCGCATGATGAGGTAGATATTTCGCACGTGTGTACCTGAGTGGGAACTTGCAGGATATCTGTATGATCTCCAGGATTTGTGAATCTGGATACTTGCATAATTAATTGTTTACATGTTTAGCCGGGATGGGGTCCGTATGAGGTAGATATTCACACGTGTGTACATGAGTGGGAACTTGATCTGTGTGATCTGTACACATGTGTGATCTGCAGGATCTGTATGATCTACCTGAGTGGAATATATGTTATCTATATTATACGTTCATCTTGATCTGGATGGGGTCTGTACGATCTGGATGATTTGCGCATATTTATCAGTGGGTTTGCATGATCTGCAGGATCTGTATGATCCGCAGGATCTATAACATTTGACAGGTGTGTACCTGAGTGGGATCTTGGTTTGTGTGATCTGTACATCTTCACCGGGTGGGATCTGCATGATCTGCATGAACTGCACATGTTTCGTCGGGAAGATCAAAGAATCAACCAACACAAATCAAGCTCGAAAAAGAGTTGATGGACAACCCTATACACGCGCAACGCAATTAACACCCGGTACAAAATATACTGGTACACGAAATAGCCAGAGTGTGATAAAAACATCGGTCGCACCGACACAAAAAACGAAGAGTTGCAGCAAGGAAAGCAACCTGCGCCAGCAACATCAGCAGTAGCTATACCGTGACAGTGTGAAGAAGCAGCGTCATCAGCACGAGCACCAAGATAAGCCACCGCGTGACACGGGCGAAAATATACTTTGGGTAGCAGCAAGAAATTTTAAAGGGCGCCAGCCTCAACAGTAGTAGTCGTAGCAACTATACCGTGATTGTGCGCAGCAGTATGCAGCAGCAGCGGCAGCAACAACAGGAGCAGCAAGATAAGCAACCGCGTGGCACGGGCAAGAGTAAATAAGGGTAGCACCAAGAAAAGCAACCTGTCCCAGCAACAGTAGCAGCTATACCGTGATGTGTGTAGCAGCAGCGGCAGCAACAACAGGAGGAGTAGTGGCAGAATAATAAAGAAACCGTGTGGCACCGGCACATTGTACAAAGGGCAGTGAACACTCGGCTATTACACGCAAACCAATAAGTTGGGGCAAAGATCCGATAAATGATGAATCACACCGCGATACCAAAAACATGCCACCAGGTATGTACGTACATGGTGGCTCAGCCTTTTCTCACGTCTTGTGGCCAAGCACGAGCACACGAGCACTCAGCAGCAGCAGCAGCAACACTCAGCAGCACTCGAGCAACACTCGATTCGAGCAGCACTCGTACGCCTGTTGTTGCTGTGCTTGTGCTGCTGCGTACTGCTCGAGCAGCACTCGAGCGCACGAGTATCATGAGTAGGTTTGCAAGCCTACATTGCACCTAAACAAAAAGACACGGGACCACGATCAATCGATTGCTCAAACGCAACGAACACGAGACGAACACGAGCACGACGTGGCCAAGCAGTCACGGGCACACGAGCACTCAGCAGCAGAGCAGCAGCACCCGGCGACACTCGAGTAACATTCGATTCGAGCAGCATTCGTACGCCTGTTTTTGCTGTATAGTTTTACTGCTGCAGCTCGAGCAGCACGAACTCGAGCAGCACTGCTGCGTGCTGTTGCAGTTGCGGCAAGAAGCGACAAGAACCAAATCTTTTGCAGCTAAAAATGCCAAAATCCGGGTAGGTTTCCAAGCCCCTAGATGGCTTTTCGGAAGTGGGACCCCATCCCCTGAGTTTCTTGCCGTGTCACGTGACTTTGACCACCTAGAGCATGTGCCACGGAACCCGGCCGGAGCCAACGCTTGCACCGTACTGTGCACGCCGCCCCCTGTGGGCCCCGCAGCAGGAAGCACGAGAAAAGACCCGCGGCCAAACGAGAAAAGTGAACTATTCCGGAAAAAACGGCCATTTGGTACTATATAATATATACTGCCGTGTGATGAAAAGACGAGGTTCAACGACGCATGCTTGATTTCAAAATTGTGCGTAGAAATGTGAACGTAATTGCATGTATGTACTATTAATACTGTATTATTAACTGTATCTCCTGGCGAGCACTGCGCACAGTTACGGCAGTACATACGAACACTGATGTTGTACCGCTCGCTGCTGCTGTTGTAGAGCGCATGTACCGTAGCTGCGCGGTTGCTTTTGAAGTACCGAGGGAGTGTGGGGGTTCGTATCGTCGTCCTGCCCCCTGCGGAGCATCTAATAGACCCTTTTAGTATACACTGCAGGCCCGTTTTGGGGACAAACCGGTCAAATTCCATGTATTAATAGCTTGTCCCCAAAACGGGACTGCAGTACTAAAAGGGTTATTAGCACCTTTCTTGAGTTTTTTTTGCATGTGTTCGTTTCTACTCCCTAGGTCGACGGGAAAAACGGCCCACACGCGCACGCACAAATGCGCCGTCCGTGGCCGTCACACAGGAAGAGCCCGATGTGCGACTGCTGCTGTTCCGTGGCTGCCTCAGTGTAGAGAGCTCGAGGGACGGTGTGATCAGACATGATCAGCAGCAGCAGCGGCCAGTAGCCAGTCGCAGAGAGGAAAACATTTCATATTGGTGGGGTTTCCATTGTCCTGCTTGGCTCTAGCGGGTCGGAATGCCTCCCCGTAGATACTTGCCAGGATTTCCGACCCTGAAGGCCCAGAGCACGCGCCACGGTGTACACGAGGCCCCCCTGCATGCCACGCAGCCGAGAGGGCAAGAGAATACCGGCGGGCCGAAGATAATTTGTGTAGTGTTTTGCAAAAAAGTGTGTTTCATACTTGAGACATACCTGTGATGTATATACGTACCGGTAGATTTTTTTCTTGTTTCGCCACCAGGAGAGTGTCCTTGGGTTCGAGCCTACGAATATCCCTGGTAGCACACAGCGAATCTAGTCGCCATGCTGTTATTTCTTTGCATTTCTTTCGTTTATCCCATTTATTTATTTTTGGCCCTCAGTTTTCGTCTCCCTCCCATAAATAGTCGCATCTCAGATCCGGGGTCACACAGAAGCAGGCGTTTCTCCTCCCTTCCCACTACGGTTTGCCCCTTGCTTTTTTATCGCAAGAAGACTTCAGCCATTTCTCCCCCCTCGTCGACTCGCTTCGAATCATATACACCGCATCCTGTATACTTCGCGTACAGCTAGCTCTATCGCTGTACGTGTAGCAGCAGCCAGTGCGATGACACCGACGGCAACTGTCAGCAGCAGCAAACAGCCTGAAGCCACGAGATGTCGGCAGTCGACCCGCCCCCTCGCCTGAAAAGCCCCTCGGGTAGGTCGACTCAAGGTCGGCAGGCGAAGTCGCGTTTATTCCACCATTGCGAGTATAAACACTCACCGCTTATGTACCAGGTACGCGTTATGCATGCACGCGTGTTGGGGTTCACGGTGTCTATTACGGGGGTCCATAGTAAATAGGACCAAATATTGTTAGTAAAAATAGCGAAATATATAGGTTTTCGTGTGTACCCGTAGGTCCTATTCTACTATGGTCCCCCGTAATAAGAGTTTTCAGCACCAGATAACGTAGCTGCAAACTTCATTCCTTTGGGGGCCAGAGATATCGACCGAAACCAATGGTTGGTATTATTGGCGTTACGAAGCGTCTACGAGCAAGAGCAAAGCGTGAGCGAGCGCCCAGCAGCAGCGGTACTTGTAGGAACGCGTTGCGCTCCCCGTGCCGTGCCACGCCTTGTACTGTGTCTCGGACAGCTATCGGAGTCAGTCACCCCCAATGACGCGGTGGCCACAATGGTTGCAGTAATTCCTCACTTTTTTCGTCGTCAATCCCCCCCCCCCCCCCCCCCCCCCCCCCCCCCCCCCCCCTATATATATATATATTCTACCCCTATTATATATATATATATTCTATATGGGTTGGGTTGGCGTCGGTTGGCAACGACACTGTAAAACATGCCGCTCACTACGCGAGCTAGACATCCAGGGTACCGTTTTTTTTTTTTTTTTTTTTTTTTTTTGGCGGTCGCCCACAGCTGGTCGTCTAGTTAGATCATTTGTGCGAAGTAAAGAACCTTTACTCTGCACAAGGGAATTGATCGTATCACGTAGTGTTCAAGGTGCGGCACCCAAGAGGCAGTTACATAGTACTCTCATTGCTGTCTATGGAAGTGGCCACACCGGAAATTAAACTAACTCATTGAAGCTGTCATCCATATGCAAGTCCGCCTCACAAGCGGTTCTTAGTAGGATGCAGCTCACCCTTCATGCCACTCGCCGGACACCTCACGGCGCTTCGCGCTTGGTGCAAGCAATGTTTGCCTGGTCGGTGAAAACCCGACATGCTCCGTCCCGGCATTGTAGGGATGCGAGGGTCTATGGTCATACGACTACGGCCATGCATGAGATCGAGTACATCTCTCCTATCGAGTACCCCCCCCCCCCCCCCCTCTGGAGTCCCTAGAGGGTCAAGGCGATAGTATCCGGTACAGCTCCCCCTATATGCGCAGCACCGGCTCCCTGTCGCTACAAACAGCAGCAATAAAACATCAACAACAACAGCAGCGACAACAAACAACAACAACCGTCGCCCCCCCCCCCCCCCTTTTTCGTCAGATTTTCTCGTGTGATTATTCCCGTTGCACCGTCGCTGTGCGCCCGTGTACTGCTGTATGCGGTGGTTCTCGCGGTGGTCCTCGTCTCAAACACTCTTGTGCGTCTCCTCTCGTGCCATCCTCTTCTTGCCTTCAGGAACAACGGGCGCCACCTGTGGAGAAGGCTTCCCGCGTCCGCGAAGGAGGAAGGGGGCGAGCTGGCGGCCCTCTGGGGCGTGGGGAAATGCCTGTGGAAGCGGTGAGTTAGCTCCGGCGACGGTGGCGGAGGCGGTGGTATACGCGCATGTTTCTTACGACATGGTACCGTGTGGTTTGCCGCGGTATGGTACGGTACGGTACGGTGCGCTACGGTACCATGCGTTGCGGCAAGGCAAGGTACGATAATGTTAGAGGTGAGGTGAGAGGTGAGGTGAGGTAAAGTGTAGGGTGAGGGAATGTACGTTTCGGCGCGGTGCGGTAGAGTGCGTTGGTGGTGCGAAGCGATGCGATGCGTTAAGGCGCGCCGATTGGCCGGGCTCTTCGTTTGTACTGCCTTCGGGAGGAACAAAAAAACAGGGACGAAAAACGATATCATGGAAGGAGGTGCAAGGAGAGAGAGCGCGACAGAGAGAGAGACCAGTGTTTGGCTACACGCCTTCTCCTGCCTCTTCATTTCCTCCTGTTTGTTGTCTCCTTTCGCTTTTCCCGCCTTGTTCATTCAGCCCCCCCCCCCCCCCCCCCCCCTCCTCCGAATTGTCACTTCCATTGTTTTGCTTCCGTCTTCTGTTTTCCTCAAGGCCAACATTTTCCCTCCTTCACTTGCGGTTTTCCCAGCGTGGTAGCGTTTCCCCCTCGCCTTTGTCACTTCCCCAACAGAGTCGTTTTCCACTCGCGATTTCTGCAATAATGGCGTCTGCCTCCCGTACGGTTTTCTCGATGGTGGCGCCCCGCTCGCCCCCTTCCCCCCCCCCCCAAGTGATTTTTTCATTGGTGGCGTTTTTTTCCCCCCCTCTCCCTCCCCGTTGATCTTCTCGATGGTGGCGTTTTTTTGTCCCCCCCCCCCCCCCCCTTCCCCCCTTCGCGGTTTCCTCGCTGGTAGGGTTTTTCTTCAAACCCGACGTGCGGCCGTCCCGGGATTGTCTTAGGGGTGCGAGGGTCTATAGCCTTACGACTACGGCCATGCATGACATGAGTACCCGCCCCCCCCCCGCCTCCACCGCTCCCCCTCCCAATGTATCCCCTCCCTCCTCTTGCCTGACCTTCCCGTCCACCGCCCTCGCAGGGACGTGCAGGGTGCGCAGGGCGCTCTGCGTGGTCGAGAGTGGGGCGCCAACATCGCGCCGTTCATCGCCCTTGTCGGCGACCGCTTGTGGGAGAGGCAGCTGAGCATCATCTCCAAGGCGTTCACCGCGCTGCCGCTGGAGCGCGTGGCGAGCATGCTGGGTTGCGGCGTCGCCGACGCCGAGCAAGGTAACGGAGACAAAAAAAAAAAACTCTTTTTTTTCTAGATGGGGAAACACTTATTAATAGTAAGATGCATGGTACGGTAGAGGAACGCTCCTGTAAAAATTCCCGAGGTTCCCCCTTCTCCCTTAAGGAGCTCTAAATATCGCCCACCCAAAGACAGCTTGCAAGAAAAATTGTACAGCTCACTATGCCAATAGGTTTGCAGTGAAAAATATTGTAAAAAAAAAGTTTTTTTTTTTTTTTGGGGGGGGGGTGGAAATATGGTCGGGCCAAAACGGTTTTACGGTGACAATGGGATACTCACTTTTTTTAGACCATCTGCATTGTTGGAAGACCTTTCGGGAGATAAGACCATGGGAAATAAATAGGCCTGTCACGAGAAAATACCTTCTTGGAATATTAGTGTGGGATATTTTTTGGAAGTGAGTAGTAAAATATATATATGACCATGAATCGAGACAAGATCGCGTGAATCGCGTCGTCACGGGGTGGCGTCCCACTGTACCTCCTATCATGGGCCCTGAGCCTTAATGGAACTCTCGCTCATCTCATCCCATCTGTAGGCTCGCCCCCCCCCCCCCCACTCCCCCGACGCGCAGCACGACTCATCCGCGTTGGTGGAAGTGGCGGCTGTGGAGACAAGCCCCCCCCCCCGCCGCCGCCGCCGATAGCATTTGCCTCAAATTGGGGGATTGGAAACGAGGTGACACGCACAACGCCTCCGTAAAAACACGAAGGCGTTGTGCCTGTCACCTCGTTTCCTATCCCCCAATTTGAGGTAAATGCTATCCGGCGGCGGGGGGGGGGGCTTGTCTCCACAGCCGCCACTGCCACCAACGTGGGTGAGTCGTGCTGCGCGTCGGGGGAGGGGGGGGCGAGCCTACAGATGGGATGAGATGAGCGGGGAGGGGGGGGGGAAGGGAGTTGTGTATGGGGTTAGGAGGGTGGAGTGGGGAGGTGGGAGGGGGGTGTGGAGGAGGGGGGGGGGGGGGGGGGGGGGGGGGGGGAGAGGGGAAAGGGAAGGGGATAGTGGCCCCACTGTAGCCCTATCATTTTTACCTCACTGTACACCCATCCTACGAGGAAGCACACATCATACATACGAGGGTCGAAACATAGTGGACGGTTACAGCGTCTCGGGCTACACGGAAGGAAGGCCGGCCCGGGCTTCGGGCTGTCGGCGGTATCTAGGGTACATCGGGGTCACATGCTTCCGGTAGAGGGAGCGCTATTTTTATTTTCCTGAGGGTCCTCACTTGACCTTAAGGAGCTCGAAAGCTGATGAAGGTGCAATGGTTGATGAAAGTGCAATGTTGATAAAGTGCAATGCTTGATGAAAGTACAATGGTTGATGAAGGTGCAATGGTTGTTGAAAGGGCAACGGTAGATGGAAGTGCAACGGTTGATGAAATTGCAATGGTCGACGAAAGTGCAACGGTTGATGAAAGTGCAACGATCGATGAAAGTGCTTCCCCCATGGCCTAGACACACGAAGCATTCATGTCGCTCATGCAAGAACATGACATGCCCAACGATTTTGTGTCGTAAGGGAGCCCCGTCATCTATAGAAAAAAAAAATGCGCCTATAAAAAAATATTAACCCGCATCGCAGCACGCGCCAGGCGGGTGTTCTCTTATGTGCAGCAACGGAAAGAGGTGTACGATACCACCATGTCCCTCATGGAACGTTTAAATTCAATATAAATATGGAAACGGTACGTCTATTCAAGGGCAGAGTGGTGTGTACGACATGCAGCGCAAGGCAGCATGAGGATGATCAGGGGGGGGCTTGCACGACCAAACAAGAGAAAACCCCAGAAAATTACAATACATTTTATGTCTGAACAGGTCAAAAATGGAAAACAAACCCCAGTATATTATATACGTACTTTGTACACGGTGGGATTTTGATTTCTCGACGAAAAAATCACGAAAAACGTTTTTTTTTTTGTTTCCCGATTTTTTTGTTTCCGTTCTTGTTGTTTTTAGACCCCGTGTGCTAACGATAGAGGTTTCAACACTTTTTGGGCGGACAACATTACGACCTGTGCGTGACGAGGCACTTCTCTTTTCGGACAAAAACTGCAGTCATTTCCGTTTTTGGGATAACTTGTGCTTAAAACTTGGCCTGCTTGTCCCCAAAAACGAGATTGCAGCTTTGCCCTGAAAGGCGTTATTTCCCCTTCGGTTTCTTGATCGTATCATAGCGACCAGAACAAACATTGATAATTTTCAGTTTGATGTTGTCGACACTCGCGTACGAGCACCGTGAGCGCCCAGAAGTACGCGCACGACCGCGTTGCGCCCATACCGCAACGAACTTACTGTTGCGGGGGGCCATAGTAAATAGGACCTACGGTGCTCACGAAAACCTATATATTTAGCTATTTTTTACTAACAATATTTGGTCCTATTTACTACGGTCCCGCCGTGATACGGTCGTTCGAACGTCAACGTGTATTCACGTATTTACCTCCCAATCACGCGGTGACCATTGCTGGAATCATCATATTTATTTAATCGACGGTTTTTACCCTCTGAAGTTCCCAAAGAGGGACGATCCACGCAGCCGAAGGAACCACAGCAGTAACTGCCCAACGCCGTTGGAATGCCTGCCGCCTTCGTGCTGCACAGTGTATCTTCGTGGTATAATATAGCAGGTGTGCCTCTATATAGGCCACCCATGATATTTGTTCGGCTTGATTTATTGTTTTGCCAGGTTTGGCTGTGGGTTTGGGGGGGTGTTTTTTTGTTGTATGGAAGGCCTCTCAAGTGAGGCACGTCATATTTTTTTCGTTGCACCACTCAACCGCAGCGTACGTTTTACTTGGTTTTAGTATACCTTCCCGTACCCGCCCCTCTATATTTTATGTATAGGTTGGGTTGGCGTCGGTTGGTCACGACACTGCTGTGAAGCATGCCCCTCACTACCCGAGCTAGACATCCAGGGTATCGTTTTTTTTTTTTTTGGCGGTCGGTCGGTCACAGCTGGCGATCGAATTCTAGATATTTTGGTGCGGGGTGGAGAACCTTCCCTCCGCGCAAGGGGAATTGTCGCGTCACGTATCACGTAGTGTTTATGGTAAGGCACCCGCGAGGCAGTTACATAGTACCCCCGTTGGTTGCTGTCTCTGGAAGTGGCCACATCGGAAAATAGATCAACTTATTGAAGCTGTCGTCTGTGTACAAGTCCGCCTCACGAGCGGTTCTTGGCAGGATGCAGTTCACCCTTCATGCGACTCGCCGAACACGCCACGGCGCTCCGCGCTTGGTGCAAGGAAATGCCTGTCTGGTCGATGAAAACCCGACGTGCTCCGTCCCGGCATAGCAGGGATGCGAGGGTCTATGGTCATACGACTGCGGCCATTGCATGATATCGAGTACCCCCCCCCCCCTGGCTGGGTCTCGAAAATCGGTGTCGGAGTTCTTCTTTTTTTTTGTTTCCATGTCCCCCTGTTTAATTCGTACAGTAGTGGTCCCTCTGTAGTGCCGGTTGCCCGCTATAGTGCCTGTGAAATCGCATACCACTCTGAACCGAAATATAGGGACCGCTAGCATATAATTATTCAATACAAACGGTCCTTATATTTTGGGTCACAGTGATGGCACAGAGGGTGACCAACCAGTGTGGCTGTAGTGTGTGCGGAGTAATTAATGCCGGTTGGTTGCCGCTATGAGAGTGCCGGTATTGCTGGCTGGCGCATATGCTATATATCGGCACTATTATAGAGGGACCGGCACTACTGTACTGCTTATATTTTGGTATTACACACTCTTCCTAAGTACCCTGGTAGGATGTTGACTCTATGTACGCGATTTGTTGTCGTTGTTGTTTTGGGTCGCTATACCCGTGGGGTCCCACAAGGCATTAAAGCACACCGCAGAAAAAAAAAAAGCAAGAAAAAAAAACTGGTCGTACACGCAGTTGGTCCCCAAAAACCTGGGTGCGGTGTTAAAGGGGGTTTTAAATCAAGTTTGCTCGGTTTCACAGTGACTAAAACACGTCTGTGCTCCTGTTGGGCTCCACTGGACCTGACGGATCACCCCCCCCCCCCCCCCCCCCCCCCCCCCCGCAAACGAACAGCAGCAGACGGAGCAGTTAACCGAGCACCGCGTTTTGCTGCTCTGGAAGTTCCGAAAACTCGCCGTTGTCGATCTTTTCTCAACTCCCAGTGCACGATCGCGGCGAGGCGGTCCCTGATGGCGAACATGTGACCGCCATCAGAGACCGCCTTTCCCGATATCTTGCAGGGGGGGGTTAGAAAAAAGTGAAGGAAAGCGAAATCTCCGAACTTGCGGAGCAACACAACACGGTGCTCGTTTGATCTCTCCATCCCTCGGTGTTGGTTCGCAAGGGGGGGGGGGGGGGGGGGGGGGGGGGTGATCTATCAGGTCTAGTGGAGCCAACAGGGCTACAGCAGTACAGTAGTAGTGGTCCCTCTATAGTGCCGGTTGAGTAGTTAGTGCCGGTTGCCGCTATGATAGTGCGGGTATTGTTGGCTGGCGCATACCGGCACTATAGAAGGACCGGCACTACTGCTGTACGTGTTTTAGTGTGTGTGCCAACCTGCCAATTTTTTCCAGCTGGCGTAAAAGTGCCCGCTCAGGCGAACCTTAAGAACCTGCCCGCAAAAAAAAAAACTCGTGAGTGGGTGCTCTCTCTGGGGGTGTGGGTGGTGTGCCTGCTGACCCAGTGGCAGCTGCTACTCGAGAAGCACCCCAAATCCTCAGCGAAGGCGAGTGAAGCGACGGTCGTTCGCGATGAATCACCAAACACCTCCGAAGTTGTCTCGGACGCGCCGTATGGAGCCGCACTTTCATCTGCGACGATGATGCTGTTGCCTTCTGCTTCTCGAGTAGCAGCTGCCACTGGGTCAGCAGGCACACCACCCCACCCCCAGAGAGAGCACCCACTCACGAGTTTTTTTTTTTGCGGGCAGGTTCTTAAAGTTCGCCTGAGCGGGCTCTTTTACGCCGGTTGATTTTTTTCGCTATAATATAGTACGTAGTATTACGGGGGTCCATAGTAAATAGAACCTACGGTACACACAAAAAACCTATACATTTACATATTTTTACTATCAATATTTGGTCCTATTTACTATGGTCCCCCGTAATAGTATAAATAATACGTGGTACCACTGGCCGGAAATATAAAGAACGTTTAGACACTAATATGAAGACCGAGCGTTCCTTCTATGTACGCCCAGTGGTAGCTGGTTAGTTTAGGTAGTGTTACTCTAGGGAGGGGCGCGCGCACTCATTTGTTGCTTGCCTCAGTCATTTCACCATTGGCCACGCATCCGTTTCTTTTGAACCCAAAGTGTTCTGTTTTATTCGCGAGTGAGGAACTATCTTCAAGGTTGCGGCGTCGCCGACACCGAAAAAGGTGGCCGGAACCAACAACAAAAAAAAATGTCTCATGTCTTAAACCATATTTTCTCCGCTGCAAAACTAAAGCCCTACTTTAATTCCAAGTAAGTTTGCACAACATAAATCGTGGGTGCAGTTGTAATTGGGTTAACATGTGCTATGGTAATTGACCCTTTTAGAACCCCAGTACCGTTTTTTGGGGAAAAACTACTTACAATTTGAGTGCTTTGTCCCCACGTATGGGAGTGCGGTCCTAAACAGTATAGTACAGCTGTCGCTCGGAACTCGCGCAGCAGGGCGTTTGTAACTGTCGTCAGCTTGTGTGCGTTGCTGGATGGTCGACGGTGGTACTGCTGCAGTAGTAGTCGTCGTCGTTATCATTTCGTCGACACTGCAAAACGTTTCGCTGCAAAAACAGTTGTAGTTGGTGTTCGGTCACAAACCGTTGTAGTTGTTGTTCGGTCACAAAACAGAACACATTAGATCAGGCTCCAATAGGCTACTACTACTACTACTACTACTACTACTACTACTACTACTACTACTTCTGCTACTAGTGCTACTACTACTACTACTACTACTACTACTACTACTACTACTACTACTACTACTACTACTACTACTACCACTACCACTACCACTACTACACTACTACTACTACTACTACTACTACTACTACTACTACTACTACTACTACTACTACTACTACTACTACTTCCACTACTACTACTACTGAAGCTTACTACTACTACTGCTACTACTACTACTACTACTACTACTACTACTACTACTACTACTACTACTACTACCACTACTACTACTACTACACTACTACTACTACTACCACTACTACTACTACTACTACTACTACTACTACTACTACTATCGCAGGACTGATATTGCTGTATTACCGCACACAAGAGAGAAGGCATACGGATCAGGGATCAAGCTCAGATACATCACTGCTGTGTCGCCTGCGAGTAGTATGACGTACTCGTACAGTCAGTACCACACAGCAACAACAGCATCACTGCAGCATCATTCTATTAATATTATACATAAAGTACAATACAATACGTGCGTACAGCACTGGTTCTGGAGTCTGGAGTCGAACTCGAGTGGGAAAACACAAAACCAGGAACAGCGGGATGCTGCTGTTGCTGCTGCAGCTGGAGCTGGCTGTGCTCCCGACGGAGTGTTTGGGTCGGAGCTGCCGAGATGTAGCTGTCTCGCCATCGCACAGCAATCGTGCAGCGCATACCAGCAGGACGGAACCCAGAAACGCGATCCCGGTGGTTTCCCAATTTGCGGCTCTGGGCGGCGCATAGGCGGCGGCGCTGTTCGACTGCTTCTTGTTTGATCGATAGCTGCCCCGTGCTTGCTCGCTTTTTTTTTTTTTCTCTTTTTTCGGTCTTTCCAACCCGGGGACACCAAACCCCATTTTTTTTCTGAAAACGCCTCACCATATACCACCAAACGTCACGGCGGGGGCTTCAGGCATTTTTTGGGGGCACCCTATTTTTTTGGCGTCGTCAAAATTAGAAACTCGCACTCGCTCGTAGTATTAGGATGCTCAATTAGTATTACGGGGGGCCATAGTAAATAGGACCTACGGTATACACAAAAAACTATATATTTCATTATTTTTACTAACGATGTTTGGTCCTATTTACTATGGCCCCCTGTAATAGCTATTATTTACAGCTCATGATAGGGCGATATTTTGAGTCCCATGTGGTATACCATGGTAGGGCGTAATTTTGAGTCCCATGTGTTGTGACCGGGAGTATTGTCCGCGTTTGAACTCCCAACGTGAAGATCAAACGGAGCTTCTATCACCGGTCGGAGTGGTACAGTACTACTACGTACTGTATCGGATCTGTACGGGGCCAAATAGGGACCCCCTTTTTGAGATGGCTGAAGCAACCGACCGACCGACCGACCGACCGACCGACTACTTGGGCATAGCCTTAGCATTCCCCATATCCCTCACCCTTGCCCTTACCATTACGTTCTAACTTAGCACTCTGACCGAGAACATAAACCACGCTTGGAATCTAATATGAGCATCAAACGGACCTTACGTTACCGATCAGAGTGGTGTGTTTCTGACTGAGCGACTACCGGCACTACTGCTCTACCCTATCTATATCTACGCAATCCCATTAGTTTGTTTGTTACAGTTTCGTTCGTTGTTTGCCGAGCCGGTGAGATCGATTTGATTGGCCATCTGGTTGCCAAACCGTCTGTGATTTTTTTTTTTTTTTTTTTTTTTTTTACTCAAAATAGTTTAGTATTAATTTTTTTGTACGCGGACGATCGACAGACAACACAACACGACCGTTTCGCACGACCGGTCCGTCGCCTTGCAGTCATCCCGTGACGCCTCCTCCAGCCCCCCCAGGGTCTATGGTCATACGACTACGGCCATGCATGATATCGAGTACACCCCCCGCCCCTCCCCCCCAAGCCCCCATCCGTTGCCACCTCCGCCCGCACGCGACCTTTTCCGCACGATGGGCTCTGCTCATGTTCGTCCATAACAACACAAAACAGAAAGACTTGAAACTTGGGAAAAAAAAATGAAACACGGACGGATGATGTCAACTCACCGATGATACTACATACGCACTGCCCGCTCCTCCTCTTGCTCCTCCTCACGTTCCCCAAACCAGCATGCTTGAAAGAGGGGTGGACGGTGGAGGTTGGGGAAGGCGGGGGGGGGGAGGGGAAAGGGGAGGGGGGGGGAGGGAGGGAAGATGGTGACGCCCAAGGCCAAGCCGTCGAAGGAGACTGTGCCGGAGATGAGGCCGGACTTGCTTCAGAAGATGGCCCGGCACATCTCGTTCCTTGAGCGGCAGAACCAGGCGTGATGATGGGATGGTGTTGGGTTGGTAGGGGTGGTTTTAGGTTGGTAGGAATGGGGTGGGATGGTGGGGTAGTCTAGGTGGGTGGGATGGTTGTAGGTTGGTGAGATGGTGGAATGGTGGTGGTTGTGGTGGTGGCGAAGGTGACGGTGGAGACGAGTGTGCTGATGGTTGGACCTTGGATGGTGGTCGTGGATCAAATCGTCTTATCGATGGCCATGGTTGGTCATGACGAGGATCGCAGTGCGTAGATGATCACGACAACCATGGTAGACGACGATGTTGACGAGGAGGACGATGGTGATGATGGTGGACGACAACGATGTCTTTTGACGCGGAGACCGTTGCAGCGCATCCTACACTATGTTTGACCCTCTTTTGTCTGGTCGAGGCGGTTTTTTTGTGGTCGGGTGGAAGGACTGCACGGGAGGTACATCATGCTGGTCGGTCGGTAGTCACTGCAGTTTCAACCATGCAATTGGGGAGCTGCTAGTGTTGTTCCGGCGTTTTTGATTGCAGCTCGCCTTCGGTCTGGGCACCTTGATCTTTGGTTGGGTTGTTGCTGGTTGCTGCACAGAGTATTGGTGTGGTGAAAGCTTTTTTTTTTTTGTATTTCGCAATTGGTGCCAGAACCTTTTTGTTTCTTTACCGTTTTACCGTGTTGGGGTCTTATTGTGCTCGAGGAAGGAAAGTTGTTTTTTTTGTTTTTTTTGCGGTTTTCCGACGCCTTTTTGCACAGCAAATTTTCGCAAGTGCGTGGACACGCTTGCGATGGAGGAAGTGGAGCGTCTGTGGACTTTCCGACGAGATACGGAGTTTTGTTAAACATGTTTTGCTCAAAACGTTTCTATTTTTCCATGAGGAGGGTGTTCGGTTACTCGCGTGACCTCCTTTCGAAGCCCCCCCCTCCGCTCCCTCCTCCTCGTGCCTCCCCCTCCGGATGTTGCCCCGAATGTTACCTTACCTCCTTCGTTCATATCTCCCTCCGTGTTAGTCCTTACCTAATACCTGGTACCAAGAAAGCAGGTTAATTTTTTCATCTTGTTTTTTCATGACGGCTTTGTAGAGTATTTCGCTCTATTTTTCTGCTTTTTTTCGGACATGATACGACGTGGGGGACCCCCCCCCCCCCCCCGAAAAAACAATTTTCAGGTCCGCGTACAAGACCAGCAGTACTTCGGAGTATACAGTCTTTGGGTTCTGTCTATTATTTGGCAGCCGCCAGTACTTTGTCGAGAACCGGGGCGGTCAAGCTTCTTGTTTACCAACACGATGATGGAGCACGATGGATGCGAAAACGAACCTGGGAAACGAAACCGCTTCCAAAACGATGCCCTACTGTACTGGCGTGTGTCGGACCTTCCGGAACGGTCACGCTGCGCGCGCGCGCGGAGGTTGTCTTTTGCCCTCGATCGCTGTGAGCGAAAACCCGAGGACCTCCTGGCCACCGCATCGCGTCTCAACCGGGCAGACTCCATGCACGCGCTTTTTCCCTTGGAAAGTTTTGCGCATGCGATGGGGCTCGCCTTGCTTGTATGCCTTGCCTCGCCTCGCCTGTGCTTTCTTCGCTCACGCGCACGCGCAAACAAAACGCGCACACACATAATAAACACACCGTGTATACCAACACAAACAGCGCAAGCACGCACATACCGCGCATACAAGCACACAGCAGCAGTGCGAAGACACCGGGCGTGCACACACACACACCGCAAAAACAAGACAAGACAACAACGCGCACGCATAAACACACGCATACAGAAACGATCATACACCTGGTATGTAAAACTTCAGTTTGCATTTGTTTGTGAATTCATGGAAAACCCCTATTCGCGCTGTGCGCCTGGCTTCCCGCACCGACTTATTTTCCGCGCCAACTATATGGTACTGTTCTGAAAATTATTAAATGGTTGAGGCAGTGCGCGCCTATTATGGGCTATAGCGAGCGGGGTCGTCAGGGGGGTGATGCAGCAAGCACCGCCCAAGAGTTTAAGCACTGCCGTGGCCACGCCTCGAATGTTTCCTCCCAACCCCTCAATGCGGGATTCGTTGGCGTCATCAGCCATGGTCGCGGCCGGGACGGTGGGGGCAGGGGTAGAGATACGAGTCCGCGCATTGTGGGTGGATATCGCCACGGGGGGGGGTTGGGCGGAGGGAATGGCGGTCGTACACTGATGTAGGAATCCGGAGGTTGCCAGGAGTGCGCACACCGCCAGGGTAGATGGTCTCAGATCGACCCTGCATCCATATTATCCATATTTAGACGAGCAACGGCGTATCGTGCCTGCTAACCCTGGCCCAGGGACGGAAAACATATTCGTCGAAACGCAGAGGAACATGGAATTTCGTCCTTGCAAGTTCCCTTTGGTCCGTGGGTCGTACGAGGACTCTAAAAACGGCTGGGTTGGTCGCCTAGGCGATTGTCTTTGGTTGCCACTGACGTTGAATATGGACTAACGTGCAGGATTTGATGTAGCACTGACTGCTGCTGAAGATACGTTTTGCGACTGAAACCGTCTTCTTAACACACGTCGTGGCGTTTTCCGTGTGTCGCAATATGTTTTCTTGGAGAGGGCCGAGGGCGACGTAGACTCTGCGTTGGGTGTGTCGCCTAAAAATGCAGTGAACTTCGTCATTACATCACCAGACAACCCTCATGCACCCGTGTTCAACATATAATAGTACATTATACGAGATACCACTTCCATCGGTCGCGTTGCGGTGAGTATCTCTCGTGTGTGATCGTTCTGTGTCGTCAGAGATAAAAATCTAGAGCAGCAGCTAGTTGCAGTAGTAATACAGAGTATATTTTCTAGTTTTTATTGTTGTCTATCTTTGTGACGACACCCCCACAACCCTTCACCTGCAACAAATATACCGGCACTGCCAGACTATCCGGAAAGTACTAGGTAATCCAACGTGAAAAAACCGTTTGGCAATCGGATTTTATCTCGAACAAGTATGCACTATTACTTGAAGTCGACTTCTAACGTTGAAAACAAAATCTTGCCCTCTTCCAGAACACAGATAAAGGAGCCCACTGTAAGAGTAAATGACAGGAAAATACGAAATTTGATAGCGGTTATACTAAAGTCAGTATAAAACGTACCTTTCACGAATAAGAAATTCGGACTGGACCAGCGTTCCTGTTTCTTATTTTTCCCCACTATTTGTGAGTGTTTTGAATTGTAGCTCGCCCGAGAAAAACGCCTTTATCATTTTTCTATATATATTTCTTGACCCCTACCCATGGTCCCTGAGCCTTTTCGTACGTGCTCATACGAATAGCCAAGCGTAGCTTATATTTCTGAACAAATACCTCATGAATTCGAAAAATACCAAAAAAGAACGAAACCGAGGAAACACGTTAAGAATTGGCATAAAAACGAAGATGAAAAAAAATGCAGCAACAAGTAAAATTCTACCTAGCAAATATCTATGTCGCGAGTCGCGAGAGAATTTCCGTACCTCCGTCCAACCTTTTATTAAATGGCAACACCTAGGGAACAGCAGGGCAACCCTTGCCCTGCTCTATAATTTTAATGACACCGTTGTATTGTAGCCCACATATTCGACACGCGAGACTCCCCTCTCCACGCTCCCCCCCCCCCCCCCCCTCCCCGACCTCAACAGGTAAGATTGTTCGTTTCTTCCTATTCACGACACAGAGGGTGAGTGTTAAGATCCAGGGTTGCGGGACGCTTTGTATCCCTGGACAGGTCTGCCCTTTAAGTCGGTAAACATGGCACTCACATGTGTTGTTTGCTTAGCTATAGAAGAAGAACAGTTTTATTCCTTTCGTGCACGCGGAGACTGAGACCAAGCTCGTGCTCCTCTGGAAAACCCCTGGTTTTCCATCTAAGATACGCCTTCCAAGTACTACAAATACGAACCCAGTGACTGAACCCAGGTAGTTACCGGGCTTTCAATCTCATACAAAACCATATCTTAACACTAGCCCACTCTGATGAGCCGTATATGCAGAATTATGGGAAATTCGTAGAAACCCCCCGATTCCACGAGCTAGAACATGAGTCGAAGATGCGGCTCCTCAAAACCCACTCCCACACCTCTGAACGGCGAGGCAACGAAGCCGGCAAAGTACGTAAAAAGAATAAAGGGAAGACTTAGCCTTAAGGGGCAGGAAGAAAAACGTCGGTGAAAGCCATCGCCATACCGCCCGCACGGGGGGGGGGCGAGGAAGATGCACGGAAAAGCGAAAAATGCGTACGGGAACAAAAAGAAAAATAACACGGAGGACGACAAGAACCACCTATACCCAGTCCACCACTCTGGAAGCGCGTCCCAACACCGAGCGGGGGGGGCAGGACAGAAGACGTAAAAACACATCCCCGACCCAGTTCAAAAAAAAAAAAAAAAAAACACACCAGAAACATATCGGGCGGACGAAAATTCATCCCCCAAGGCCCAGGAAGACGACAAAAAATAACTAAATAACGAGTGCAGTCAAAACGCGAAATTCAGCTATCCACGGCGGCACCTCGAGATTCATCTACGTTACGCTGGGCCCCCCGTGTAAACGCGCTAGCCAAGTGAATTTGCAGACACCAAGAACCTCGTACAGCTCTCGTCGAAGTCGTGTAGCGCGCCGGAGAAAGAGGAAGCTTGATTGGTCCCGGGTCGTCCAAAAATCGAACCAAATATACTCCATCCGTCGGTGTAGTTGTTGCGCTGATTTTCCCGAGCCACCACAGACCGTCGTCGCCGAGCGTACGAATGTTTTCTTCCGGTCCATTTTATCTCTACGACCCCCCCCCGGCTCCCGCCCTTCTCTTTGTCTGCTCTTCTTGTGTCAAGCTACCGCTACTGCCCACAGGTCGGCGACGCCGAACATGAACGGAGCTCGGAGCAAACGAACGGCATTGACATGCTGTTCCCTAGGTGTTCATGTTCAAGGTTAGATTTCCCCAGGTTTACGTATTATAGGGTTTGTAGGAGCAAAATGAAAAATCTGTCCCACTGAAAAAAAAGGACAAAAAACGGTACAAAAGTGATTTGTAGCGAGTTTATGGTACAAAAAATTCAAACCAGGAAATCAAGGTACACCAAACCCAAGTTAGATGACGTTTGCTGTCACGGTATACTGTTTTATGGTAAAATGTCAATGTCCGTCCGAGTCACAAAAATGACAAAAAAACGATACAGCAGTGTCTTTTTACCAGTTTACAGTACAAAAAATAAAACGAGGTAATCAGGGCACACCAAACCCAAGTTAGATGACGTTTTCTGTCATGGTACCAGGGTATACCTTTTTCTGGTAAAATGTCAATGTCTGGTGTAGCTTATAATTACGAACAAAAACCGCGTTCATGAATACTAGCGCTTTCTCATATTCATACGAATAGTCAAGCGTAGCTTATATTTATGAAGAAATACCATATGAATGAGAAAAATACCAAAAACGGCCGAAACCAAGGAAAACGTTAAAATAATCGGCAAAAAAACGAAAACGAAAAAAAGCCAAAAATATAAAAAATAAATAAAATGATCGACCAAAACTCCCAAAAAGAATATGGTGAATAATCAAAACTGAGCGTGATAATCGCGAAAAATGGATAAAAACGATGAAAAATCGCAAAAATGGCGCGTAAACATCGTGAACTCTTCGAAAACGAACATGCAAGCGGTGCTTTACGTGCGCCCCCTTCTATAAATCATACGAATAGTCAAGCGTAGCTTATTTTTCTGAATAAATACCTCACGAAAGAGAAAAATACCGGAAACGGACGAAACCGAGGAAAAACGTTGACAATCGGCAAAAAAAACGAAAACGAAAAAAAAGGCTAGAAATTCCATAAAATTGGTCGACCAAAACTCCAAAAAAAATGAAAAATAGTCAAAACTGAGCGAGACAATCGCGAAAAAAAAAACGGGTAAAACCGATGGGAAATCGCAAAATGGGGTAAACGTGAATTCTTCGAAAACGATGCAAGCGGTGCTTTACGTGCGTTCCCTTCTTTAACTCCGGACCATATGTGTGTACTGCGAGCTCGCATACGAAAAATCACAAAAGCAGGACGAGACTCTACGGGAAAACGTTAAAAATCGACAAAAACGTGAAAATATATACGAAAACGACAATAAGGCGAAAAAATAGAAAAAATCGATCGACCAATACTCCAAAAAAATTGGAAAATGATTCAAACTGAGCGGATAACCGCGAAAAAACGGATAAAAAAAAAAAACGATGACGAAATCGCAAAATTGGGGGTAAACATCGTGACTACTACTACTACTACTAGTATTACGGGGGACCATAGTATATAGGACCCACATTGGACTCGAAAAACTATATATTTACCTATTTTTACTAACAACATTCTACCAACATTTGGTCCTATTTACTATGGACCCCCGTAATACTACTACTACTACTGCTGTACGTGTAAATGGACGTTCTACGTGCACACGCACGTGTATGTATAAAGTTTCGTGTAGTGCTGTCTTGTGTTGAGACAACAGGTAGAAAAAGTGCACACGCACGTGTATGTGAGTCGTGTAGGGTGTTGTACGTGTAGTGTTGTCGTGTGTTGAGACAACAGGTAGAAAATACAGCAATTAAGTGTCCATAGTGTCCATGATGAGGCCAGCAATTTCCCATCCGACAATGTGCGGCATGAAGGAATAGTTTCGTCATCCATCGCTAAGAAAAATCCCCAGGAAGAAAGGCTGAAGGGAAAAAATTATTTCCTAATAGTTCAAAGAAAAAAAGGCCGACTGCGACAAGAGTTAAACGACCCATGATAACAACGGCCTACAACAACGAAGGACGACAGACAACCTTCTCGACACCTACATTGTTTCGACGATAACGGCCCACGACAACAATGGCGTACAGCAACAAAGGACGACAGACAACCTACTACCCTTCTACACAGGTCGAAACAAGACAACAGTGATACTGACTTCTCCATACCTACAACCCGCGGTACCTGCTTTGCGTCCAAGCACAGGTCACCCTATAGCGTTCGGGTTAGGGTCAGGGTTCGGGTCAGGTGGTCAGCGTCTACTGTTGTATGCCTGGTATCTCCTGCCGCTATCACTTCTTCTGAAAACCCACGCTAGGAACACTAAACAGCGGCAGCAGCAACATCATCTTCAATGAAGTAAAATTTTAATTCGCAATATCTATGCCGCGAGAGACGGGTGTAAAAAATAGACATAGCTTATACAGCAGCAACAGCATGCTGTACGAGACCTCACAACCGCGCAAAAATTGTACCCACAGACCAAGTTGCACAGACAGAGGGAATACAACAAATGAAATGAAGACCGACGCAGACAGAACTGTGATATGAGCGGAGATCCTTTTTCGTTCGCCTTTATTTGTTTTCACTTTGGGTGGCTTCTCCTTTCGCCTCCGCTTTGAGTTCTGTCTCTCTCTCCTTTAGTCTCCCTTTTAGTGGTTGTTCTCAGCGAACACTCCCCCTTCGTAGTGTTTGGGTCTTATTACGAGGTGTGGGGGGAGCTATAGCCTCATTTCTTTTGTTTCGAACAGTCGCATCTTCGACCATCTTTTCCTGGCCGTTTGGGATGAACTTTGTCATCACCCTCCGACCATCTTGCGGTCTGCATATAACAGGATATTTACGGACTTCAGGATGAAAGATTACTTCAGGATGAAATGCGAAAAAAATGGAAATTTGTGAAAAAATACCAAGAAAGCCAACTTTTTTTTTTCGTTTCTGGGGTGGGTAGATATCACCACAAGGCACCACCTCACGATTTTTTGGGGTCCTAGGACCCAGCGTCGCCGCTCACTGTCGCAAACGGGTTTTCACCTATTTCCGCCGTTCTCGGTGCGGGTAAGAATTCGATTTTTCGTTTTTTTGCGGTGGTGAGAGGCGATGCGAGATCGTATGACACCAAAAATTCGCGAGGTGGTGCTTTGTGGTGACTTCTACCCACCCTAGAAAAAAGAAGACAAAAAAATGTTTCCTTGGTATCTTTTCATCGATTTCTATATTTTTACGTTTTATCCTGAAGTAATCTTTCATCCTTAAGTTCGAAAATATCCTGTTATATACGACTATTCAGGGTGGGCTAATGTGATATGAGCGGATTACTCATGGGCTATAGATATAGATAATATGTTGTAGTCTTGTAGTCTCACGAAAACGAGAATAATCCAAAGAATGGATTAACCCGGCGGATATTCCGTTAGTCGATAGTAACGTTCTTTTAGGAATGTTCCCTAGGGCGGATAACCCGTTAGACGAGAGTAATGTAGATAGGACCACGAAGTGAGAAGTTCATATATTAGCAGAAGAACGATCGGTAGCCAATGGAAAGTTCTGTAGGAGTACATCAGATAAGAGGAATTTAGGAGAGCTTGTGGCGTGGGGTGGGCCGAGTATATCTGGGCGTCGAGCCCCTCCCCCCTACCTCTCACTTCTCTACCAGAGCACCTCCTCAGCTCTCGCCATCAACAAGAAGATCTAAATCAGAAGAAGCGAAGCACTGCTTCCCAGCTGCCAGAAACACCTGCGTCCTTTATCCTTACCCTACCTCGGTCACCACTTCACAGAACGCAACATAAGCACCACCAGCACCACCACCAGCAGCAGCAGCAGCAGCAGCAGGAGCTGTAGCAGGAGCAGAAGATGCAGCAGCAACAGATTTGCGGCCGTCCTGTGTACGATGTCGTTATCTGATCAAAGGTCGGGACACTTTGTATCCCTGGACAGGTTTGCCTATTAAGTCGGTACTCCATGGTACTCACGTGTGTTGTTTGCTTAGAGATAGAAGAAGAGCAGCTTTATTCCTTTATTCCTTTCGTGCACGAGGAGACTAAGAAGAGCCGAGCTCGTGCCTCGCTGGGAAAACCCCTGGTTTTCCATGTACGATACGCCTCCCAAGTACTACAAATACGATCCTAATACTTGAACCCAGGTAATTACCGGGCTTTCAGCCTCTCTTTCAAGGCAGTATCATAACACTAGCCCACTCTGATGAGCCGTATATATATGCAGAAATATGGGAAATTCGTAGAAGCCCCGTTTCCACGAACTAGACCCTGAGTCGAAGATGCGGGTCCTCAAAACTCACTCCCACACCTCTGAACGGCGAGGCAACGAAGCCGACAAGGTACGTTGAAAAAAAAGAGAAAGAAAGGAAAGCCTAGCGCTAAGGGGCAGGAGTAAATCGTCAACGAAAGCCATCGCCATGCCACCCGCAAAGGGGGGGAGGGCGAGGAAGTTGCGTGGAAAAAGCGAAAAGTGAATAACAAAGACGAGAAGAAAAATAACACAGAATACGCCAAGAACCACCTAAACCCAGCCCACTCTGGATACGCGTCCTGTGCCACAAATGAGTGGCCCGATTACCCAGACCAGCCCCGACACTGAGCGGAGGGTAGGCAGGACAAAATACGCAAAAACCATCCCCAACCCAGCTCAAGTAAAAACAAACCAGAAACACACCGAGCAGAAACCCCCTAGACCCGAAAACTCGGAAGACGTCAAAAAGTAGAAAAAACACCCCCCAAAGTCCAGGAAAACGACGAGAAAAAAAAATGTCGAGTGCGGCCAAGAAGCGACCCTAAGCCGGAGACATTATCAAGGGTCGGGACACTTTGTATCCCTGGACAGGTTTGCCTATATTAAGTCGGTACTCGATGGTACTCATGTGTGTGGTTTGCTTAGAGATAGAAGAAGAGCAGCTTTGCACGTTCCTTTCGTGCACGAGGTCGTGCCTCGCTGGGAAAACCCCTGGTTTTTCATCTATACGATACGCCTCCCAAGTACTACAAATACGATCCTAATACTTGAACCCAGGTAATTACCGGGCTTTCAGCCTCCTTCAAGGCAGTGTTATATCAATGTCGTTGAAACCGCGGAGTCGTACCCACGGCAGAAAAAAAATGCATGGAAGACCAGCGCACTTACTGCTGTACTAGACTACCGCATTAGACTGTGGTACGAGGGCTTCCTTTCTACGTCCTTTCTCGATGCCTACAGCAATTAGGCTCCTGTGATAGACCAACCATCAGTAGGGACCGTTAGATATTATTCTTCCAGTTGGATCTTACTTCTTTTACCGTCTGAAAAAATTTGGTAATTGAAATACCGGTACGCCAGCTAGTATCCCTCCTTCGTACACGTACCCCCCGTTTACCGTCTGGAATAAGATACTCGTATTTGCTAAAAGGATACGCAGGCTAGTATCTAAGTAGCCGAGGAGACGGAGACGTACGCACGTGGTATATCCATACGTCAGGTCTTACGGGGTGTTGTACTACTGAAGTTTGAGGGTGATGCATGTACCCTTACCCCTTACCAGTAGATTATTGCCGGTTGAAGTCAGATAATGCTTCTGGCTTCGAAAACCATGTGCTTCACCCCCCCTTTCCTGCTCACTCGTCTCACTTGCCCCTTCGAGCAAGCCTCACATCAATAATGTAAGAGAACGTCCATACGAACTGGGTCTGAGTTTGGCCAAGCACAGACACCTGTGTCACATTTCTTCTGTGGATCATCACCCCTTGGCACCCTTACCATCTCTCCCACGTCACACAGGGGAGATGGAACCGTCCACTCCACAACCCACGCTACTTAAACGGACGCCAAGAAGGCAGAGGTATATACATGGCTATCTATGTAAACCTCCGACCACTTCCTCCGGACCCCCCCCCTCGGCCAAGTTTTGGCCGTTGCAATTATCCTCCCCTGCCTCGTCTCTGGCAGGGCGCCGCCCCCTGCCCCTACGTCCCCTATTGATCATCATCCGATGATGATGAGCCCTCCTTTTCTGTCCTCTTCGCCGAACCGTTCACCCCCAGCCGCAGCAGCAGCAGCAACAGCAGCAGCACATCAGCCCTACTAGTAGCCCTAGCATCAACTGCCCCATCTTTTTCCGGTGGCTTAGGTGGCTTGGTTAGGCAGTAGTAGTAGGTGATGCCACACAGCCAAACATTTTGGCTCGTCACGCGTATTCGAAGCGGCTTGCACACAAAGATTGTGCAACATCTTGCATTCCGAGCAATGGTGGCTTCCGCCGGTAAATACCGGGGTACTTGCAGGCCGAAGATAAGACCACATTTCCCCATGGGCGCAACAACTTGCGCGTGGATCCACTCCGCTTTAATCGGGATGTATGTTGTTAAGATCAGAGGTCGGGACACTTTGTATCCCTGGACAGGTTCGCCCATTTTAAGTCGGTGCTTGGTGCTCACGTGTGATGCTTGCGTAGTTACAGTGGAGATAAAGGAAAAGCAGTTATTATTAACAGTTTTATTCCTTTCGTGGCACGCGGAGACTGAGACCAAGCTCGTGCCTCTCTGGAAACCCCTGGTTTTCCGCCTAAGATACGCCTTCCAAGTATTATTACAAATACGATCCCAGTGCCTGTACCCAGGTAATTGCCGGACTTTCAACATCATTCAAGGCAGTATCGTAACACTAGCCCACTCTGAAGAGCCGTCTATGCAGAATTATGGGAGTGGAAACCCCGATTCCATGAACTAGAACATGGGTCGAAGATGCGGCTCCTCAAAACCCACTCCCACACCTCTGAACGGCAAGGCAACGAAGCCGACAAAGTACGCTAAACAAAATGAAAGGAAGACCTAGCCTTAAGGGGCAGGAATAAATCGTCAACGAAAGCCATCGCCATGCAACCCGCAACGGGTGGGAAGGCGAGGAAGATGCATGGAAAAACGAAAAGTGAATGCCAAAAACGAGAAGAAAAAAAACACGAAAGACTCCAAGAAGAACCACCTTAACCCCCAGCCCACAACTATAACTCTGGAAACGCGTCCTGTGCCACAATTGAGCGGCCCGATTACCCAGACCAGCCCCGACACTGAGCGGGGGGGTAGGCAGGACAAAATACGCACAAACCATCCCCGACCCAGCCCAAGAAAAACAAACCACAAGCACACCGCAGGGGGGGGGGGGGGTTGTCGGACAAGTAGAACGATGCCCGCGTCGGTGGTGTGCAAGCGGCCTTTGTTAGCCAGCTCCTGAACCTCCGAAAAGGGAGGGGGGGGCGCTGGTGGGAAGGGAAACACGACAAAAAGTCGGCTGGCAAAGCTTCCGGCCGGCCAAGGGCTACATACAGCGCATGGCGGCGTTGCACGCGGGCTCGGCCTCTTGTTCCCGAGCCCAGTCGGCGTGCGAATAGCGCGCTGCGGAATCACCGAACTGAAATTCGACAGCTGCGCCGAGAGAGCGTCCAAATCGGTCCTGCCGACGACGCCACTTGTTAAGATCAGAGGTCTTGACACTTTGTATCCCTGGACAGATTCGCCTATTAAGTGGGTACTCGTTGATACTCACGTGTGATGCTTGCTTAGAGATAGAAGAAGAGCAGTTTTATTCCTTTCGTGCACGCGGAGACTGAGACCAAGGTCGTGCCTCTCTGGAAAACCCTTGGTTTTCCACCCTGGAAAACCCTTGGTTTTCCACCCAAGATACGCCTTCCAAGTACTACGAATACGATCTCAGTGCCTGAACCCAGGTAATTACCGGGCTTTCAACCCCATTCAAGGCAGTATCATAACAATGTGCTGTGTGGGCCGATTCATCGGAGAGGGGAGGTGTACGTGCGCGCGTGTGAGCGTGGTTGATCGAATCTCGCCGCGTTTTTAGGTTCTGGCTTCCAAAGCAGAGCCTCGTGGTGTACTATTAATAAGCTCATGTCGCCTGCACTACTCGCGCGGCCTAGACTGCCGGATTGCTCAGTCTATCATCAAGTGACTTGTAATGTACAGGAATTAGTGTTGCGTCGTTATTATATAGAATTGAGTATTCAAGGAAAATTGCCCCCCCCCCCCCCCCCTGGCGGGCCCAAAATGAAAAAATGGAACGTGGGTCCAGGACTATTTTTTTTGCCTACGAACCCTTGCAGGGGACGGGGATTTTTTTCTTTCCGAAATTTAGTATTGTACAACAAACAACAGCAGTGCTCAACCTAAAGTACGGCTCGCAGTTAAAAATAAAAGCTACACAACAAGAAGCATAGATAGTCTACTCAGCTACAACAGCAAGCAGTGTATAGCTCGTACAGAGCAACAGCGAGCAGTGTAGCTCGTACAGAGCAAAGCGCGAGTCGCCGAAGAAGCTACAGCGGGGCTCCATTATGTCGTATTATATACCAGGTGTAGTAGAGGATGACCGGCTTGTCTACCATGTACGAAGCATAGCGACTAAACCTCGCATATTGCTATAGTAGTAGCTTAGCGTCGATGTCATGGGTTCGACTCTCCTAATCAACGTCTGGGAGTTTTTTCTTCTTACATGGCACCACTACTACGTAACTGTCGATAGAGCGCCGCCTACAGCAGCAGTACACGAGTAGCAGATCATAGAGTTCATGATCTATCTGTCTGTCCTGAAAGCTCTAGATAGATCATCATACATCTGTCGGTGATCTGTCTGATCTGTCCGAGATGTGCTATAGGTTCGCGAAGATCATAAAACATAAACGGCGACCGAAATTCTTACGTATTGCGAGTTTTTTTTTTTTTTTTTTTTTCCAGCCATAAAAAATCTTGGGCGACAAAAACAGCAGCAAGCAGCAGCAGCAGCAAGCAGCGGCAGCAGCGGCAGCAGCAGCAGCAGTAGCTTCACGGGTGTTGTGTTGATATTGATGATAATCCACGTTGACGATGATGGTGGCAACAATGCAATACCCACGACGCCACACAGCAACACAAGAAACAACGACGAATAACAACCAACGACGACTTCAAGCAACACGAGAAAAAACATGAAGAGAGAGACCGAGAGAACGAGAGAGAGAGAGGGGGGGGGGGGAAGGGCGAAAACATTCCGCACGTGGACTTAATCGAAGTGCATGTACTCCTCCGTATGTGTACAGGTACATATGCAGTAGTCTACGTAACTTGATTCCGATTTTTTGTTGTTGTTGTTGTTGTTGTAAAAAACAATGGATCGAATCAGTGAATGAAAGAACGGACAGGCGAACGAAGAAATGAACCAACGACCAGATACAGCGGTAAGAGTAACAAGACAAGTGAAAAAAAAAAGATATTTTGGAAACGACGGCCTCTCGTTTCTTTCGTCCTCCTCGTCAACCACGGAAAGACGCGATAGGTCTGTCATGCGACCGACCGACCGACTTACGACCTAACTACCGACAGACCAATCTAACTGCCGACCAACCGACCGAACATACGCCATCCCGACCTCCTCCCTGCGCCTCTTCTGCTGCTTCTTCCTGTTCATCTTATAGTCGCGACGGAACGCACAAAAATTTCAAAAAACAAACAAGCCACGGCAAGGCAATGCAAGGCATGATATGGCCAGACAAATACAGGGTAAGGCAAGGCAGCGAAGCTAGGTAAGGCATCGTCGGGCAAGGCAAGACAAGGCCACAGGTAGCACAACGCAAAGGCAAAGGCAAAGGCAAGGCAAGACAAGGCGAGGCGAGGCCAGGCCACGCAAGCCGCCGACGCGCACGCGCAAGCAAGCGCAAGACAACGAACGCAAGCTCTCGCAAGCGACAGCGGCAGCCCACGAGCAGAACACGGAGGAGGATCCCTTCCTCCTTTCCCACCTCCTCCCTAACTCCCTCTCTCTACGTAGCGAGACCCACACTACACCACTGTCACCACCCCCCCACCACCGCAACAGCAGCAGACAGAGCAGCAACCCGCTCCAACCCAGGCCACGGAGGAGGCGGAAGGCGAATGAGGGGAGAGAGATCTCAAGGGATGAAACCCCCGGGAACGGGGTACAAAGCCTCAGGGGCCAGCGCGAGACACGCCAAGCACGACAACGAGAATCTGGTCAACGCGGACACAGCCACCAAGCCCGCTGACAACGCATGCGCCATCCCAAGTCACCATGGCGGCCGGTGTCGGAGGGGGGGGGGGGGGGGGGTGCTAGCTTCGCAGTCTGCCCTTTTTAATCCTGACCCATAAAATCTGTTCCACTGGTTGAAATTCCGCTCCCCTCCCCCCTCACCATCTCCTACCTTCTCCTTACCCCCCCCCCCCCCCCCCCGCACCCTACATTGCGACTCGCCGGACACCTCACGGCGCTTCGCGCTTGGTGCAAGCAATATCTGCCAGGTTGGTGAAAACCCGACGCGCTCCGTCCCGGCATTGTAGGGATGCGAGGGTCTATGGTCATATGACTACGGCCATGCACGATAATGAGTACACCCCCTGCTCCCCTTCCGCGCCCCGTTTCCCCCCCACGACGACCATTTCCGCCAAAAAACACGAAAAACAAAAAAAAATGACTACTTTGCCACGTCCTGGATCTCGATCTTGTTCCCCCGCCTGATTTGACCCCAGCCAATCAGACGCCAGTGCTGCGGGGAGAGGCGGGGGTGAATTTAAACGGTACATGGTGCGACCACGGAGAACACAACCAAGAGATACGGGAAGAGGGAAACAAAAGGGAGGAGAAAGGAGGGAGGGAGGAAGGGGATCATAAGTGTGGGGCGGTTTTCTAGCAGTATACATACATACAGCAGAAACAGATGGGCGGTTGTCGAGACAACACCAGAACGAACCAGCATACAGCAACGACTGCCATGTCCACAAAACGAGCGTGTTGGGGTCGCGCAGGGACGCGATCGTTTTTCAGAGTCCGATTTTTTTTTTTTTCCCGAACGGGATCAAGATTTTGCCGTTTTACCGAACAACCATGGCGCTTTCGGAAAGATACCGGTCGAGAGTCTTCCGAACTACCAGATATATAATGTTGGACTCTACAAAACAAGCGCTGAAAATCCACCGCACCCCTGAGCGATATCCCGCATCCTTACGGTACACACATCACGAACAGATGCATGCACGGTTGCTCACGACAATGCCAGAGCCAGCAAAAGCAACAGCAACCACTACAAAACCCCGCAACTCCCAACATGAACCACCGCCACCACTGCCAACATCAACACCATAACCACCATCACCACCGTCACCCGCCCCCCCCCCCCCCCCCCCCCCCCCCTCAAGCAATGCCTGCCTGGTCGGTGAAAACCCGGCGTGTTCCGTCCCGGCATTGTAGGGATGCGGGAATTTATGGTCATACGACTACGGCCATGCATGATACCGAGCACACCTCCCCCCCCTGCAAACATCCGTCTCGAAGGGGATACGTGGTCGATGGTCAAATAAATAAATGACTAGAGGCAAGCAACAAATGGGTAATGAGTACGCCCCCTCCCCCCCTCCCCCTCCCCCCCCCCCCCCCCCCCCCCCCCCCGCCCCCCACCGCGAAGCCACCTGCCCCGGGCAATGAGTCCTATTCATACTTCCTTGCGCTCTTGTGCTCTCTGCTGACCGCTGGTCTGGGCACAATAGGCATCAACCATTCAACACTATCACGACCAGCTTCTAAGCCCCCCGCCCAAAATGTTGGAGGTGTCTCTAGTAGGAGTAGGAACGGTGATCCGTCTCGAAAGGGATTCGTGGTCAATGGTCAAATGACTGAGGCAAGCAACGACTGAGTACGCCCCCCCCCCCTCCCTCCCCTCCCCTCTTCCCCCCCCCCGTCCGTCCCGGCATTGTAGGGATGCGAAGGTCTATGGTCATACGACTACGGCCATGCATTACACGAGTACAGCATACACCCTACACTGGAACTGCCTGTAGTATGATCGCCAAAAAAGAAGGCGTTCTGCCACCACAAGGATAACATTTTTCGGTCATTTTTTTTTCTGGCTGACCCGAGTTCCTTAACCAATCTCGTCGGAATACCATTTATTAAAAAAAAAGTGATAACCCTGGTATACAATCAAGTTTTTGGTCAAATAAATATATATATATACCTGTTAGGCTTCGGGATTTTGGTGTTTTGCACTCTCAGCCGTTCTCTAATAAAGAGTAATGTGCACGCAAGAGTTCTTCAAGAGGGGGGATGTTACTCCTCTAGGGCAAACATAAGGTGCTACCCCTATAAGGCAAACACGCGTCTGACATGAGTACTCCCCCCCCCCCCCCCCCCCCCCCCCCCCCCCCCCCCCCCCCCCCACCCCCCCACCACCCCCCCCCCCCCCCCCCCCCCCCCCCCCCCCCCCCCCCCCCCCCCCCCCCCCCGCACCTTATCGACACGCCTCGAGAGAGAGCGCGATCTTCTCTCCCTCCTGCGTGCACACCGGCTGCGTCAACAGGATCTTCGCCAGGTCCTGCTTCACGGCCAGCACCTTGCCCCCCGAGGCGGTGGACCCGATGTTCACCATGAGAATCTCCTGTCTCTGCAGCTTCTGCACCTTGGCCTGCTTGCCTCCCTCCTGAGTCTTGACTCCCAGCAGGCGCCTCAGAAGATAGAAGCTGATTTCCACCTGCGTGGGTTGTTCAAGGGGGGGAGGGGAGGACCAAGAGACGGGGGCCCGTTCAACACAAAAGTACGAAAGTTGTTTCATGTCCGAGTTTCCGCTTCTAGGATCACACCCGAGGGTATATTTCCCCTGTTGTATTTTTAGGTTCGTGCTATTTACGGGGGGGGGGGGGGGGGGGGGGGGGGGGGGCATAGTAAATAGGACCAAATATTCCTAGTAAAAATGTGGAAATATATGGGTGTTTGTGTGTACCGTAGGTCCTATTAACTATGGCCCCCCGTAATATATGTACAGCTTAATTTCAGTATTATAGTGATACACGTATATGCCGTTTCACCGTGGAAAATGCAATCGATCTACTTTCGTCAAGCTTCAGCTTCCCCTTGGGATAATGCCTGCCAGGTACCTGGTATAATCTTCTGGATGCATGCGCGACTGACTCGCTTTCAGCATATGCGGTTTCGGGCGGAAAACTGCAAAATATGATGCCCGTACGTAATCTTTTTACTTTTGAAATACGTTTTTCCCACCGAGTATCCTCTTACCAATTGAGCTACTGCTACGTATTGAATCCTTCGTTCAACCCTTTTTAGTACCGCCGTCCCGTTTTGGAGACAAACTACTTGAACTCAGAGTGGTTTTGTCCCGAAAAAGGGACTCCGGTTCTAAAATGGTGAAGGAGTTCAAGAGGGAGCAATCCCGGTCGTATGAAACAGGGCGAAACATTTCCTCATGCTTAATTGCTGCTCCAGGGTAAAAAAAAAAAAAAATAATACACGCGATAACTCCGCTGAGATCAATGAAATTGTTTCGTACCTCCTTGAGGAAAGACAAAAGATTGGTTGGTCCCTACAGCCTGAATGAATACAGCCACAGGTGATGGGTGACGGGTACCAGGTGTGCACGCGTTGAGCAGACACACTTGCTGCTGTACCCGTGCGGCGCAACACCGGGGCAACTGCAGCCACGCCACCAGCATCCGCCACACTTCCTTCAGGACAAGCACCCTCCTACTAGCTGTCTGGGGTGTACTCGCGGTTCCCGGCCTCCGATGGCGTCTGTTGATAGTCTAAGCGGAGGTTCGTACGAGGCATTCTGTGGGCACACGATCAAGACTGCTTTGCCGCAGAGCGGTTCTTAGTAGGATGCAGCTCACCCTTCATGCGACTCGCCCAACACCCGACGGCGCTCCGCGCTTGGTGCAAGCAATGCCTGGCCTGTCGATGAAAACCCGACGTGCTCCGTCCCGGCATCGTACGGATGAGAGGGTCTGTGGTCATTCGACAACGGCCGCGTATGATATCGAGTACACCCCCCCCCCCCCCCCCCCCCCCCCCACCCCCCACTCTCACCCCTCCACCACCCCAACCCCCCCCCCACCGACTCGAAATCAACACCCCTTTCCACACACTCCCCCCCTTGCCCCAGCAGTTACTGTACTCGCCTCGGTGAAGACATCCGGCAGGTTCCCCTTAAGCCCCAGCACCTGACCCACTAGCCGGTCGGCGCGGGTTAACGTCGGGTCTACCCTCGTCCCGACACCGATCAGGCCGCCAGGCACGGCAAACTTGAGATCGTTCTGCTCGGCGTAAAGCGACAAAATCTTGGAAAAGATTGGCTCGCACTGCCACAATCATCCAAAAAAAGGGGGGGGGAGGGAGGGGGGGAAAGAGGCGAGCGGGGGTGGGGGGGTGGGGGGTGAGTATCAGCAAAGGGCGTTACCGTTTGATAAATTAGATAGAGCGCGGCGGGGGGGGGTGGGGGGGGGGTGGGTACTCATTTGTTGCTTGCCTCAGTCGTTTGACCATAGACCCTCGCATCCCTACAATGCCGGGACGTACGGAGCACGTTGGGTTTGATAAATCGTAAAACTCGTTACTGTTTGATTATTAAGAGACGGTGTGAGGATAGGAGGGGGGAGGGGAGAGGGGGTTGAGTAGCCACAATAGGCGTCATCATTCGATGGCTTAGAGCAGCGTGAGGATGGGAGGGGAGGGGGGGGGGCTTGACAACCAGCAGAAGGGGCGCTCTGCTAAGCGTGCAGCGGCAATATACCAAAACATGTACACCAGAAAGAATCGGCTCACACTGCGATGAGGTGCAGGGACGGCAAGGGGAGGGGAGGGGAGGGGAGGGGAGGGGGGGGGGTCCAATGGAAGGCATTGCACACAATTGAATATAAAATGAATCGGCGCGACTTGCGCGAATAGCTGCGTGCAAGCTAATTTTTTTATTCAAGGTGCCTGTTCTGGCGGACGTACGATCAATAAATATAAAGGTTTGCATATAACTCTATATGCATGGCGAAGAGAAACGAGACGAAAGGAAGGAGGAGAAACAACACAAAAAGGTAGCCCAGGAACACACAAAGCGAACAGCAAAAAACACTACAACCACCATTTGCAAAAAACAATTACAGAAAATTGAATATAGATAACAAACCCACCCACCGCTACCCGATGAGCTTGTCTGACGTACTGCGCAGCTCGCAAAGTTGAGTCTCAAGCACTCAATCGGTCGTATACCACTCACAGCTGACGTGTTTGTACAATTTTTATAAAAACAAGAACGAAAAGAAACGAAACAAACCGAAACAAAACCGAAGCGAAGCGAATCGGATGAAACAGAACAAAAACACACCGAAACCAGAAAAAAAGGCCAAGCAGAAAATCGAACCGACAAGAAATGGAAATGAAACGACCAGCGGTGGGAGGGAGGGAGAGAGCACTGCTGTGTAAAAAAGCAAGAACCGATCAACCAACCAACCAACCGCAGCCGGCAACGGCTCGCTCACCCTGACGTTGCCCTCGGAGTCTTTCGTTACGATTCCCGGGCGCACTTCGATCTCGTCCCCTACTCGAAGAACGCCTTGCACGATGGATCCACCCGCAACCCCTGAGGCGCGAAACCGTTTTCGACCACGAGAGGCAACGCGGAGGAACTGTCTTTTGAGAGGACAGTAAAAGGCAGGGAAAACCGTTTTTTTTTTTTTTTCCAAATCGATCGTATAGACACACGCAAGATGAGACAGCACAACCTCACCCCCATCTATGCATAAAAAAAACAATACTTACTATCGTACCAATATGCGGCAAGTAGTATCAATTATGTCTTTCTTAAAAAAAATGGTTATTATAGCAGTTCTTGAGGGTTCGTACGTAGCAACTTCTGAAAGAAACTTTCCCACACTAATTAATTCCAAGTAGTGTCAACATGTCCAAAAAAACGATTGCGGCTTTTAAGGAGTTCATATAGATATTAATAGCTACTTCTGGAAAATAAATTTGCCCCACACTATATCCAGGTAATTCTCAAGTGTCCCCCAACAAAATATTGTTGGTTCTCAAGGGGTTGCGGCTCGGTTTCTCAACATGTCGAACTCACCGCCCCTCAGGTGCTCGACCTCCTCCCCCCCGGCTTGTTGACGTCGAACGATCGGATGATGATCAGCCGAGGCACCGACGTGAAATCCCTCACTGTACAATATATATATATATATGTAGCATATATATATGGTGTTTATGTATTACATGTGCCCCAATCATATGGGGGGAGTGTTGCGCGTGTGCGCGAGGGAAAACCGCCACCCAAAAAAAAAAACGAAAACGACGGGGACAAGCAGGCACAAAAATGCGGGCAAAAAAAAAACAAAGACACGAAAAGGGAAACGAAGAGAGGCCGGGGGAGGGGGGGAGGGGACACCGGGACCGAATGGTGGGTAACAGGGAGAGGGGGCGGCGAGGGAAGAAGAGGGATGCACGTCAGTGTGTACCTGGTATATATATATAGCAAAAAAAAAAACTTGGAAATTTTCGTTAACCCTTTCATGGCAAACTGCAGTCCCGCTTTGGGGACAAACTACTTGGAATTAGAGTGGGTCCTCCCCAAAACGGTACTGCGCTTCTGAAAAGGCTATCAACAAAAAAAGCAAACAACTTATCATATGGTATCGTGCAAGAAACTGGTTTGTCGCGCAAGCTCTGCCGCCGTACCTGTCCTCAATATTCGTATGAACACCGGGTAGTTTTGTTTTCATTTTCTGTAAATAAGTAGAGCTCATGCAAGCATGAATCGAAGGCGGTGAGTCCTGATTCACTCATGCCCCCCCCCCCCCCCCCCCCCCCGTGAAAACCCGACATGCTCCGTCCCGGCATTGTAGGGATGCGAGGGTCTATGGTCATACGACTACGGCCATGCATGAGATCGAGTACATCTCTCCTATCGAGTACACCCCCCCCCCCCCCCCCCCCCCCGTTTGATACCGTAACGAGCGTTTGAGTCCGCGCAGGGCCTGCGTTCATTTTTCAGCGCTTGTTTCGGTAAGGGCGCTGCCAAAAGTCTCTCTCTCTCTTTCTCTCTCTCTCTCTCTCTGTCTCTCTCTCTCGAGACCACATCTTTCCGGAAATAAAAACCTTCATGAGTGTCTTTCGCAAAAAACCTCCCCATTCTTACGGAAAAATAAATCAGGCGCTAAAAAGTATCACACCCTTGTGTGAAGCCGAAGCTCTGCACGGTTGTCTCCCCCGCCCCTTGCTCCATCAACACAACGAGACAAGTTAAGACAAGACAGGCTCCACGCCCTACAGCAGGGAAACAACAACCGGCGGTACGGCCCCCTCTCTCTCTTGTCGTCACCTGGGATGGGAATCTTGCAGTTGATGTACTCGCACACGACGTCGATGTTGTACTTCAGGACCGCGCTGATGGGGATCACGGGGGCGTCGTCGGCCACCGTTCCCGCCACGAACTTGCGGATCTGCTCGTGCTGCACCGTCGCCTGGTCGTGCTTCACAAGGTCAACCTGTTTTTTTTCATTAAAAAAAAAATATATATATATATAAATATATATATATATATATATGTATTCCCAAAAGTTGGTGTTTGTTAACCTTGTTTATTTTGTAATAGCACAAGGAGCACGTACGCTAGTAATTCTGCATGTTAAATCTGTGTTTTATTCGTTTTGAACGTTTTCTTTCTTGTGTGTGTCTACTGTAGTATGTGCCCCCACGTGTTTTACGTCAGATGAAAATGACGATACGAAAAGTGTGAGGGGCGGAGGCGGGGGGGGGGGGGGGGGGGGGGGGGGGGGGGGGGGGTACTCATTTGTTGCTTGCCTTAGTCATTTGACCATTGACCACGCATCCTTTTCGAGACGGAGCACCGTTCCTACTCCTAATAGAGACACCTCCGACAATTGGGCGCTCATTACGTTGTTTCCATAAATTACATAGAAGCTTTTTGCTAATCTTATCCCCTTCCTGTTTGGCCTCCTGTGGCCACCATCTATCTCCTAGGATAGCGATCGTTTTCTCGCTGCTATTCATTGTATCAAACTCCTCCATGTCACATTCGTCTATTTTCCTCATCTCCTCTTGTAACACATCCCGTTCCTCCTTGTATATTTCACATTCTCCTACTATGTGAGTTCTACTCTCTATTGCTTTGCGGAGGGCGGGGGGGGGGCATTGGGGGATGTAGCAAACAAGATCAAGCAAATAATTCCTCAGACAGGTCATGTACAGACCATCTACAGATCATTCTCACAGTTCATGAGCTAGAGCTTTCGAGGCAGATAGATCATCTAGTCCTGATCTTGTACCTGTATCATCTGCAGTAGCGTATGTTGTCGGGTGGGGCCCGTATAATCTGCATGATCTACCTGTAGCACATGTTTCCTGCGATAGATCTATCTGCCCTATAAGGCAGATCCTCCACAACCTCTCACAACGGCAAGTGAGGAACTAGATGATCTATCTGTAGACAGATCAGATAGATCATGATCTGTCTGTCCGAGGTATGAAAGGAATTGAAGCAACGAGCGGCAACCAAATGACAGGAACTATGAGTGAAAAACGGCGGCTGCAAAATAAGCAACATGGAAGAAAAAACAGACACATTACTTGACAAGTCACAAACACAGCAGTACGTGCCTGGTACGAAAGACCCCACCGAAAGTCGTCAACACAACAGCAAAAAAAATCGTTATAGGAACCAGGGTCTATGGTCACATGACTACGGCCATGCATGATAATGAGTACACACACCCCGACATACGACTACGGTCATGCATGATATCGAGTACCCCCCCCCCCCCCCCCCCCCCCCCCCCCCCCCTCCCCCCCCCCCCCCCGACCCCCCCCTCCTCCAAACGACAGCCACTCCTCCCGCCCCTCCAACCCTGCAGAACGACCAGCTCGAAGTTCCTAACACACCGCTATTTTCGGCGTATCACCGCGCATCATGTTTTACCCTTCTCCCGTCCCGACCCCCTCTCTCTCCTCCCCGCTTGGTGCAAGCAAATGCCTGCCTGTTCGTCGCGGCATAGCAGGGATGCGAGGGTTTATGGTCACACGACTACGGCCATGCATGATATATGAGTGCACCTCCTCCCCCCCCCCCCCCCCCCCGTATACATCGAAACAATGTATTGAGCGCCCAACTGTCGGGAGGCGTCTCAGTTATAGGAGTAGGAACGGCGCTCTGCCTCGAAAGGGATGCGTGGTCAGCGGCCAATGGTCAATGACCGAGGCCAATAAAAAAAAAGAGTACGCCCCCCCCCCCCCCCCCCCCCCCCCCCCCCCCCCCCCCCCCCCCCTTCTCTACTAATACCTAGTTAATAGGACCTATATATTTACCTTTTTTTACTAACCAAATTTGGTCCCATTAACTATGGACCCCCCCGTAATACCTTGTTTTGCAGGATGATGATGTTTTGAAGGCGCATGATCTCGACGGCTGCGAGGTGCTCGCTCGTCTGCGGCTGGGGGCAGGTCTCGTTCCCCGCAACCAGGAGGAGCGCCGCGTCCATCACCTAAAACAGACCAGCGGGTTGAGGGGGGGGGGGGGGGGGGGGGGGGGGGGGGGGGGGGGGGGGGGGGGGGGGGGGGGGGGGGTACTCATTAATTGCTCGCCTTAGTCATTTGACCATTGATCACGCATCCCTCTCGAGACGGAGGGGGGGGGGGGGGGGGGGGGGCGCACTTTTTTGTTGCATGCCTTACATACAAGTCGTTTGACCGTTGGCCATGCATCCCTGTCGAGACGAGGATACCAGAGGGGGTCGCGGGGCATTTTAATTCTCCCTTCTCCTTCAACCATCACGAGTGTCAACGAAGAAAATCAATCATCAATCGATCACTCACGTCAATTGAACGATATTCAACCAAAGTCAATCAGTCACTCAATCATGTTACCTCACCACTCACCCACCAATCACGATCAATCCGATCGTCAAATCAAAAATCACCATTCACACAATCACCAATCATACAGAGCATACATAGCACACAGCAACAATCGATTGCGTAACTTACAACGGAGACAACCTGCAACACGAGACACCATATTGTCTTCACACCAGTCTGTGCAACAGGTGTGGTGAGCTAACAAAGCTTGAAAAAAAACATGGCCTTAAGGACCGCACTCCCGGGGTTGACACATACCACTTGGCATTGAAGATAATAACTCCTTTTGGCCATTAGGACCGCATCCCCGGGGTTGACACATAACATTTGGAACTAAAGTTAGGAACTCCTTTAGGCCTTAAGGACCGCACTTTCCGGGGTGGGGACATAACACTTGGAATTAGAGTTAGGTTTATGTTCCTGTACACAGAGCAGTACTAAAAATGAGAATTTCACCCATCCGGCGGAGAACAAAAAAAAAAAAAAAAAAAAACAGACACACACACACAAACGAACCGAACATTTCTAAAGTCCGCCCGACGAAACGTAACGTAACTTTTTCATGACCGACCAACGGAATAACGTTTTTTTTTTTTTATAGGCGTGGGCTCTACCGACATTTTGCCTCAGGTTTCCGTCCAGTACAGCAGTGCAGCAGCAGCACTAAAAGGGGAAACTTCACCCATCCGGCGGAGAAAAAAAAAAAAAAAGGAAAAAAAAAAAAAAAACATTCACCAACCTGGACGGAAATACAAGGATAGCTTAAGACATTATGAATAATATGAAGACCAAGCGGTTCTATTAATAATACTCACGCCAAGGGTGGTTGCTGACAATCACAAGCACGGAGCAATGGCCACCACCAACCACAAAACAGTCATCACCAGTACGGTTGACCATAGTAAATAGGACCAAATATTGTTATCACGGGGGGCCATAGTAAATAGGACCTACGGTACACACAAAAACCTACGTGTTTCACTATTTTTTTTTTGACCAAAATTTGGTCCCATTTACTAGGGTCCCCCGCAATAGTTAAAAATAGGTAAATACATAGGTTTTTGTGCAAAAACCGTACGTAGGTCCTATTTACTATGGTCCCCCCGCAATACTCGTAGTACTTCCCGAGTGTTGGAAATGATTATTACGTTGCACCTGGTTTATGTATAGGCCATAAGAATCAGAACCCAACATGAAAACCAGGTATCTTCCTCGCATGTTCAATCCCCAAATTTGGTTCTGATCACGATGATACTGTGTGTATGCTCCCCGCATGCTAGAGACAGCTCTCATCAAGCGGCGGCGGCGGCCTGCGCCGTAGAACGACCGCTACAAACCTCAGGCAACACGCGTCCCACACCCGTCACCTGCACAACCTCCCCGCTCCTCCCCGCTCCGTGTCAAAATATACGTGAGATCAATGGTCGAATGGCTATAAGGCAAGCAAAGCAACACAAGAGTACGCCCCCCCCCCCCCCCCCCCTCCCCTTCCCTCCTCACAGAATCCCCCTCCCCCCCCATCGGCATATCAGCGCCCCTACCCTTCTCCCGAAGACATTATCGTGCTCACATGCACCCCTCCCTGTCCCTCTTTCACACCTCGTCACCCCCGCCCGATCCCATGTTATCCCATCAAAGATTTATCCGACTATTACGGCGTATAGACCATAGTCATCAGAAACCACGACGAATCCAGAAACCAGGCACCCCGATCATTCTTCACACACCATATTTTTTTGCCATTCACGGGTCATGACCCGACCCGCGGGTCGGGTTCAGATGGTCTTCAAAATCTCACGGGTCGGGTCGGGTCGGGTCGGGTCGGGTCGGGTCGGATCGGGACGGGCTAGGAAGTTTTCAGAGTCTCACGTGTCGGTCCAGGTCACCCTGACCCCGACACGACTTGATCCGACCCGCGAGGTGTCACCTGACCCGTGAACAGCCCGGTATATCTGGTTCTGATAACTGTACCATGCTATCCCCTCCGCAACACGGAGTTTTGCTATTTTCACGACCCTCGAATTGCAGGGGTCCGGCCCCTTTCGAATAGAGCGAAGCAAGAGAAGTCAAGCCGGACAGGGAGAAGAACTGAAGCCAGAGGGAGGGACGGAGGGAAGGAGGGAGATGATATCTGCCCCGTACCAACCAAACACGCCGGGAAAAAGAAAAATCATTTTTTTCACGTATTCGATTGCTGCCCATCAGCGCACACAGTTCGTTGAGAGTTACATATTATCCAAGGGCCCTTCACGGGTCATGATGAATGAACCCGACCCGCAGGAATTTACAGAAATGTCACGGGTCGGTCAGCCGACCCGGTCATCCGGCCCGCGAGGTTTTGACCCGACCAGTGAAACAACCCTGCTAACGTCCACGAGCGCGAGTTCCTATCGAGAGTTACACTGGCCAATATTCTAACTCTATAGTGCCGATTGCCAGTTATAGTGCCTGTGAAATCGCATACCTGGTAGCACAGAGGGTGACCAACCAGTGTGGTAAATGTGCGGAGAAATTAGAGCCGGTTGCAGATATATATTTGGTGCCGATATTGCTGGCTGGCGCATATGCTACACACTGGCACTATTGCGGGGGTCCATAGTGAAAAGGACCTATTGTATACATAAAAACCTATATATTTACCTATTTTTACTAACAATATTGGGTCCTATTTACTATGGCCCCCCGTAATATTATATAGAGGGATCGGCACCACTGTACTTCTCTTACCGCCGCGCCGTTGAGCATGGTGGCCATGAGGATGTCGTGCCCGGGGCAGTCGACGAACGACACGTGTCTCTGCAGCTCCCACGTCTTCCCGTCCTCCTCGAACCGGTCCGCGTGGTGGCTCCCCTTAGACCTGTCGCCGTCGTTAACGCAGGGTCGTTCGGTTTGGTCGGTGGGTGGAGCGGCAATACAACACACAACGCAAAACGAAAACGAGGGTGCTTCTTTGACACAAGCGCATCCAACGCCCCAAAATTTGGACTCTATATCGCAGCACCCGAACCAACGAGGCACCGAAATATCGAAGCATACGCCGAAGCACCTACCGACGGCAAACACCAAAGCAGCTACAGTATACACCAACCGAAAACACATGCATCCACCGATCGAAAACGCTCAAAGCATCTACCAATTAAAACAACAAGCCATGTACCGACCACCAAACACCGAAGCATCTACCGACCGCAAACATCAAAGCATCCACCATTCGAAAAAACACCAAATCTACCGACTCCCAAACATCAAAAACATCTTCCGACCGACACACACCAACTACCTACCGACCGGACAGACCCCCTCTGATCTGGGCTTGCCTGGACTTTCTCCGGCCGGGCAACGCCCCCTCGACCACTTTGAAGCACCAAAGCATCTACCGAATCCAAACACCAAAGCATCTCCCGACCGAAAACCACCAACAGCATCTACCGACCGACCCAACCACCAAACTAATCTATCGACCGAAAACAACCAGAAGCATCTACCGACCGGAGCCTCTCCTCCGGGCTTGCCTCAAATTTCCGGGGCCGGGCACCACCCCCTCGCCCGACTTGAAAGCATCAAAACATCTAAACCGATCGAAGATCACCAAAGCACCTACCGACCGACTTAACACCCAAACCATCTACCGACCGGACCCCCTCCAAATACCATAATAGTATACCGATCGACCGGACACCCTTTCGCCGCTGGGCTTGCCTGAAGTTCCCCGGGCCTGGCACCGCCCCCTCGACCGCCTTGAAGATCTTGGCGTTCGCGTACCCCAGCTTGATGGTGATGTTACGCTCCAGCTCGTTTTTGAAACGCACGGTCTGCAAAATCCAACACCACGCACCGCACGGTATACATGCCATCAAATTAGACGGGAGGTGCGGGGGTGCGGGAGGGTTGGGGAGGCGGAGAGGGAGGGAGGGAAGGAGGGAGGGAGGGAGGGAGGGAGGGAGGGAGGGAGGGAGGAAGGGGGGGGGGCACACACAACGCGGCGCAAGGACAGGGCGAAAGTTCAGAAAACTCAGAGCAGGGCAAGTATACACACTTGCCTGGGCATAAATATTCAGGGCAGCCCTCGCCCCCCCCCCCCCCTCCAAAACCAAAACCAAAGCCAATTACACGCCCACCGATCTCTCGACATACCAACGCACCTGAACTCCCGAGATGGCCTTGACGACCGTGGACTTTCCGTGCGCCACGTGCCCGATGGTGCCGATGTTGATGGTCGCTTGACGGCTGATGACCTCCGGTGTCAAAGGGGTGAGGACGGACGGGTCCAGGGTTTCCAAGTCCTGCTCCCGGCCGGCGGCGGTCCCGGCAAAGCAAAAACGGAAGGACAAAAAAACATCAGCGAGAAGCTCAAGTAAAAGGCGCAATGAAAAGCGTGAAAACTAAAAAAAGCGCAGTTGAGCGCAAGTCGAAACAAAGTTAAGCGCAAAAAAGCCAAATCGCAGTTGTGACCCTTTTAGTATACACTGCAGTCTATTATTGGGGACAAACCAGTCAAATTCCGAGTAGTTTGTCCCCAAAACGGGACTGCAGCGCTAAAAGGGTAAAGCACACGCCAAAACACAGTTCAATGCCAGGAACAAGCTTCAAAAAGCGCAGTTTGAGAGTGAGTCAAGAGCGCGTGATGAAGCGAAAGCCTGACGCGGGCAAGCAAGCGCAGGCAAGCGCAGACAAGAGAGACCAAGCGCAGACGTGGGTTCCCAGGCTCGCACGCAACCTTGACTGCTGGTATTCACGGGGGGGGGACCATAGTAAACAGGACCAAATATTGTTGGTAAAAATAGGGAAATATGTAGGTTTTTGTGTGTGCCGTAGGTCCTATTTACTATGGCCCCCCGTCATAGCAGTACTTACATGATACGACGCGGTTTTCTAATCTTCAATACCGGCACACACCGTTATTAGCTACAACAAGAAATACCGCGCAAAATCTACTAGGGGAGTCACCGAGCTACCTGGCATACATCGTTCGTTTTGGTCATACACCCCCATATATATAGCACACGCGATCGAAGCACCACGCGCGGCTCGTCAAGACGAGTTTCGATTTTCGTCGGGGGAAAGGAAAAAAAAAACTCGAGTTCACGGCTGAGCTGGCTTATTTAATTTTTTGAATAAAAAATAGTGTCTCCACAAATTCACCTGTACGGCCAAGTGCTCCTGCTTCACATCGCGACGCTCCCGGGGAGCTTCCGGCGCCGGCGTCTCTGGCTCTGATTCTGCTTCCGCCTCCACGGCGGGCGGTGCCTGCAGCGAAACGAACAAAAAAAATCGTGGCAAGAGGTTAAACTACCAAGAAAGTCTGGGCTTGGCGGAGCAATATACCTGGCCTTAGATCATATCATACGAGGCGTTATTGGGTAGGGGATAGGGGATGGGTGCCACGATTCTGCTTCTGCTTCCACGGCGGGCGGTGCCTGCAGTGAAACAGCAACGAACGTCGCAGAGGTTGATTATCAAGAAAGTCTGGGCTCGGAGGAGCAATATACCTGGCATTGGATAGTAATATACGAGGCGTTATGGCGTATAAAGAGGGGATAGGAGATGCGCTGATTCTGGCCGTGAAAAAAAAAACCAAGATTGAACGAAGAAAGTCTGGGGTTGGTGGAGCGACACATATGCCTGCCAATGGATCATCATCTGTCTGAGGTGTCTGAAATTTCCGAGGGTCGAAACACAGTGAAGATTACAGGTAGGCCCGAGAATGGATTCGTTTTAGTACTTGAAAAAAAAAAAAAAAGTCACACGGTCGACATCTGCGAAAAAAAAATCTTTAGGCAATTAACCAATCTGTGATGGTGAAAGAAAACATTTGCCACCAAAAAAAAAAAACGTTCGATGATGCTGCCTCTCAAAAATAAAATAAAAGGCCGTGCGGGGGTCGGCGTCGCGGCGTTGAGCTACGACCTGAAAAAAGTCAGCCTTGCTTTAAGCACGACACGTGCTGCTGGACAGCGCACAACCAAGCCCAGAGCGTAGAGCAGCAAGCAGCGTAGACACGGACGCGCGAGCGCGAACGAAACGCACGTTTCTGGTGGCCCCTTGGGATTGGCGGCCGGCAGCACGAGAATGCTGCCCCCCCCCCCCCCACTGTGAAACATATCTTGTACAGATCAACTCGCAGGCTATTATTGTGGTCCTGATTGACCGCTGTTGGGCACGTGTAAAAATACAAGAATAACATACCCCCCCCCACACACACACAGTGCTCCGTCTCGAAAGGGATGCGTGGTCAATGGTCAAATGACTAAGGCAAGCAACAAATGATTACCCCCCCCCCCCCCCCCACACACACACACACACACACAGCCATCGACAATCGGCTGCGTGTTGCTATACTGCACTTCGCCGAGACCGCGATTGAACCCTTTTCGGACTGCAGTCCTTGATGAGGTGGGCAATATACAGGACTGCACACCCGTCGTAGCGACACAGCGCGTGGAACTAGAGTCAGATTTAGGCTTCTGTAAAGAAGGGTGGGTGCATGATCTGCAACTTTTCTGGGGAGCTCTTCTTCACTTAAGAGGAAGCTTAGCTCTACGTATCCACCCAAAAAACGGATTTTGTTTTCAAGAACACGTGTACGCTTAATAACCGGATGAGCCTTCGCACGAGGTCTCTACCGGAAAAAAAAATGGTGAATAACGAACGATATCGGGTAGTTTCCTCAGGTGAGAAGCGCCATCGGTCCTAGTGACAAAAGAAAATGGAGGGAGTTCCTCACAGCTGAGAAGCGCCATCGATCCCAGTGACAAGCAAAAATGAGGAAAGCTTCCCACGGTGAGAAGCGACATCAGTCCCAGTGACAAACAAAAATGGGGGTAGCTTCCTAAGGTGAGAAGCGCCATCAGTTCCAGTGACAAACAAAAAAGGGGAAAGCTTCCCAAGGTGAGAAGCGCCATCAGTCCCAGTGACGAAAAAATGAGCAAAGTTTCCCAAGGTGAGAAGCGCCACCAGTCCCAGTGACAAAAAAAATGGGGAAAGCTTACCAAGGTGCGAAGCGTCATCAGTCCCAGTAACAAAAAAATAGAGCTAATTTCCTCAGCTGAGAAGCGCCATCAGTCCCAGTGACAAACAAAAATAGACGTAGTTTCCTTAGCTGAGAAGCGCCATCAGTCCCAGTGACCCAAAAATGGAGAAAGCTTCCCAAGGTGAGAAGCGCCATCACTCCCAGTGACAAAACAAAATGGAGGTAGTTTCCTCAGCTCAGAAGCGCCATCAGACAAAACAAAAATGGGGGTAGTTTCCTCAGCTGAGAAGCGCCAGCAATAAAAAAGCTAGACCCCAGGTGCTTTATGTGGACCCAAGACGTTTTCCCATATATTTCATACACGTAGGGCGATTTGCATTCGTCTTTCGTGGGTGCCAAAAAAAATCCTGGCCTTCTGTGAGCCATTTTTGCGATGTTTTCCATATTACTGAAGTCGTATTGAGTCAGTCTGCCTTTGCTGGTAAGAGAATAAACCGGGAGAGCCAGCCTTCCGCGGATCAGATCCCCATTTAATGACCAACCACAGATAATTCAGGGCAGACGTATTCCTGGTCTGCAATAATCTAGCTCATGTTGCCGGGTGGGAGTCGTACAATCTGTATTTCCCGTTTAACGTGTAGATCCTCGCTTGCCCTCCAAAAAAAAAAACAACCCCTGCCCCCGCCCCTCCCTTCCCCCTCCCTCTTTCGAACGATACAAATATTTCCCACACACGACGAACGAACTATTGTACTATACCTCGTTCATACCGTAGCACTCTGGGCGGACCGTTTGGCCCTTCGTACGTACACCCGAATGCTCCTTACATTTTCGGCCAGAGCGGATATGTGCAAGTACACATCAGCCCCAACACCATGTGTTGACCTTTTTAGTACCGCACTGTCCAGAAACGTGTACCTAACTCTAATTCTAAGAAGTTTGCCCCCAGTTGTGCCCACAATGGGAGTGCAGTCCTACAAGGGGCTAAGTCTTTTAGTACCGCACTCCCGTTTAGGGGACAAACTACTTGGAATTAGAGTGGTTTGTCCCGAAAACGGGACTGCAGTCCTAAAAATGGCGAAGAACATAATTTAATATAATAAATACCGACACGTCATGCAGGCAGACGTGTAAACAAACCGACCGACAGGCCGATCAACCGACGGACAAACCGACAGTCAACACAGACATGAGTAGTGAGATGCAATAAAGCGGTGGGGGTCGCCAAGCCGTTGGCTCGCTCACCCGTCGGCCCTCGCTCCCATGCCTTCGCTGCGCCTCCGCGGAGGTTGCTGCACTCCGCGCTTCGAGGTCTCAATGTTTAGGCCGTGGCTTCTCTTTTGCTACTTTTGCTCATTTGCTACTGCCGTAGTAAAATACCTTGGTTCGTTTCTTTATTTGTTCGTTGTTTATTCCATGTATTAGCTCCTTTCGTTTGTTCGTTTGTTTGGATGCTTGTTTGTTGTTTGTTGTTTGTTTTGTGCGTGCTCGTTTTTATTGTTTGCTCGTTTGCTCGTGTCTTGTGTGTATGTTTTTGCTTGCTTGTTCGTTCGTTTCTTTGTTTATTTGCTTCCTTGCCTAGATTGCTTGCTTGCAGTGTGGGCAAAACGGACAAACTTTGGCATAGGGGTGGCAAGGGAGGGGGCAGCGTCCCCTACTACGAAAACGAATCGACTGCCCAAGAGGGGAGGTCAAGCACTAAGGAGGCGTGGGATACAGGGGTTGCGTCGTGGGGGGGGGGGGCGTCGACAGGGCGACTGGAGGAGCCGAAAGCGTTGGGCGTTTCAAAGCACCGCCTTCCATCGAACATGCAGTGCCATCCAGAACGCCTTCGATTACCCCCGGCTTCCCATGGTAGGTGTGCGACACAGCCGTCGCTACGTGAATATGAAACCCTCCCTGTCGAAGAGCCAGATATAGCACACGGACGTTGCTGTCCCTGTCGGCAGCGCCAAGAGGACGCTTGCGAGAGTCTGCAAGGGCGTGTTTAGCACCTCGTACGAACGGCATACCGGCATGAAACTCTACCGTGATCGATGAAGATGCAGGCTGCTTATCGCACGCACGTATATATGGCCCACCACACCCGAGGGAACCAGGTATCATGTTTGATACCAGGTACCTGGTACTGGTGGTAGATGTCATTGACTAGTATCACTAGACCGCTCTCTTGTCAACTTGGGGTGGTCACTCTGAGAACGCCTTTCGTCTAAAACCTATTATCAGGGCGTGGGTATAACACAACAGGTGCTACTACATAAGTAGTGGTCCCCTCTACAATAGTGCCGATATATAGCGTATGCGCCAGGCAGCAACACCGGCACTATTATAGCGGCAACCGGCACTAACTACTCCGCACACACTACTACCACACTGATTAATCTCATCTGTGCCAAGCGATTCCACAGGCATTATTATAGCGGGCAACCGATACTACTCAATCGGCACCATTGAGAGACAACTACTACTGCTGTAACGCTTTCGTCACTTCGGGAGGGTCAGGCTGGGAAATTTTGTCGTTTTCGACCCCGAGGGAGTGGGCAACTTACCATCAACATGTATAGCGGTGTGGATACCAGGTTATGGTGGGTTCCCGGTATAGTATTACGGGGGGGCATATTAAACAGGGCTTACGGTACAGACAAAAACCTATATATTTCGCTATTTTTACTAACAGTATCTGGTCCTATTTACTATGGTCCCCCGTAAATAGTGTAAATATAACTACAACAGTAGTAGTATATACCTGGTATATATTAATATGATACCTGCACAGTACACGCATATTTCTGTTACCTCGGGAGGGTCGCGTTGGGTAGGTCACTCCCAACATGAAATATTATCCCACACACACTAGTTACACCTACAGAGTAGTTTATCCCCCGAAATGTCGGCGCAGTTCCAAAACGTTGTACTACTGGTCGTAAACTAGACCGGTGTGTACGTGCAAGTAAATGCTCATAGAAGTAACTCGGCAACATTTTAATATCGTACACACCAGGTATGCATATGATACGCTCATAGCGATGCTAACATAGTGAAAGTTTTCCCCGTCTAACTCTCAAGGACATGCGCGATATTACGGACGCGCCACGGCAACTTGCCCGCCCGAGACGACGTCAGCATGATCGTACATAGCATCATAAACATCACAACACACCGCCTTCACTCTACCACAACCGGTACCTGGAATATAACAATTATTAACATTACAAGGAGTATTAATATAAGAGTATCATTATCAACATTATTTTATTTCTCGTGGTATTGGTGCATACCAGGTACGTGATATATATATATATATTTTTTTTTTTTTTTTTTTTTTTTTTTTTTTTCATCATCACTTTTACTTTCCAGCCCACTCGTAGGAGGTTTTACCCTCGACGATCTTCTGGACAAGCCGTGGTCACAGGTGTCGTCCCTTCTCCCCCCCGGTACGTGCCTTTAGTTTTTATCGCGCATAGGGTTCAGCATTCCCACTGCTCGTCGATTTTCATCGAATGTACAGCTAACTCACGCTCTCGCGCTTTCCGCTAATCACAATTTTATGCGAGAAAAAGTCCCTATGAGCATGCACTCGGTGAGACTCGAACTCACGAAATTGATCTTGATAGGCTCGCGGACCACCTACCAAGCCACCGGGGACGCCGGCCTCGGAAGCGATGTGACAGGATACAAACGTCTTCACGATTACACTCTTCGTACAGCAGTATACTTTCTCCAACTTCAAACACAGCAGCATCAGCATCAGCAGCAACAGCCAATCAGCATACGAGCGTAACCATAGGAGTAAACACCCCGACCGACGGATTCGCCGAGCTACGAACGGTACACCGACCGGGAATCCCCTTGTGGTCATGAACGAACCGAACCAACCAAGGATCGGCGAGGATCGGTTCTTTCGGCTGTCCTTATTGGTTCGTCGGTCAACAGGATTCAGATGTGCTCCAGTACCTAGAAATAGTGGGTGCGCACAGCTTTTCCTTCAGACATGTAGAGGCTGCCGGGTATACGATGTATATGCCCGCAGCGTCCCCGGTGGTTTGGTAGGTGGTTCGCGTGCCTACTAAGATCACTGTCGTGGGTTCAAGTCTCACCGAGTACATTCTCGAAAGGATTTTTTCTTGCATAAAAAATGATTATTAATAGCGGAAAGCGAGAAAGCGTGAGTTAGCACAATTCGATGAAAAATTGACGAGCAGTGGGAACGCTGAACCCTATGCGCGATAAAAATAAAGGCACGTACCGGGGGGGAGAACGCACGATACCTGTGACCACGGCTTGTCCAGAAGAGGATCGCTGAGGGTAAAACCTCCTACCAGGTACGAGTTAAGCTGGAAAGTAAAAGTGACGATAGCAAAAAAAAAAAAGTATCTTATCAAGGGACGTCACGTCGTGTAAGTACATACTGCTGTAATTACTTACCCTGGGTACTGGTACTACTGATAATACGATAAATGGTGTTGCTGAAGGATGCTATTAATATTAATATCAATAATGATATACTGGCACAACAACAGGTATCTGTTATGTACTGCTGTCCATGATTAAAGCAGTACGTACGTATGAACCACTGGTACTCCTGGTACCTGGTATGTCTCAAGGGTTGACTGGTACAAACGAGACGACGACATCACACACACAAGTTGGCTCCCTGTTGCCCGTCTCCTGCCTGGCGCACGCCGAGAAAATAAATCGCATCAGGTATATACCAAGTAAAAAGAACGATACAAACTGCATCAATGCAGGCTGTGATCTACACAAAAGCTGGTGTACAAACTATTCGTATCAGGTTTAGAATCGGGCGGGCGAGATGACGGTGCCATTGTGCCACATTAGGTCAGGGGCCTTGCTGATGAATGCGTTTGTTAGCGCTTTCAAAAGTACAGTAGTAGCAGCACGAATAGCAGCAGCGGCAGTAGCAGCGGCAGCAGCGGCGGCAGCGGCAAAGCAATACGTACGAGCGTCTCGACCGACGGATACACGGAGCATGACAAAACACGACCCCGACGGCGAGTCCCGCACGTGGGCATGAACTACGTTCAAGAGGAACAACCAGCAACGGTGCCTTCGGTGCACGTGCCTTTCCTTTCGAGACGATATATACACGAAGGCACAAACAAACATTACATTGAAATAGTACTTGAACTGGATAGTGTAGGAGGGTGTAAAAAAAGAGTACATTTTCAAGAGAACACCCTCCGTCAGCCTTGTCTGTGCGACCGCTGCTCGGCAGCTGCGGCTAACACGAGGGCTGCATTCGTCGGCTTCCTCGAAATCATGGGCGGCAGTTTTAGGGGGAAATGCACGGCCTGACACACAAGCCGCAGCAGGGGGCAGTGTGTCATACAGGGCCAGGAGCTGCAGTCTGCAAGGCGCAGCAGTGCTGGCTCTGGATGGCAGCAAAAACTTGCTGTTCTTCTCACGAACTGCGAAGAGGCAAAACGAATGCAAAAGCGAGAATCAGCCAGCGCCTGAAACCGCGACTACGCCGTGCCGCACACGCGGTGAGCGCTCTAACCTCGCCGAACACAATGGGGGACGCACCTCCTCTGTCGTTTCTGTTTGCGCCTCAGCAGCGAATTCCGACATGATCGGTGTCTGCGCGCTCCTTTGCTGGAAGCCTCTGCCTGGTGTGTCGTGTACAGGGAGGTGTGCTCTTGCGAGAATCAATGCGAATTTTCGCTCGGTTTTGCCCTCGGCACTCCCGCCCCCGCTGCTACAGATGAGTTCCCGCTCCACCCGATTCTCTAGTGCTAGCAAAGTTCGCGCGTTGTCCTGTGTTTCGAATCAGCCCCGGAGATATCTGCAGGCCGCACTGGGCTTGGAATGTGTGCTGCCGCTTGAGAGGCTCTCTCCCCCACAGATATCTCGTATTCGGGTTTTCCATGAAGTGTCTTTGCATGTTTGTACAGGGGGTGATTGGGCGAATGGCTTACGGAGAGATTCGATTTTTCGTCGTGCGCCACAGGAATTCGGGGACCTACACCAGGATAAGAGCAAAACAAGGGAAATATGGGAAGGCCACAACAGCGATATCCGCGCCTCTTGCTTACGCTAGTGTTTTCTCTAGCAAGTTGCCTCGTTCTGGGCCAAGATGGGTTGCAGGTAAGCGGCGACACGAGTGAAGTTTTGTGTTTTTTTTTCCCTTTCAAACCCAAATCGAACGGCTGCTGCCTCGGCTTTGGTTTGATTTGTTCTATCAAAAGCCATGTACGAGTATGATCAAGTCGGTGTCGATGGTGACGGTATGTATTCTCCTGTGTCGAACTGTTCTGGCCGAGCACCAGGCCCGTTCCAGATGCCATTCACTAGTCGATCCCGTGGGTGCTTTGGATCCCGAGGAAAAACCAGACCGCTCCGATCGCTCAAAAGACGTCGCACCGAAAAATTCAAAAATATCTCCATCGTGAACCAAGCAAGTGAAAACGACCGCAGTCAGTAGTCTCAGTCAGAAGTATCTACTTCTGAGGCGGGAAGCACATCGCCCGCTCATCACACAAGCCAGTCCCTCATCACTTGTACGAACTGCATTGATCATGTGCTGGTGTGCTGGTAGATCACCAAACGCAATGGTTGGTATATTGATATTACGTATTATTAATTGTGGATGCGCAAGTAGTAAAACCAGTACTGGTCTGTCGTACGAAGCACTTGTGTTGTTTCATGTTCCTCTCTTTTTCTCTTTTTTTTGGGGCATTCTGGGGGATTATGTAGATCCTGTGCTCGTTGTTTAGTCACCGAGACGTCGAAGTGTAGAAGTCGCGGCCGTGGTGAGATCGCGAGGTGAGGGTCCCTTGTAGCCGTCGTTACGGCCGACGTAAGCCGAGCAGATTTCGTCGTTAATATTTAGCAAGGAGATGCTAGACCTAGTCCGACACGGTGGGGAGGACTTAGGTGCCCCCAGAGTAGAGGTGTACTATTAATAGTACCCGTCGCAAACGGGTCTCGGATAATTCTGAAAGTGAAACCCGAACCCGTCGCGGGTAACCCGGGTACTCGGAAAACCCGTTTTCGTTTACGGTCATCGAGGGGTATTACCAACGGACGACACAGCAGCAGTCTACGATTTGATGTCGAAACCAGAACAGCAACAGAGTATATCCGAAAATAAAAATATAAAGTACAGCAGCAGTAGTACAACTAGAATATATGCAATCGGTTTGCCTCTTGCTGTTTGTGTTCATGTTGCATGTTGTGCATACTATTAATACCTGATACATGCGTATTCGTACCTGGTATTTTTTTGCACGGCTGCACAACATGATGAGTATGTGTGCCGATGTATAGAAGTGCCGTATTATGCCAATAGTGGCGTGCGGCTTGTGTATGGTTGCGCACGAAGAAGCAGATACCCACACCTACTGCTGTATGTATGCCCCTGAACTGAGCACATTCAGGTAGCCAAAGACAGATTGACCTTATCTGCGCCAAAGCTATTTTGATAGTATTAGCAGGTGGCGTTCCCAGGTCTCCATGGCGTCCCCGGTGGCTTGGTAGGTGGTCCGCGTGCCTGTCAAGATCAATTTCGTGGGTTCAGGTCCCACCGAGTGCATGCTCATAGGGACTTTTTCTTGCATAAAAAAATTGATAAGCGGAAAGCGCGAAAGCGTGAGTTGGCTACATTCGATGAAAATCGACGAGCAGTGGGAATGGTGAACCCTATGCGCGACGAAAAATAAAGGCACGTACCGGGGGGGAGAAGGGACGACACCTGTGACCACGGCTTGTCCAGAAGATCGTCGAGGGTAAAACCTCCTACGAGTGGGCTGAGAAGTAAAAGTGATGGATAAAAAAAAAAAAAAAATGGCGGGCAGGCGTCATGACGTGAGTAAAAGAAATGAGTGCCTATGGTACAAGAATCATCGGTAGTAAAACCCCAGCATACCCCAATATTCGCATAACAGGCACGCGTATGAAAAATAATCAGAGGGAATCCACTGTGAAAACCTTACAGAAGGCATGGATATTCAGCTCTGAAAAATGGACAGTACTCCAGTCGAGCCCTGGGCCCTGGGGACCTCGTTTTGTGCCGAGTTGGGAGGTTTCTGAAGGTATATTGTGAGACGTACTGAACGGGGGACATGTCGAACATACGGTACCCGGGTACTCGAACCCGCCGAGTACCCGGGTTTTGGTCACTTCCAAACCCGCGGATTTCAAGTCAAACCCGAATCCGTCACGGTTTTTGCCCGTCCGGGTTGAACCCGCCGAGTACCAGGGTTTCGATCATCCGGGGTACACCTCTACCCCAGAGTCTTGCGGCGCGAATAATCTCCCGATAGCCATCTCCCGGGAACGGGTGAACACCGTCAATGACGTGAGACCGCTCGTGACCCGAGATTTGATATTGCTTGACCGGTGACGTGTCTTTCGCCCGTGCGTGTTACGAGATCTACGATAGGTATCTCCGACCCTGTCTTCCACATCGCCCCCCCAGACTCTTCCTCGAGAGCGATGTAATATTCGCCTTCGGCTGACGTCGGCTACCACCCGGACCCGGACCGAGAACTTCATAATAGTTAGAGGTCTTCTTGGTTGGGGGGGGGCACATCCAACAAAAATGGCGGCTCTGGGAGGATCTCATTATTTTGCAATCGCGAACGACCCTTATAAACTCGTACATACTCTATCGAAAACCACAAATGGAGGCCAGACAGAGCCCATTCATGCTTGCCTCGTGTCTCGAGGCACACGCAACGCCTAGCCACGAAACCGGCGACCGCGCTCCTTGCAACCCCTCCTCTACCCGCCAGCACCCGCTGACACTCGCGACGGCCCCGGGCTCGCCGGCGGTGCCGTGGTCCGAGTGCACGCACGCACACGAAACGAAAGAAGAAAAAAGGAAAAAATGACTGAAAGTGCCAAGAAATGGAGAAAACAAAGAATCGCTGGAAAGGTCCGGCAATAAATCAAAGGAGGCGATTCCCAAGTGGGAGCTCTGAGAGGCCAGGGATGTACCAACCGAGCAGTGAGATATCTGTAAAGTAATTCTATTACGAGGTCATCGCCTTTCTGCTGGGCGAAGTCAAACGCACCGCTCCCCCGCGGACCGGTGTGTAACACCCGTGCTTGCTCAATACGTCGGCTATAAGGAGTGGATGCAAGCATATAAAGGCTGATGTGTCTTGATCCGATATATCAACACCCTGCTTCCTAAACTACTGTAGTCATCCTGATGACCGCCACAAGGCTCTGTCTGGCCTCCATTTGTGGTTTTGGATAGAGTATGTACGAGTTTATAAGATTCGTTCGGGATTGCAAAATAATATTCAAGCGGTGCTTATTTTTGCGACCGGGCAGAAGCTCAAAGAGAGAGGTACGCAGTCTGAGCACCAACATTGTCGAGCTGGCGAACGACCACCACGGTGAGCACCGGGCTTCACGCGGGGCGGGCGACGGGGCTCACTGTGGCAGAGAGTGAGGAAAGCTTTACCCGGACCGAATCGGTGGCGAGGTGGTCGCGAGAGGGGCGGGCGGCATACGAGGCTGAGAGAGAAACTCTGCTGTTCGATTTTTTCTTTTTTGACCGGTGCAAGGTGTTCCAATCAAGCAGAAAATTATTACATGAGGGGACGGGGATTTTTTTTTCTTTCCAAAAATTTCGGTTTCATTTTCATTGTTTTTGCGGTGCTGCTGTGCCGTGCTGTGCTTTCTCTTTCGTACATACAGCAAGCATATCAACAGAAGAAAAGGATTACCCTACCTGGGGTATGTACGTACGTACGGCATGTGAGCGGGCGCAGCGGGCGGAACCGCCCGCGACGCGAAGCGTATATGACGTCCGAGCTGTTTTTTCCTGAAGCATGGCGGCGGGACTCTTGGCATTATCAAGTCGCCAGTTTGCAACTACGATCATTAAAATAATATATAGTGAATCATGAACCTCTTTCCGCTTCGCATAACTTGATGTAGTTGTCCTTCCTGAGCGAGCGTAGCGGGCGGCGTAGGCCGCCCGCGGAGCGAAGCGCCTTGTAATCGCATACTTTAGTCAACTCTTCAATGACAACCAACGCCACTACTCCGCTACACTCGAAGAATGTTACGCTGTTGTCTTGGCCATACAGCACTGGCGGCCGTATTTATGGGGACGACACTTCGTGTGTGTTGACGGATCACGCGGCACTACGGTACCTATACTCAATGCAAGACACATCGAACATGTTAACACGCTGGGCGATCGCATTGCAGTCGTATGATTTCACCGTCCAGCACAAACCCGGTAAGCTACATGTCGTGCCGGACACGCTTTCACGAATGTTTGCGTCTGAGCATAGGCAAGAAGTCGCGGGGCCGTCCCTTGCACCCACTTGCCGGAATGTACCAGATGACCCTGAATTACAAACAGCGCGAACGCCCCGCCCCTTATCAGATTCCGCCGACAAACTAGCTAACCTAGAACCAGTACGCAGCTATAGAGAATTTTTTAGTGTGAAATCAGTTTAACATACAAGGCTTGCGGTACCACGGAAGGTGAAAACGTAACACTCTGACGCTGACTACTCTTCTCGACATTTGCTTGTTGTTTCTACGGTGTGTACCACTCCATGCTGCACTGCTAAAACAATCTAAGTCTGCTGCTTATTTGCTAAGTCTGTTACAGCATTCGACTGGTTTATCTGCATGTACGTGTGTTTTGCACAGGTGTTCACCACAGGGGTGGGGCTCGTTTTTCGGCCACTTTTATCCCTCCTCTTATCACTAGGTCTACCGACGCTGGACACGGTTACGCTAGCTGCTTGCGCTATCGTTTGCACCCCGAGCTCGGTGGTCCTAGCTACCCTACTCCCGGTACCGATTTAAGGCAACCGGCGCGCCCCCCCCCCTCGCTTGTAAGCCTTACTGACTACCCAACCCTTTTCCTCATGTGCCTTGGCTAAACGGCACTCGGAGCGCGAGTGGGAGTTACGGTGGGGGCACATCATATAATCGCACTCCTTACCCGCTGCGACCTTCGCCTTGCGGGGTTTAGAGCGGTCCGTGCTCGCCGACCTTTCCGGCTTCTCCGCTGGGCCGTGGGGTTCATTCTGGAAGGTGACCCTGTTCCCGCGTCCCCGCACTGCTGCGAGGTTTGACACGTTGGCTTTTTTCGATGTTCGTCGAAGTGATTAGCTGTCGGTCGGGGCCAGGACATGTGCCGGTGAGGGCAGATGCGCACGCGGTCGGGGGTGGGGTGGGGGGGTCCGCAAAATCGAAACATTTGTAGAGTGTCTGTATAGAGTGTCTGCGCCAAAGAAAAAATAGTACGAGTTTTGGTTGTCTATTCCCCCGTTGCCGACGACTACAGTAATTAAAAAGCCTAATCGAATTTGCACAAAAATGACGAAGTTACGCAGTTTTTGGATAGCATATTATATTACTGTAGAGCCATATTTGTGTGATCTGAGATTCGACCGCTGCATTCTGTTCGCCTAATACTCTCCGGACGCTTTGGATTGGCCAAGCTTGCCCCGAGAGTGGCCTCGGACCATGTCTGCTACCGGCGGGGTTTTACGAGAAGAATTGCTGCCGCTGATGCTGCATACCTCTGCTGCCTGCTGCTGCAGCAGATAGGTGCTGCTGCAGCTGCTGCTGCACGTCACGAACTACTGCTACTACTCCATGTAGTGTGCTGCTGCTGCTGCTGCTGCTGCTGCTGCTGCTGCTGCAGGTAAGTGTGCTGCTCGCTGCAGTATTGTTGCTGCAAGCGCTGCGGCCAGCAAGCACTGCGGTGAGCAGGCCCTGCTGCAAACAAGAGCGCTGCTCCAAGCGATGAGCGCTGCTGCACAAGTTCTGCTGCAAGCAAGCGCTGCCGCTACTGTAACCAAGAGGGCCGCCTCAAGCATTCGCTGCTGCAAGCGCTGCTACAGGCGCTACTGCTGCTTGCGGCTGCTGCTGCTGCTGCTGCTGCTGCTGCTGCTGCTGCAAGCGCGTGCACCCTTGCCCCCATGCTCCTGATCTTCGCCGCTACGACCCCTTTTCGGGCAGAGAGGACAACGAAGATGGAGGGCGCTCTTCTCGTTGTGGCTGCGTTGCTAGTACAGCGAGTGTCGGGGAGCGCAACATAGATCGCACTTCTGCCTGTTGGTGCTTGGTGCTGCTTGCTGCTTCTGCAGCTTGCTGCTGCTGCTGCAGGTAGGTACTAATACTACTGCTGCTGCTTGCACAACTTCTGTTCGGCTCGTTTGGTCCTGCCAAAGTGCTGCCGCTGCTGCGGGTGTTTTTTTTTTCCAACAGCAGAATCCAATATTTAGCTATTTTTCGCCTCCGATTTATGCGCATACGGGAAGGCCTTCGATTACGATTATCTTTCCGACGGAAATCCTTGATGAACAAAAATACTATGCGCAGACACTCTATTGATACTCTTTTTTTTTTTCTTTTTTTTTTTAAATCACTTTTACTTTCCAGCCTTAAGTCGTGGGAGGTTTTATTTACCCTCAGCGATCTTCTGGACAAGCCGTGGTCACAGGTGTCGTCCCTTCTCCCCCCCGGTACGTGGCCTATATTTCTTTGTCGCGCATAGGGTGCAGCATTCCCACTGCTCGTCGATTTTCATCCAATGTAGCTAACTCACGCTCTCGAGCTTTCCGCTAATCATTTTTTTTATGCAAGAAAAAATCCCTACGAGCATGCACTCGGTGAGACTTGAACCCACGAAATTGATGTTGATACGAAAAAAACTCCTTACGAGCATGCTCTCGGTGATACTTGAACCCACGAAATCGATCTTGATCGTAGGCACGCGGACCACCTACCAAGCCGCCGGGGACGCCGTTCGTATGACCTACTCTGTTTACTGCATGACAACGTACTGATATTAATAGTATCTCTGCGTCGTGGTTTTGTGGTCTCAGCGTTTACCAGGATGAACAACACTGGGTGTGCTGCATGTCGACGGGTTCGAGAAAGGAACGGTTCAGTGTCAAGGACGCACATAAATGGTAATTTGGATATCCCGCGTTTCCGCGTTTCCGTGGCAGACGTGTCCTTCGTGCACCCATATATTATATATGGGTTGGGTTGGCGTCGGTTGGCAACGACACTGTGAAACATGCCGCTCACTGCGTGAGCTAGACATCCAGGGTACCTTTTTTTTGTTTGTTTTTTTTGGTTTTGGCGGTCGCCCACAGCTGGTCGTCGAGTTGGATCCTTTGTGCGAAATAAAGAACCTTTACTTCGCACAAGGGAATTGATCGTATCACGTAGTGTTCAAGGTAAGGCATCCAAGAGGCAGTTACATAGTACTGTACTCCCATTGCTGTCTCCGGAAGTGGCCACACCGGAAATTAAACTATTAATAACTCATTGGAGCTGTCATACATATGCAAGTCCGCCTCACAAGCGGTTCTTAGTAGGATGCAGCTCACCCTTCATGCGACTCGCCGGACACCTCACGGCTCTTCGCGCTTGGTGCAAGCAATGGCTGCCTGGTCGGTGAAAACCCGACATGCTCCGTCCCGGCATTGTAGGGATGCGAGGGTCTATGGTCATACGACTACGGCCATGTATGAAATCGAGTACATCTCTCCTATCGAGTACACCCCGCCCCCAGCAGCCCCAGGAGAATAGACACATCAATGGCATGTTGCTTCGACAGCAGACGAGGGGGGAAATATATCGATATACTTGTCGGCAACTGTTAGATTGTAGAAGTTATCTATCGATACATATTGTCGACGACGACATACTGGTAATACTACTATTAATACCACCACTACCACTACTACTACTACTACTACTACTACTACTACTACAACCACTACGACTACCACTACTACTACTACTGTCGATCGGTAGACGTTGTCGATCACAGTGGACTACTGTGCGAGATGTCGATAGCCATTGCCGGCCACAATAGACTACTGCTGTGCGATATGTCGATCTGCCGGCGCCTATATATTGTGCGACATGTCTGTCGATGGTCATTGCCGGCCACGATAGATTGTGCAAGCTATATCCATCGATAGTCATCTCGAGGACAGCTTGCACTCATGCAGCGAAATGCTCTGCAATTAATATTGCTGTACGGCATACATAGTCTCTTGTAGCAACACTTGCAACAATCTACTGCTGTGGGTGGCGATGGCTATTGTTGTACACAGGTGCGAATCTATTGTTGGCACCAATACTAGCAAAAGTCGGGGGTCGTCAACAAGACACATCGATATACACCATTCCACGATATACGATACGTTTAGGCAATACCTGGTAGTCAATTGCGGCAACACGCCCAATAGTCTGTTGTGGGTGACGACGGCGATTTATGAACACGAATGCGTGGTCATTGTTGGCGACTATCTGTCGATGGACAAACATTTGTGGTCTGATGTTCCAACGATGTCTTTGGCGGTTGCTTCCTCAACGTATGATGTCCAGGACAATAGGCCGGCTATGGACAACCTTGCCAATCCATTGTTAGAGCAATGTCGTGCTGTGCCCGTTGCGGAACGCACGTTGTTCCTTGACAACATCTATCCGTCGACGCTCAGTCTGTTGTGGTTATCAGGGTCGATCGATAGACAGCGTTGCCAGTCTGTTGTGATTGACAACGTCCGTCGTTAGACAGCGTTGACAGCGTCCAGCAAGGTCCATTGATACCCGCCTTTCCAAGGCTATTGCTGTCGTAGCGGCAATGCTCTTTTGTTTTTTTTCTGTTGTGCAGGGTGTAAGCACATCATACAATCATACGTAATCTATCCCATGATGCTAACCGCCCATTGTTCAAACTGTCAAAATATGTTGTTGCCGACTCTGTCGAAATACAGCGTGGCCAGTCTACTGCGGTCGACAATGGCCATCGACGGGCACGTTTTCGGGGCCAGTGCGTGGCGGCAATGATCTATCAAAATATACGTACAGGGTGTAGTCGATCTGACACAAGAGTACCGCCCAACACACAACCGACAAAAAAAAAACACTTCACTTCACCCTCATGATGCCCACCGCCTTGTTGCGGAGGCGTTCAACGTTGAAGCTCCTCCTCCTCGCGATATATCATGCACCTTTTGCTGCTGATCACGATGTGTCATGCCCCTCATTGGCCGTGGTACTCTACTGATGTAATCACCATACTCGTACATACTCATAGACAATGCTGCGGCGCAATATATTGCCACTGATATGCTTTATTAATCAGACTACGTACGTTCTACAGTAGTAGGTGTGAAAATAGGCGGGTGATGGGTGTCCATCGATAGACATTGTCGACCGCAAAAGATTGCAAACCGTGTCCATCGATAGCCATCGCCGACCACAAGAGACTTAAGACATGTATTTATCGATACGTGCCAATTCCGGTCACAACATGTTCAGAAATGCATCTACCGACACAGTATATTATTAAATGTATCTGTCGCTAGCCATCGTCGACCGCAATAGGTTTCTGCAAGGTATCCATAAATAGCTTTTGGGGGGGGGGGGCAATAGCTTTCAACCGGGGTACTGCAGCACACACCTGCCCGAACCAACACGTTGGGGACGTAACCTATCGGTAGGCATTCCCGACGACAGCAGTGTCGTGCCTGTCGTTCCCAGTACGGGCATTATCGCATTGCATTGCCCACTCTGCTTACTGCATAACAATGCACTGCTGTACAGTAGTATCTCTGTGTCGTAGTTTTGTGATCGCAGAGCTTGTATCTCTCTACAGCAGTAGGATTGAGGAATCGGCACCGACACTGGTGGTGCTGGATGTCGACAGGCAGAAAACGGTTTAATGTGAAGGAATACGCACATGTGCACTATATCAAGACACGCCCCAATCGGTAGGCTTTACCGACGGCAAGGACCCGCCCATTGCACCATATTTTCTACTGCTGTTGCAGGGGCCATCGTCTATTGTCCAGGGTGTGGTTACGTACGTACCACACCCTGGACAATAGAAGACAATGGCCGCTGCAATGGCAACAAAGTATGGCGCAATGGACGTGTCTATTGCCGTCGGTACTGTCTATCGATTTACTACTTCGCCAGTCTATTGTCGCCGGTAGTGGCTATCGATTGGCCTACTTCTCAATACGTTATCATTACATTGCCGTCGATAGTAGCTACCAGGTATCGATTGACTGTGTCCTCAGTCTATCGACCGTCACCGGTAGTGGCTATCCACTGGGCGTTCCGCAATCTATTGTGGCAGGCGATGTCTGTCGATGGATCACGTCCCCAATCTATAGTCACCGACAATTGCCATCGATGGACACTCGCCACAATCTATTGCGCAATTTCCCATCGATTGTTACCGTCTTGAAATCTATTGTCACGGACGATGTCCATCGGTGGGCACGGCTCACCATCTACTGTAGTCGGTAGTGTGTATCGATCGACACACGTACAACGTACTCTGCTGATCACAGCAAGGTATCTATTGTGTGTGACAACAGCAATATAGTATGTTGTGACGACAGTGCAGTAAAAATAGTGAGTGCATGGTTTGTCTTGACAGCACTTGGCACACGACAATAGGTGCATGGCACGGTGTGTCGTGACTACGTGTTCTCAGCTAGGCCGACCAATGAAACAGGAAGCGTGTGTGGGCGTTTCGATAAATATTTAATACGATCTCGAGCGTGTCTGTATGCGCGGTTTTCGGTCCTGGACAACAGACAACGGCCGCTGCAGTAACAACAGGGATATGATGTGTTGCAATGGATGCGTATGTTGCTGTCGGCAATGCCTATCGATTGTTACCGTCCCCCATCTGTTGTGACTGACAACGGTCATCGATGGACAGAAATCTCAATCCGTTGTGGACGGCTGGTCAGCGATGGACACGCTGCACAACCTATTTTGTTGGCAATATATATATCGATAGATTTGTCCCCCGTCTGTTGTCACTGCCAATGTATGTCGATAGTTTGTCTCCTCGTATACTGTCGCTGGCTCTATCTATCGATATATTTTTCCCCTCGTCTATGGTCGCTCGCAATATATATATCGATAAATCTCTTGTCTGTTGTCGCTGGCAATATCTATCGATAGATTTTCCTCTCGCCTATTGATGCTGGCAATATGTTTCGAAAGATTTTCCCCCCGCCTATTGCCGCTGGCAATACAGTACATTTTCCCCTCGCCTATTGTCGCTGGCAATATATATCGGTATATTTTACTCTCGCCTATTGCCGCTGGCAATATTTATCGATAGATTTTACTCTTGTCTATTGTCGCTGGCAATATATATCGATATTTTTTCCCTCGTCTATTGTCGCCGGCAATAGACCATTGTTGTTTCTATTGTCCAGGGTGTTTGTATGTACACATACATGCAGCAGGATATGTATAGAGTGCTTGGCTACCTTATTACGCCACAGCAGCAGCAGTGCTGGTGTTGCGTTGTTGCTCTTGGGCCTGGTGAAACTGCTCTACAGCAGCTATGGTTGTCTCCGCGCTCGGCTCACCCTTTGCCCTTCCTTACCTGCCTGTGTGCATAAGGGCCCGTCCAAGCGGAGCGTTTCGAAGCTCAAAACAAACGCGAAGGTGAGATATATATATACGTACCAGGTACCAAGTAGGAAGATACCGTAGTAATGCGAGTAAAAACCCCCCTGACGGTAAACGCCTCGGGGTACTCTTTTTCGCGAAAACGGGCAAAATCCCCCTCACTGGGCAAAATCCCCCTCACTGTAAACGCTCCGGGGCGCTATTTCTAGCGAAAACGGGAAAACCCAGAATAAACGAATAAACGCCCGCTGTCGAGAACAATAATGCGAAAAAACGCCTCGTCCTCTGGGTAGACGCCCCCCCCCCCCCCTTATCATTTTGTGGGTAAACGCCTCGGGGTCGAGCTGGCAAGTCCATTGGGTGTTGGAGATGGAGCTGTTTCCGAAGCAGGCAAAGGCGTCCTTTACGTACAGTAGGCTGCTTCGCGATTCCGGTGAGCACGCGCGCGAACCTCCAAGATCGTCGCCCACACCATCCCTTCCCACCCGCCGGGCTTCTTCCGCCCCACGCTCGTCTTGCGTCGGATCGAGAATTTGTTCCTCCGGCGCGGAGACTCTTGTACCGATTAGTGACTTGGCGGTGACATCTTTCAGTGGCCCCCCGAATCACCTCGTGAGGGGGGTTCCTCCGAACGCGTCTGGCTTTAGGGCAATCAAGTTGCGCATGCATGATCGCGATGTGGGTCACGGCCAGACTCTGCTCACGGCAGTTGTTGATATACGGCTGTAGTCCACGAGGTCGCCCTCGACGTCCTTTGACGCTGAAACGGGGTCCTGGGTGATTCTTCTGTACCTTCCCGCCCGAGCTCCCATCTCTTCACGGGTCTTTTCCTCGGCATTTGGACCATTTCCCTGATCCGCTGCGGACACAGCCCTTGTCCCAGCCCGGGCGCCGCTCCACGGTTTTTCCCACGAGGCCGCCGTCGCCGTTGCAGCGGAGGCGGGTGTAGTCGACCACCTTAAGCTTCATCGCTGTCGAGTAGGAGTGCCGCCCCTTCGGCCCCACTGAACGCTCCAGTTCAAGTGTCGGAGGGTAAAAACGCAAGGGGCCTGGTCCGCGCTGTAATACGTGAGCAACGGGCGTGGCAACTGGGACCGGCGTGCCCTACCCTCGTGGGCGCCGCTTCACCAGGACGACGCAAGCGTGCTTCCCCAAGAGAATTTTGATTGATCGTCAGTGCTTTTGTCGGTGTTTGGTTTCCTGTCGGTGCTGGGTGCCTTGTCGGCGCGGCTGGGTTGCGACATGATCAACACCTGCTGCTTGCTGCCTTGCTGTTGACGGTGTGCGCAAGAGAGGTGTGGGATTTTTTTTTTGTTGTTTTTTCGTGCGTATCGCCTCGGGGGCCGAAAAGGCCCGTTTTTTTTTTCCGGAAAACTCCCCGGTATCGCAGTAAAGGCCCCGAGGCGTCTTTTTTACCCTTGCAAAATCGTAGCGCGCCCGGGGGCGTTTACCCGCGTTATCACGGCACACTCCCCCCGATTGTCCAACTATCCAAAATGGGACCCAGGAGACGTTTGCCTTAAATGCATAACTGTCCCATGTCTTGAATGACCAGGCAAATCCCTTCCAAAATGCCGGACCCAGAAAGTGCCTTGTGCTTTTTGTTGTCTCAAAATGCTTTGTTTTGGGCTTCTCTTTCGCCTTATAGGCCTCATCCGGATATAGGTCAATTGTCTTTTGAAAAATGCCTTTAGACATACCTTAATGAAGTGGTCCTTAAAAACCGATTGGAAGGAGTTCGTAGCAACGGCTTTGTTTTTTTTGTGCACAAAACGTGACTTGGTGTCCCTTTTCGAGCGAAGACAAGCTACCTCAGGGAAGTAAGCCACGAGAGGCACCAAACCGCGTCTAAAGCAAAAGACTCTGCTGAGAAAGGGCTCAGATATATTCTTCAAGGCCACGGAGGGTCTGATCCGCCCCCCCATTCCCTTGCTTCCGAGTCCCTCTGTAACCTCTAAAGAAAATCCAGGATAGGAACTCCCACCACTCTATTTTTCACGCTGGGTTTTAGGTTTTCGGCTGGTTCGGGCCTTCGCAGAGAGCGGATGTATGCATCAGCTTTTGGTGTCTCGCCTACAGCAGCTTGCGATAAATCTCGAGAGTGGCCGTGCGCAGGTTCTCAACGAAGGTCTTATCATTCACCTCGACTTCGCGGTGCTGCAGTGGTGGAAATTTGGTCGATGTTCGGAAGGCACAGGAGAATGATGAGGCAAAAACAACCATTACGGGGGACCATAGTTAACAGGACCAAATATTGTCAGTAAAAATACCTAAATATATAGGTTTTTATGTATGCCATAGGTCCTGTTAACTATAGACCCCCGTAATATTGCTATTACGGGGGACCATAGTAAATAGGACCAAATATCGTTGGTAAAAATTGATAAATATGTAGGTTTTTGTGTGTACCGTAGGTCCTATTTACTATTGTCCCCCGTAAATAAACATTTGCGCTTCGCTTGTGAACAGCTTCGGGCCACTAGCTCCTCGCAAGCGACCACGGTCCGCGATATTAAGGCACACTCCCGATGGGGTGTGTGAAGTGTGAAGGCGCCGGGAGCGCCAGACAGCGGTCGAAGGCAGCCACAAACAACACACCGGGGATGTTTTTCGTGTGTACACGCAGTGGCGAGGCAGCAGCACAAGAGCGCACGTCGAAGAAGCGTTTTTTTAACGGTATTTTAGTTGACGCGACGGCAGCTGCAGCAGCAGCAGCAGCAGCAGCAGTATACATGATGGCTTATGTCAACGATGAAAACACGATAGTCCACCCAAAGCTTTTTGCTGGTCTCCAGGTGAACATTTTAAATCTACTAAGCTGACGAAAGCTGACGTGAAGTACATTATTGGGCTCAAAAAAGGGCAAAAAAGGGTAAAAAAAAGCCCCCCCCCCCCCAAAAAAAAAAAAAAAAAGAAAAGAAAAGAAAAAAAAAAAAATGGGTTCTTGTTTTTTGTTTGGAGCACTGTTTCTGAAATTTGGAAATACGGATCTTGTTTGCAAACCCCTTGCTCTGTTCCCAAGTCGCGTGTACATATATTTTTTGTCGAAACGCCTACATACTACATACAGCAGTATATACGCGAACCTACTCGACAACAGATTCCTGAGCGGTCCTCCGTGCCCTCACGGCTTTTAGGGAGGCAGTTGCATTTTCGGGGCAAAGCACTCTAATTCTAAGTAGTTTGTCCCCAAAACGGGACTGCAGCCCTAAAAAGAGTTGAGGCATCCCTATAGGCGCTATATGGGGCTTTTACGCTGGGCCCATTTTCGTTTTTTTTTTTCGCCTTTTTTGCTTGATCTTTCTGGGATTCGACATAAGAAACCCAAAACCAAAAACACCACAAAAGATGAACAGCCCAACAAAGGAGGGGCAGAAACGGGACCGTGACGACAGCCGCAGAGCCACGACCACCCCCCGTCGACTACTGTAGACAGCCAGAGGGACAGAAGAGCAGACAGGTACCAGGTATCCGAGCAAGCATGCAGCAGATGCACAAGTCAATGCAGGCTTCCATCGCCGCAGCCTAAAACCGTGGACCGTTTGGCGGGCGGCGGGGGGGGGGGGGGGGGGGGGGGGGGGTCATCCCTCGTCGATGTATTTTGCCTCGTCTTGTCTGCGAGTTTTGGATGGTATTCTTATGGCGGGGAATGGCAATATATACTACTCAGAAGCCATTATGGACCCCAAAAGCCAGGTATCCCCCTATATCGTGTGGTGATGTTTACACCCCATTTCTGGCTCTGATTGCTCTGTTCTCCTACCAAGATTGTTGGGTGGCGTACTGTAAGGCAACTACTGTATGTGGGACGTTAGTCGACTAAAGTCAGGCGAGGCGAGTCGAGGCGAAAAAAAAGCCCCCTCCCCCCCCCCCCCGGCGGGCCGCCCCCTCCCTCGCCTCCTGCGGAAGGCGGATATGGGGAGGGCCCGCCGCCTCAGGCGCGCATCTCCGGAAGGTCCCGCTGAAAGTCGCCACCGGTGGCAAAAAAATAAGTGTGAGATGATCACACCATGTGGGTCCCATTGTACAAACCAAAAGTATGGTATAGCAGGTATATGATAAAACCTATCAGGCCTTTGGACGAAAGAGGAAACCCAAATAGCGGAACACTTGGTGCCCCGCCGAAACCGTTCGTAACTGTAGCACCCCGGTGTAGCCAACAAATATCTGTAATGGTCTGCAACTTGCACTTAGTCGTAGCCGACTCACAGGCTTCCTGTTTAGTACCGCTTTTGGGCGGAAATAGACGGGAGCGTTTATACTTGAATGCATAAAATTTTCTAACGTCAACCATGTAGAAAGAAATGAATGAATGTGATTTTTCGTTACCAACTATTCGAACTCACTGTTTGATAGTCACGGACTCTGCCGACGCATGGGCTCTCTACCGACGTGAGGGGTTTTAATCCTGGTGAAAGGCAGGCGGGACGGGAATAGGGGGGGGTCACGCTCGAGCACCCTCGTTTGCTTGACGTGCTCGGTAGTATAGCTGCGCGTGCAGAGCAGAGGCGCACGAGCAGACGGCACGACATCGCCCGCTGCCGATTGATCTGTAGGCCTAGACTACGGTAGGTCTACTGTTGGCTATAAGGAGCGTGTGTACATAAATACCAAGACCCAACGGTCCTTATATTTCCGCCCAGCGTGGCAAATGGTACCGATGTGGTTCATAGCGGCCATCACACCTATGATCGCAGAGCGCGAGAGGCTCGTGAATCCAACGGAACGTGTGGCAGGTTAGGGGTATGTTGTACTCACGGACCCCCGTGGGGGTCTTTCGCCCACGGACCGCTGTACCCCGTATATATACGCGTCCTTCGTATTTGGTTTACGAACCCCGGTCAGAGGGCCCCATTGTTTTTGCCCACGCACGGACCCCTGTACTTAACAGGTATACACAAGACTACTCCTCTATACCTAGGGGTTGATTGTACGAGCGGTAGGGGTCAGTTTACCTACAGACCCCTCTAGGGGCTAGTTCCTTACTACTCCTCTATACGTAGAGGTTAATTGTATGAGCGGTAGGGGTCAGTTTACCTACGGACCCCTCTGGGGGCTAGTTCCTTACTACTCATCTATACGTACTTGAGGTTAATTGTATGAGCGGTAGGGGTCAGTTTACCTACGGACCCCTCTGGGGACTAGTTCCTTGCTACTCCTCTATACGTACTTGAGGTTAATTGTACGATCGGTAGGGGTCAGTTTACCTACGGACCCCTCTGTGGGCTAGTTCCTTACTACTCCTCTATACATACTTGGAGTTGAATTGTATGAGCGGTAGGGGTCGGTTTACCTACGGATCCCTCTGGGAGCTAGTTCCTTACCTCTCCTCTATACGTAGAGGTTAGTTGTATGAGCGGTGGGGGTCAGTTTACCTACGGACCCCTCCGGGGGGTGGTTCCTCCCCCCCCCCCAGGGGTCCGTTCAAGACTTCGAGAACCCGGGATCTAAGCTGCACGATGGAAGAAGGATGGAAGAAGGGCGGAGGGTATATAGAGCTATGATAGATATCTTGGAGATGATATAAGATTTACAACCATCGAGTCTTTTTTGTGCCAAGCACCATGATACAAGCAAGTTAAACCCTTTTACTGCTACTGCACTGTGCAGGAATCCGAGTATGACTCTTTTTTTTCCGAGTGTTTTTTTTCCCCCCCCCCACACAACGGGAATGCAGTCCCTTTTTTGGTTGACGGGTTAAGAAGACACCCACCTACCTCACTCAGCCGTGAAATCGAAAATTTCGTCGACAACTCATGTGTGAGTATCTGAAACCTGCCTGTGGATGTAACTTCGATCGCGTGTTTTTTGTCTGTTGCCTTTTGGGACCCCGAAGATAGCGACTAGAGCAATGGTGGTCAACGGTCTATGATACGTACCGTCCGCCCGCGCGTAGTCTGTGAGGGCGCGGGCAGTTCGGGCCGTTCGGTTCGATGGACGTACGTACGTACAGCAGTGCGCGAGCTTCACGCTTTTTTGGTGCTGCTAAAGCCCGAGTGTGCAGCAATTCCTCGCATTTTTGTTGGACTCTTGCTGCTCGAACTGCAGTTTTCGTCATCCCCTTACAACTCTTTTAGGGCAAAAAACTGCAGTAGTCCCGTTTTGGGGACGAATTACTTGGAATTTGACTGGGTTGTCCCCCAAACGGGACTGCGGTACTATTACGGGGGACCATAGTAAATAGGACCGAGTATTGTCAGTAAAAGTACGGAAATATCTGTTTTTTTTTTTTTTTTACCGTAGGTCCTATTTACTATGGTCCCCCGTAATAGCAGTCCTAAACGGGTCAAAAACTCAAAATCGAGCGTCTTGGACTCCTCTCCCTGTTGAAAAATAGTTGCCTCTGCGGCACGTGCAGTGTAGGCCGCCCGCCAACAAGAAAGTGCCCGATAAGAAAGTGCCCGATAAGAACATAGTGCTCACTTTTTGGAGAACGCAAAGAAAATTGGGTTGAGAAAAACGGCTCAGTAGTGCACTATACACTAAATCCTATACAATAGCCTATGCTCAAGGTTGTTCGAAGATGGCGCCCCAACAACAATCTCAGGCTTTTGCCCGGATTAGGTGTTTCTTATTGGCGGGCCCCATGCTGGTAATTTGTTCGTTAATGTGTAAATATTAATGTTGTAGGGAAACGGTGCTAAAATTGATACGAAAGTATATACACTTTTTAGATATTCTACCGCTTGACCGAAAATATAAGGTAGGTTTGATGTTCGTCTCAGGGTCCAGACGGTGCTTATATACTTCCGGTCGGAGTGGTTGCACCGCAACGAGTTACGCCGCAAGGTGTCTGAAACCGCCGTTACATTTCTGGAATAGACTGGTAACTGGTCCACTACAGCACGAACAGTACGCTACAGCAGTACGTATCACGGTCTTTGATGAATGTCGTCGCCTTTCGTTTTTCGGTTTGTTTGTCTTCCGTTTTCGTCTTTCTTTTCGTCTCTTTTCTTTTTTTCTTTCGTCAAGCCCCAGAAGGATGGAGTCGAGCAAGGCGGAGGAGGGGCTTTGAGACCACCGCAGGGCGAAGCTAAATCGTTCCAGTCCGCCCAAAAGAAACCGGCCCGCAACTACGCCGGTATCGACCCTTCTTTCACGGTGAGACCTGCCTACTGCCTAACTATATGGTAGGAGTACCAGGTACCAGGTATTATTTGTACCGTAAGTATTGTAATATCCTCTGTCAACGCCCCCTATAGGGCGAAAGCTTTTTTTTTAAAAAAAGAAACCCTGTCCCCGGGTAGAACAAAGAGGCGTTCAACCTCTGGTTGCCGGGTGGGACCCGTATAATCTGCATGATCTGCTTCTAGCACATATTTCCCGGGTTGAATCTGTACTTTTGTGCAGATCCTGCACAAAGTCTGACAACGGCAGGTGAAGAACTAGATGATCCACAGTAGATAGATAGATAGATAGATAGATCGTGATCTGTCTATCCGAGGTTTGTAATATTCGATGAAAATTGACGAGCAGAGGGATATATATAGTGAGAACCCTATGGGCGACGAGCTATGAGGGCAGTTACTACGGGGGGCCGGCGTCCCCGGTGGCTTGGTAGGTGGTCCGCGTGCCTATCAAGATCAATTTCGTGGGTCCAAATCTCACCGAGTGCATGCTCGTAGGGACTTTTTCTTGCATAAAAAATTGATGAGCGGAAAGCGCGAGAGCGTGAGTTAGCTACATTCGATGAAAATCGACGAGCAGTGGGAATGCTGAACCCTATGCGCGACAAAAAATAAAGGCAAGTACCGAGGGGGAGAAGGGACGACACCTGTGACCACGGCTTGTCCAGAAGATCGTCGAGGGTAAAACCTCCTACGAGTGGGCTGGAAAGTAAAAGTGATGATGAAAAAAAAAAAAAAAAAAAAAAAAAAAAAAAAATAGTAAATAGGACCAAATGTTGGTAGTAAAAAGGGGCAAACATATAGGTTTTAGTGTGTACCGTAGGTCGTAGTTACTATGGTCCCCCGTAATAGTGCGTTCGCACGGAGGGGAGGGGGCAGAATGGGGAAGACACCTGCGACTGCGTCGTGTCCAGAAATATGTTGATTTCCTCCCTTTTCTTTTTTCATTTCTACATTTGGCCGCCGCACTCCGGCCGTGTTTTTTTTTTTTTTTTTTTTTCTTGGCTTGTTTTGTTTTGTTTTGTTTTGTTTTGTTCTCATGACGGTCGTTGAGATAGATCGCCCCTTCTTTTTGCGCTTTCCGAACGGCATCGGTCCGTAAAAATAGGAATGGGGAAACATCAACCATTTAACGATAGCGGTATACGAAATACCAGTATGGTCGTAAATGCTGTAGGGCACGTTTCGACATATTGCTACGTGTACCATATAACACGATCAGACTGGCGTAAGGCTTTGGTTACCGGAGAACGTACAGTAGTAATCAAGACCGGATATGCCCAGTAAAAATATTGGGATATCTAGGTCTGTGTGTGTATGATGGGTCCTGATTACTGTGGTCCACCGCAATAGTACAAATTGACGCAAAAGCGCAGCAGTTTACAACAAAATCGCTCATGACTGGTGACACAAAGGGTCCAATATCAGATCACACCATCTCGCAAAATGACGCAAATGTGAATTTCACAAATGACTCGAGGTCCACAAGTAGCGGAACACAGAAGAGCTGTAAAAAATACCCAACTATTAATGAAGCACTATTACGGGGGTCCATAGTTAATAGGACCTATGGTATACATGAAAACCTATATATTTACCTATTTGTACTAACACTATTTGGTCCTATTTACTATGGTCCCCCGTCATAACACTGAATCAGACAAATCAATCACGAATCCAACAAGGAATCGCACGAAGCGCGTACAAATCACCCCCACCGCATGAAATCACCCGAGTGCCATAACGTAAAACCGCACGCCCAGAATCATTCAAATCATGGACACACACCCAAACGCATCCGAAATCACGGACGCACACCTGAAATCACCCAAAATCATTTGCACACACCTGTAATCACCCCAGTCGTGGACACACACCCAGAATCACCCAAACTCATCTGCACACACCTAAAACCACCCAAAATCATGGACACACACACCCAGAATCATCCGAAATCATGGAGACACACACCCAGAATCACCCAGAATCATGAACACACACCCGGAATCCCACAAAATCATGGACACACACCCATAATCACCCAAAATCATGAACACACACCCAGAATCCCCCAAAGTCATGGGACACACACCCTTAACCACCCAAAATCATGGAGGCACACCCAGAAGCAACCAAAATGTATAAACCAACCCCACACATATTGTTTTCATCACCACAGGCCAAGTTGGAAGGGTCGATGACGGGCGGCCAGGCGCAGATCGATGCGGAGAGCCGGCTCGCGGCGGACGCGCACGGTCGTCTGGAGAGCCTTCTCAGGGGCACGAAGACGGACGAGTGCCGCAAGAAGGTCATCGATGCATTCCAGGGGTACATGGGCGCACAGGCGCTGGTGAGTTAGTACAAAGGGATGAAGCCAGGGGGGGGGGGGGCGAGGTGGCGCGTCGTATGGGAGAGGGTGGTAATTAACAGCTCTCGCTAGGAATTTTTGCGCTGGTGGGTATTTGTGCAACTCTCTTAAGTCAACCAAAAGTGTGCGCGTTGGTGAAAGGCGGTAAAAAATGAACACAAGAATATGGAGATTTTTGTTTTTCATGCCGGAGATTTTTGGTCGGTCGGGCGAACGGTGCGGGTCGTGAGTAACTACTTCAGGGGGGCGTGTTGTGCTGTGTCGTGTCATGTCGTGTCGTGCTGTGTTGTGGTACCGTTCACTCCTTTGGGACTCAGCAATGGCGACCGATACATCGACTGCTTGCGAACAAGAAAAGAGAGGCCCGTCCGCGTACGGTAGTCTGACGAGATGGAGCGATTTTGCTCGGGTTGGGAAGACGTTTTACGTTTCGTACCCTGTACCAAGCAGTTTTTTTTTTTTCGTTCGTTCTATGGACTCTCTGCTTTCGTAGAGTTCCAAAGGTCCCCAGTGATGCGGTAGCGTTGACCTGCTACCCAAGGCTGCGCGTTTCGTTTCTGATATTTAGGGCAAGGAGAGAGCCCTCCACGTTGGGTTTAGCAGCGTGGAGAAGAAAGAGGTCGAGTGAGGTTCGGACGGGAAAACACGGCCCGTCTCGACTTCAAGGAGGCTCGGGTCATTAAGCCGAGTTCTCCCGGTTCTCGGAAAGATTCTCAGATGTTGATACCACTACTGATGTATCGTCCATGGGTACATGTGCGATGACCGTTCCTCGAACCTTTCCCGGAACCTGTCCTCCCTTCCTCTCTCCGTCCGTCCGTCCGTCCGTCCGTCCGTCCGTCCGTCCCTACCTTTCGTACTTGTTTCGCCGCCGCACCTGAGCAGGAGAGAGCCATTCCTTTTGAGGGCCAGAAGTTCACGTCGCAGTGCGTGGACTCGAACAAGAGACCGGAGATACCTAAGTCGGGCCTCCTCGACCCTGAAGAGGTCCGACTTGCGTACGTCCTCCTGGCGCACGACGAGCCGGCGCAGGTGGTGAGGTGAGAGTTCGAGAGTGGAGCGGGCTGTTTTCACGACAGTGGATGCTCATCTTTTGCCCAATTTTTCTTGTCGTTTTTTTCAACAGGGAGAAAATGGAAGAAAACAAGAAGAAGAAAAAAACAAGGGTAAAAGGAAAGCACTCACTGCTGTTGTCCTGTTTCTTGGGAGAATAAGGAAGAAAACAAGAAGAAAAAAGGGCAAAGGAAGAGCACCCACTGTTGTTGTTTTTGGGGTGGTGGTGGTGGGTTGTGGCGTTTGGGTGGCGGTGATGGTAACCAATCGTCTCTCGCCAGTCACATATCTCCAATATTTCATTCGTCAATAACCTTTCGCCAAAAGCATAAAAATAATTCACCAATCATCGTCAATCCTCTCCTGCTGCTGCTGCTGCTGCTGCTGCGGCAGCTGCTTTTTTGCCATACCATGATGGTTCGTTTAGTTGCGTTTTTATTCTAGTTATTTCTTGATTTCCTCCGGCGGGCGGGTAAAATAGTGCCAGGTACCAGGTAACGCTCAACCCTTCTGCTTGTAAGTACGTACTGCAAAATTATTCCACCCTAATTTCAAGTGATTTGTCCAAAAAAAAACGTTGAGTGCAGTTCCGAAAGGGACATATTACATCCCTTTCATTGCTGCACCGCACAGAAACATTATCACCCTAATTCCAGTTATTTCGCCCCCAATTGTTCCCAGAATGAGAGTGATCATTTTCCTAATGAGATTAGGCTCACAACACTCCCACATGCACTTTTTTTTTTGCTCTTCTTGAAGGCTCGTGAACGCACTGGACGACAGCCCCGACAAGAACCGAACTTGGTTCATTATCCACATTGACGCAAAGGCCGAAGACGTGCAGCAGCAGCTGTCGGAGGAGTTCAAGGACAGGCCCAACATCATCATGATGGACGAGGGGAGGTGCGTTGCGTGTCGGAAAGACAAATATGAGCGGTATAAGCTGTCCGTAAGAGCTCGCGCAAGCCGTGTAGGTTTTGTAACTGTCGTGCCGGTGGACCCCGATCGATCCGAGTCCGTCGGTCGGTCGGTCGATCGGTCGGTCGGTCGGTTGCTTCAGCCGTCTCGAAAGGGGGTCACTGTTTCTTCGGCACCGTATTGATTGGACACAGTACGTGTTAATAGTACCGTAAGTTAAAAGTAAGGCAAAGGGCAAGTGTGGGAGGTGGGATATGGGCAAGGCTTAGGATATACCAGTATATAAGTACAGTAGTCGATCGGTAGATCGATCGGTCGGTAGATCGATCGGTCGGTAGATCGATCGGTCGGTAGATCGGTCGCTTCAACCATCTCGAAAGGGAGTCCCTATTTTCTTTTGCGCTGTATTAATCCGATACTAAAGTATTAGTACCGTACCACTCTGATCGGCAATATTGGGACCGTTTGATGCTCATATTAAAGTCCAAACGTGGATTATATTCTCGGTCAGAGTGCTAAGTTAAAAGTAAGGGTGAGGGCAAGGGGAAATGGGTAAGGCTATTGATATGGATGAGTACAAGGCTGTACAAGGACATGGATAAGCAAAAGGCTGAGAACATGGATAAGAAGTTTATACTCTTGGAAGGGTAAGGACGGAGATGAGGATAAGGATGAAGTACGAGGATAGTGGGCACTCCTGCCGTGCCGCTCCCGCATAGAGCGTCATGCCGTATATACACTATTATTGTATATCGTATCATATCATACCATACCATATCATATCATATCATATCGTATGATACGATTATCATATCGTATCATGTAATATAATATTGTATATTATTTTATTTTTGTTGCATCTGTTCAACATATGCTGTTACACCGTGTCGTGCTGCACCCTATATACCGTATCGCGCTACAGACAGTATACTCATGTTCATAGACTACTGCTGTTATTAATAATAGTATCGAGTTACGTATTACACCATATCACCAGGCACACGAGGTGTCGCATCATATAATCGCCTCCAATCACAGATCAACGCAACATCAAATTGTTCGTGCACGAAGATCAACACTATATCGGAACCTTTGTCTAATAACCTCGTACCGGGTATAATAGATATATCATCATCCAGTACAATATATTTGCGTGTCGCATGGCATACCATAGTAGTACTGCCACTTCACCCACGCTTTTCTCTCTCTCTGCCTCGCCGCAGGGTAGACGTGGCGTGGGGGGGGTTCAACGTGGTGCAGGCGACGCTGAACGCTGTGGCCTTGGCCATGAAGATGAACATTCCGTTTCACTGGCTCTGGATCTTGAGCGGGACGACGTACCCGATCGCGCCCAACGACTCTATCCGCGCCAAGCTCGCCTCGCACCACCCTGAGTCGGTAAGTGGAGAGGTGGCCATTTTATGTTTTTTTGTTTTTTGTTTTATGCAGTTTCAGTTTTTTTTTTGTTTATTGTTTTATGCAGTTTCATTTTTTTTTTTTTGTTTTTTGTGTTTTACCTAAAAACAAAAAAGACCTTTTTGGTTTCCTTGTTTTTGCCGTTTCGCGTGTTTTATTCATTTTTTCTGTTTGTTTTTTTTCCCCCTCTTTCTTTTTCGGTTCTGTTTATATTTTTGTTTCCGCCTTTCTCTCTGTCTGTCTCTCTCTGTCTCTCTTCCTCCGGCGTGTCTCTTTTTCTTCAATCGTTTGTTTTCGTTCGGACATCGAAAACAAAAAACAAAAAAACTCAAAAACATGAAAACAGATTTTCATGGAGTCCAAAGTGTCGATCCACAAGCCGGCCTCGACCACCTGGCACTACTTCGTGGAGTGCGACTCTGCCCTGCACCGCATCGGTCGCAACCTCCACCCCCGCGGCCTCGACATGTACGTGGGGTCGCAGTGGCTGGCCATGCCGCCCTCGGCCGCGCGCTGGCTGATGGAGGACAGGCAGCTCGTGCCCCAGTACGCGGAGTATGCGCGGCACATCGTGGTGGCCGACGAGAATTTCCTGCCGACTATGTTCAAGAACTCGCCCCTGTGCGGACACCAAGTTACCTCCAACCTCGTCCACGTTCAGGTAGGTCTTGTCGTGGTCGTGGGTGGGGAGTGGGGGGGGGGTTGGGGGGGGGGGGGGAGGCGGGGGAGGGGGGAGGGAGGGGGAGGGAGGAAGAGGGAGAAAGTGTGTGCGTGTTTGGTATGATTTTTTTGTAGGGGTTTGTGTGGGAAGTGAAGCGCTTCGGCGGGGGGGGGGGGGGGGGGGGGGGGGGGTATGCACATGCGATTGGGCGTTTTCGCTTTGTTTTTTTTTTTTATTTTTGGGGGGAAGATGCTTTGGTTGGGGGGGGGGGGGCCGTAATATATGTGCACGTGTATGTATGACATCGTAGCAGGTACGTAGATCCTACGGGGTTTGGAGCTTTTTTGTGTTGCGATTGTGTTTTTTATGTCTGTTTTTTTTTTTTTTTTTTTTTTGTTTGGATCGATCGACATTGCCCGCATCGCTGGCCTTACTCACCTCTCGCCTACGGCAGGACTTCATTTCTTTATTTGTTTCCCATCTTTTCCACAACAGCGCTAGCTACTAGCTTGAGAGCTGCGGTCGTGCTTTGTGCTCGAGCAGTCTGATACTCCGCTCCCACGTGCGTGCTCGTCTCGCTGCACAGCACAATGGTTCTCTCTCCTGTCATGCCTCGTGGAATCACCTCTCACCGAATTTTCCATACTAATAGTAACATCTACGAGGGTCTAGCTCACGATGTTGAGAAGAAGCCTTTTTTCTCTACAAAAAGTACAATATTATATCGTGTCCTTATGCCGCCCTTGCATTGTCCATCTCGTTGACTCTCCCTCCCTTCCTTTTGTATGGTACTCGGCGATAACAAGATTGACATATTCTTGTTGTCACTGTGACATACAAACACTCGTTTGGGCCGGGATGGCCGGAGGTTGCGTAGGTGTTTCATGCCTAACCGGGGTCACTGCCCCCCCCCCCCCCCCCCCCCCCCCCTCCATCCATCCCTCCCTCTACAACGCCCTCCCTTGCGATACTGCTGCAACCACGTAATCACGCGATAACAATTTGAATGCAATACTGTTTAGATATCATGTAATCAGTTCGACAAATATGACCACGCTATGGACAGGGCCCGGGACACCCCCTCCCGCTCCCGCCCTCCCTCCCTCCCTCCCTCTCTACAACTCTCTCTCTTCGCGTTATGCAACAATTTTTGTGAACAGTTCGATAAGTACGAGCACACTCTGGACGTGGTGGACAGGAAGTTGGACAGGTGTCTGATGTCTAACCCGGACCCTCCTTCCCTCCCTCTCTTTACAACTCCCTCTCTTGACGTTATGGGAACATTTTTTGTTGTCGTGTGAACAGTTCGATAAGTACGAGCACACTCTGGACGTGGAGGACAGGAGGTTGGACAAGTGCCTGATGCCTAATCCGGACCACTGCGGCCGCTCGCCGGCGACCATGACATTGGACTACCTCTCCGTCCTAGAGCACAGTGACATGTGAGGGCTCGGGGGCGCTTCGTGTGTGATTGGTTGACGCTTGCTACGATGATACAGGCGGCCTTTTTTGGCCAAAATATTTTCTGACTGGCGATGCCCCTTAACCCAAATGTTGGAATAGCATTAATACGGGGGTCCATAGTTAATAAGACCTACGGTATACTTAAAAACCTATATGTTTACCTATGTTTTTCTAACAGTATTTGGTCCTATTTACTATGGTCCCCCATAATAGTGTTTTGCAATAATGTTCGTCATATACGTGGGCTTTGAGATTAGTCATCGGGTTGCACTTTTAGCTGTTGTCAAAATCCGCTTTTGGGCTAGGTAGGGGTCTCCTATACTGTAATCAAGTGAGGAGCCTCCTCGGAAAAATTGGGCGCTACACCTAGAATGCAAAAACACGCCTCGTTTTTTTCGTCTGTTTTTTTTTTTTTTCAGTTTTGTTGTATTTTTTGTTTGGTGTGTTTGTTGTTTTTTTGTGTTTTCCATGTTTTTTTATTGAGGTTGATGGCCTACTGTTGTAGTTGGTAACCTACTGTAGTTGGTGACCTCCTGTAGTTGGTAGCCTGTTGTAGTTGGTGACCTACTGCGAATGGTAACCTCCTGCTGTTGGTAACCTACTGTAGTTGGTAGCCTATTGTAGTTGGTGACCTACTGCAATTGATAACCTACTTCTGTTGGTAACCTACTGTAGTTGGCAACCTATTGTAATTGGTGGCCTACTGCAATTGGTAACATCCTGCTGTTGGTAACCTGCTGTAGCTGGCAACCTATTGTAATTGGTGGCCTACTGCAATTGGTAACATCCTGCTGTTGGTAACCTGCTGTAGCTGGCAACCTAGTGGTAATTTGGCAACGTACTGTAAATAGTAACCATGTATTTGGTGACCCCACCGTAATCTATTGTAATTGGTGACCTACTGTAGTTTGTGACTACTTTTGATTGGTGACCTACTGCAAACTGGTAGCCTACTGCAATCGGTGACGTGCGTCTGTCTCTCCATCTTCCCCCCGCTCTCGTTCTCCCTCTCGCGCCTCCCCCCCCTCCCCGCCCCCCCCCCCCCGACCCCTCCCCCACTTCCCCCCCCTCCAATCTCTCGAAACCCCAGGCTGTTCGCGCGAAAGTTCGACCCCCAAGACACCGAATTATTCGACGTGCTGGACCGCATCCGTAGCGGAGAGCAGCCCTGGAGACAGGGGCCGACATTCAAGTACGTATCAATCCGCTCGCCTGCGCCGGCAGAGGCGTCGGCCGAGGGGGGGGACGGGGGACAGGAAGAGGAGCTGTGCCTTGCCCTCGAGGACCCCGTCCGGAAGGAGAAGGGAAAGCGGGGGACGACGAAGCCCGAAGCGAAGATGGTCAGCTGCTCGAAGGCGGACCCTCGCCAGGTTTTCAAGCTCGGACCCTGCAGTAAGTAGTTGTGTTTGTTTTTTTGTCCTATTTTTTGTGTGTTTTCTTGTGTGTTTTTTTGGTGTATTCGTTTTTTTTTGTGTATTTGTTGTTTTGTGCGGGGGGGTTGGGTATTAGTTTCTGGGTGCTGTTTTTTGGGGTGGGGCGGGGAGGGGGGGAGTGTGCTCCTGTGAGACATGGCCGTAGTCGTATAACCACCGACCCTCGCTTTGCATGCAATGCCGGGACGGAGCGCGTGTGGGGTTTTCACCGACCAGGCAGGCGTTGCTTGCACCACCAAGCGAGAATAGAGCCGTGATGTGCTTAGGGTAAAAAATTGGTCGCCGTTATTGTGCTGGTGGCGCGATGTTCGAGTAATTCTATTTACTTACCTATCTATCCCTCCCCAAAGCCATTCCTCCGTCGTCTAATGGAGGATGTGGTCGCTACGGGATGCTGGAAATTGTCTCGTTTGAAACGTTTGGGTTTTCCTTCTACTCCTTCCTTTTCATAAAATACAATAAATTGCCATTGTGTGGTACGTGTCCTAACTCCTTTTTTTTGTTTTTGTTTGTTTGTGTTGAGACGTAAGTCTAGGCCTGTCAATCGCCAGCGGGAACTTTTTTTGTGCCATTTGCTTGTGTGCCTATGCTCTATACGCGCAGCTATCCGCATTAAGCAACGAGGTACGCGAGACGTACCCCCTCTCTCGGTTCTTCTTGCTTTCTACCAAGATAAAACCCTCACGTCGGTAGAGCCCATACGTCGGTAGACTCTATGACTGTCAAACAGTCGATTCGATTGGTTGACAGCATAACTCATATTTCTTTCTGTACGCTCGACTTGGAAATATGATGGAACATTGTACCAGACGTATCCCCTTTTTTGTTTTTGGTGTCTTGTTTTTTTTTCGTTTTTTTTTACGTATAATTGTGTGTGATGTTTTTTTTGTTTCTGGCGATGTTGACCTTAGGTTCGGACGGCCACCTGGAGCTCGGCGAGGGGGGCAAAGGCTTTATGCAGGTGGGAAGGCGGTATTTGGGAGGGGGGTGGGTCGAGATAGCGGCAGGGGAGGAGGGGGGAAGGGGGGGAGATAGGAAATGGGAGATTGAAAGGGGAGAGCCGCCGGCGTCTGCTACTACTGGTGTTGCTGCCGCTGCTGCTACTTCTACTGCTACAGATTGCTGCTACTGTTTGCTGCTACTACTTGCTCTTGCTGCGTGCTGGTACTGCTTGCCGCTGCTGCTGCCTCTGCTGCTGCTGCTGTCGAGCACCGGGCATTTCGTAGGATGTGATAGGATTGGGACAGACGCCTGTGTTGAAACAGTGACTGTTTCATGCTTGCATGAGACCTGCTGTAGAGTGAGACTGCATGCAAAAAAAAAGGGGGGGAGCAATAACTCGAGAATGATCCTTTCCTTCTGTGTGTTTGTTGTGCGTGTATGATCCTATCCTGTCGCCGGCTTTCGGTTGGGTTCATTGATTCATCCAGCGCGGTTTTTTTGTGTGTTGCGCAACGCCGTCGATGAGAACAAACTTATTTCGTTTCGGTTCGATTCGTGCAACTTTGGGTGGGTTGGGCTAGATTGAGTCGAGTTGGATTGGGTTGGGTTGTGGCGTGTTTTGGTTTGGTTGGGTTGGGTTGGGTTGTTTTTTTTTTTTTTTTTTTTTTTTACTCATCGCTTTCACTTTCCAGCCTAACTCGTAAGTGGGTTGGGTCGTGCTGTAGCGTTTTTTTTTTTTTTCGTCGTTCTTCTGTTTGTTTGTTTGTTTGTTTGTTTGTTTGTTTTTTTTTCGGGCTTACCGCGTTCGAGAAATGCGCCATTTCGACGCGCCTAGGCCTCAGAAGGCGGAGGTTGTGCTGTTGTGTGTATCCCTTTTTGGGCAAGGGGGGGGAGTGGGGGAGGGAGCACAGCTCGGTAACGATGCGGCGCCAGGTGTCGAGGAATTCGGCGCTTGCCGCGTGACGTCTCCACCTCCGCCTCCACCGCCACCCCCCTTTAAACTCGCCCCCCCCCCCCCCCCCCCGTCCCCCACCTCCTCCCCGCGCTCTCTTTTCCTTTTGCTCTCTCTATGTGCCTTCTATATTTGCCTAATTGTCGACGTCGAACCCCCCGCACTCCCCATCCTATTTGACCGGTGTGTAGTCAACCCGCGGCAAAGTTTCGGGCGCGCTCCTTCCTGCTCCTTCACTAGCGGCCGAAGGACATGCCTCGACCTCCTGGGGGAGGCCAAGGGGCCCGGAGCCCCCGCCATCAGCTACAAGTGAGTTCACCCGACCGAAAAGATTGCTGCATCCCTCTCTCCCTTTTTTTTACCCTCCCTCCTTCTGTCCCTCCTCCTGCCCATTCCCTCCCTCCCTCCCTTCCTGCCTCCCACCCACCCACCCACCCTCCCTCCCCAGCTCCCTCCCTCCCCCCCTTCCCCTCCTTCTTTCCTCCCTCCATCCCTCCCTCCGTCCCTTCCCCCCCCCTCCCTCCCTCCCCCCCCCCCCCTCCCTCCCTCCCTCCCTCCCTCCCTCCCTCCCTCCCTCCCTCCCTCCCTCCCTCCCTCCCTCCGTCCCCCCCCAAAAAAAATGAATGGTGTAGTGTAGTAGTGTGCTAGCTGTGCTGCCACTGTGTGTGAGGGTGGGACACTCGTTTACCGCCGCGTCTCATGCTTCCCACAACCAAAAGCGCAAGCACCCCTCGCTCTTCCGTCTCTTAATAATTCCCGTTGCTGCTGTTGCTGCTGCAGCTGCTGCTGCTGCTACTACTACTGCTGCTGCTGCTGCTGCTGCTGCTGCTGCTACTGCTGCTGCTACTACTACTGCTGCTGCTGCTGCTGCTGCTGCTGCTGCTGCTGCTGCCGCCGCTGCTGAGTTTCGAAACCAAAAATATTTTGCCGCCGCTTCTTTCTAGCCGCTCTTTCGCTTCCGCCCCCGCCGCCGCCGCCGTTGTTGAAAAACCGAAAACCAAAACCGCCGCTGTTTTTTTTTTTAATATTTTGAACTAAGAAACGTTTTGCCGCCGCACATCGAAAACCTAAAAAACAGGTGCCACAACCGGTGGAATCAGTTCTTCAGCTTCGGAGAGGGCGAGCTGGCGGACACTTGATCTCCACCGTCCCGAGCCACCTGGCTATGGCTGACGACGTGGGAGGAAGCACGGTTTGCCTCGAGGTGCGATACGTACGTACGTACCGTGCGCGACAACACCCGGGGGTTGGGCCGAAGTCTCCCAAATCATTTGCGTGCTCAGATTTTTTGTTGTTTACCGTATTTCCCAAAACATAACTCAGAACCGCTCAGATTCACATTTGTTTGTTTGTTTGTTTGTTTGTTTGCTTTTTTACATTTGCTCCACCAAAATAGTGCGAAAATGGGCGAAAATGGGAATTGTATGTACGCAAGCCCTCTCTCTGAGCTATAGGGGCTGCAGTCCCGTTCTGGGGAAAAATTACAAATTACTTGGAATTAGACTGAAATGTGTGTGTGTGTGTACGTACTGCCGTGCTGTACTATTACGGGGGTCCATAGTTAACAGGACCTATGATGTACATCAAAACCTATGTATTTGCCAATTTTTACTGACAAAATTTGGTCCCGTTAACTATGGACCCCCCGTAATAGAAGGGTCAGGAACAAGTTGTGCTTGGCCAGACTCAATGTTCTCGCACGTGGGAGGCATGGTATACGTCGTACATTCAGTACACCAATAAAAACATTATTTTCTTCCGTGTTTTGTGGAAACATCCCAATAGTCGACCCTAAATTTATCGGGTTACCAAGGTCTTGCTACGCGTTGTCTGATTGGTAAGTCGTGATGTTCGTATTCTTGAAGCTGTTTGGTCAAGTTCCCGCCCGATATGTTTGCTGCGTTTCTATGGTTTTGGGTTTTTCCGTTGTTTTCGGATTTTTTCACGGATTTTTTTTTTTTTTTTTTTTTTTTTTTTCTGATAAAACGGTTTTGTTCTCTTTTCTGTACGATACCACCGGTTGTGTTCCTTTCAGCAGGTACAGGTATGTTGTGCTGATCGTGTTTTGGTGCTTTATTTTCCGGGGTTTTTTTTGTTTTTGCTTTGCGTTTGCGTTGAAGCCGTGTCGCTTTTCGGCAGAAAGTTACTTGGCGTCCGTCCGTGGTTGTGCGTGCAATTTTCTTTTGGTTGTTTTGCGCGTGTCTGTGCCTTGTATGCGCGTGTGCATGTGATTGTATGCGCGTGTGTGTGCTTGTATGCGCGTGTTGTGTGCTCATGTGCGCGTGTTTTGTGCTCGTGTACGCGCTTGTTGTTGTTGTTGTCTGTACCGGTATACGTCATTGTTTTGGTGTTCTCCTGCGCGCGCTTTTGTTTGATATGTGCGTGTTCGTTTTCGGGTTTCATGTGCGTGTGTATGTGCTTCTTCGTACGCGCGTGCTTTGTTTGCTATCTATGCGCGTGTTCGTGTTTTCTATTGGCTTGCTTTCTTTATGGTTGCATAGACGCGGTTGCTGATGGCTGCACGCGCGTTTGCGGTTGAACGCGCCTGTTTTTGTTTGCATGCGTGTGTTTGTGTTTGTATGTGTAAGATTGAACGTACCTTAAGGAAGTGTGGGAATTGTTGAGCGGGAGTGCATCTTAGCATATCTGGAAGGCGTGTTCGGTCGTGGGGGATATACCTACGAGTGCGAGAGAGATCGAGTCTGACTGAGGGTTTGCACAACAAGGCGTGTGTTTGTGTGTGAATGCGTGTTTTTGTGCGTTCGTGCGCGTGTTTTTGAATGTTCGTGCATTGTATGCGCGTGTCTTGTGTTTCATCTTTTTTTTTTTCGGGGCCCGTGCTGGGGGAGGGGGGGTGTACTCGATAGGAGAGATGTACTCGATTTCATGCATGGCCGTAGTCGTATGACCATAGACCCTCGCATCCCTACAATGCCGGGACGGAGCATGGGGGGGGGGTTACTCGATAGGAGAGATGTTCTCGATCTCATGCGTGGCCGTAGTCGTATGACCATAGACCCTCGCATCCCTACATTGCCGGCACGGAGCATGTCAGGTTTCGCCGACCAGGCAGATTTTGCTTGCACCAAGCGCGAAGCGCCGTGAGGTGTCCGGCGAGTCGCATGCATGAAGGGTGAGCTGCATCCTACCAAGAACCGCTTGTGAGGCGGACTTGCTTATGGATGACAGCTTCAATGAGTTAAATGTAATTTCCAGTGCAACCACTTCCCGAGACAGCAATGGGAGTACTACGTAACTGCCTCTTGGGTGCCTTACCACAAACACTACGTGCTACGATCATTCCCACTTGCGCGGGGGCGGGTTCTGTTTTTGTTGGCAGGTAGTGCAGGATAGCGAGAAGGAGACGGTGGTGAAGACTGCGGCGTGCTCCACCGAAAGGTGAGATGACACGCTCCAACTTCCCAAAAAAGAAATGCTGATGCTGGTCGTATTTGTTGGTTTTTTCTTTTTTAGTTCAAGCCAGGATGATGGCTTTGTTTTCGCTCAAGAAACAAAACTAGTACAGACCTAAATATAACGCTGGAGAGTGGTATCCCCTTTTTATGATGTATCATATACCCACGTTCCGTTATAGCGGGACTATACTCCGAGGTGGTGACAGAAACGATGGTTGGTGACTAGGAGCAGCGGCGTGAGTGCCCATAGCAGAGCGGGTACGACTTTTTTTAACCATTGTCACGCGGACACCATGCTGTAGAATATTATCCCCCAATCGCGCATTGGCCGTTGTGGCTGTAGTCATCGTCACACTTTTTTATCGTCAGCTTTTCTTGCCTGAAATCCGGGGATTTTTTTTTGAAGAGTGAGTTTTGTGACTATCCAATTTCGTCTCCCCGAATTCGGAAAATGAATAATTGTTTCACGTGAGAGATTCCTCTGTCCCCAAATAAAAAATACCGGTAATGTTTTGCCAATTTGGTTGGGTTCTAAAAATAGTTGAAAACCGACAAACATGAGGAGCTGATCGGTTGCAAAAACAGGTGAGAACCCGAAGGCGCTACGTGGCCAATCAGAAGTCGCTCCGTTTGCTAACCAAACCTACCGAGTAGAGGTCGGTATCACTTCTGAAAACGCTCTGATATGATATATGATATATTTGTAAAAAAAAAGTGATACATGATATGATATGATATATCATATCATATCATATATCATATCATATGATATGATATGACAGAAAACCCTCCCAAGCGCCCGAGAATCTCCCGAGATCCACTTTTTTCTTCGAAGTTCCGAGTTCTTCGAAATACCCTGACATGGCTCTAGTATTAGTAAAAAGAAAGGCGGAGTGCTGCTGTTGATTTCAGGGTGAAGATTCTAGTATGTGGTGTCGTCAGTGTTATTGCACAGTGCAGTCTTCATGATAATCTATTTTGAGGACAAGCGGTTGAAATTGTCTGGTGATTGCACACAGCTAGCTGCTGTGCATGCCTTGGGCCCGAGGTATTCCTGATTGTTGCGTGCGTAATACCTTATAGCAATGTGCGCCTTGTTTATTCCGTGGAAGCGAAATATATATGCTGTTGTACCACCATGTATGTACGTACGTGGTACGTATGTACCCCTAGTGTATTGTAGCTGGTATTTTATAAAAAACTAAGAAAGCACGTTATAATAATATAGCCTACCAGGTACTATACTGCTGTATATAGTATAGGTGTTGTAGGCGAGTAGAGCCTGGTAGAGGAGTTAAAACATACTACTAAATACCAATTAAAAAAATGTCAAGGTTTCCAACAACAATAATAACTCGGCATCATGCCATGAATACATTATTATTACTGATGATGCTACTTTATACTGCGCTTCTCGCTGGCTGTGTGTGCATCATCACCCACCTTTCGTCCCAGCTTGTTTGTGCTCGAAAACGTTATACGAGTAATATATACGGTTCGCCCTACTATTACTGACGCTGGACACATGTTTGACTATTGAAATATGTGCTTACCAGCAGTGCAAGAAGAGCATTACACTCCACCCCAACCCAAGAACGTCCTTGGCTACTGCTGTGTGGCCTCAAAGAAAGCTGAAATCGTGACTTTTATTCCATATCATATCACATATCATATCATATGATATGATATATCGATATCATATCATATGATATGATACGATATGATATATCATATCACGGGGTTTTTTTGTGATATTGATACGCTTATATCATATCACATATCGTATAATATATTACATTGTGTGATGTGATACCGACCTCTACTACCGAGTCAACCAACCCAACCATGCTTACGTCATGTTGGTCACTTTTTCCCACAGCAATTACTTTTTCCGTGTGTTGGGGATTTTGCTATTACGGGAGTCCATTGTTAATAGAACCTATGGTATACATAAAAGCCTATATGTTTTCCCTATTTTTACTAACAGTATTTGATCCTGTTATCTATGGACCCCCGTGATGGTATGTAGGCGACCGACTACAATAAACCCAACCCGTCAAACTCTTGGCGAACACCCTAGAATAAGACCTTGGCCCAGCTTCGACACAACGGGTAAAAACGCGTGACTTGAAACCTGATGACTAACCCAGCCGCCCCGACGGATGATAAATATGTAAGTACCATTTTCCCCGCCCCCCTCCCCCCCTCCCTCCCTCCCTCCCTCCCTCCCTCCCCCCTTTCTGTTACCTTCGTGGTTTGATTTTGCAGAACGACGCAGAAGTTTAGCGTGGTGCAGTTGCACGCGAAGGACGATCAGGCCGCGGAAGAGGCTCCCATCACGTGAGACCACGGACACAGCATACATGCATAATATACAAAACGCAAACAAAAGAAATAAAAAATTTACAGTATATATATACAAAACTATGAAACAAAAAAAATGTCAAACGTGAAGCACCGAGCACAGCAGAATACAAGTGCAGCCGTCGTTTATGTTCGCCCAGCTTGCAAACGCTGAACATGAACCGCTCGATCGGTCGAACTTACAGCTGAAGTATATATTTGTGACGGTTTTGTGTAAAATTGAAACACCAAACGCAAACGACGTCAAACGCATGACACACGCACACGCCAACATCAGGCCCAAAACACGGCAGGCAAGCCAACACAAGCACGAACGCTGAAGACTCCAAGGTTAAACGCTCGACGCAAAACACACAACGTTCAACCTGCAACCCATATTTGTACACACACTGAACACAATTTACAAGCGTAAGCTCGAAATATCAGAGGGCACAAAACACGAAACACGAAACACGAAACAAAATCACGAAACACAATTCACGATCATAAAATACCAAACTCACACGCGAACATACAAACGACGCACAACACGCAGCAAACATACAACGCACGATTTTTTGTTTTGTTGATGTTTTGTTTTCGATTTTTAATGGCTTAAACTCCCCAGCTCATTCGTTTCGCAGGAGGTTGTTACACGTTCGGCGCTCTTCTGTGCGATAACCCCTTTGGCTTATTTGCAAGCCCCCTTTGGCTTGTGTGCAAGCCCCTTTGGCTTGTGTGCAAGCCCCTTTGGCTTATTCACAAGACCCTTCAGCTTGTGTGCAAGTCCCTTTACAAGTGCACCCACGTTTTGGGTAAAAGTTACGTGGAAAAATTGTACGGGATAATTTTTGCAGCAGCATGTATGTAGTGAAAACGTTCACACCTTGGACAGATCAGATTACTATCTTTCATAGAATGTGTATGTCCTGTCTGTCGTATCCATTGCGCATGGCTAGGCACTGCGTTGTCTACTCTGGTTACTGCATAACAATGGAGTATCTCTGTGGCGTAGTTTTGTGACCACAGAGCTTGTATCTTGTATCTCTGTATTTCGGGGGACCATATTACGGGGGTCCATAGTTAACGGGACCAAAAATTGTTAGTAAACATACGTGAATATATAGGTTTTTATGTATACCACAGGTCCTATTAACTGTGGACCCCCATAATAGTTAATAGGACCAAATATTGTAAGTAAAAATAGGGAAATACAAGGCTTTCCTTCGGAGTGGGTATTCCGTCGTTTCGTGTACATATAACTGCAATTAATTGGCGACATAGCCCAAAGCCAACCAAACTAAATGTATTTGTGTAAGAAACGGTGAAGGATGTAATGATAGCGTTTATTTATGAATGTAATGTGGAACGTAAGATCGGGTGACGCAAGAGTAAGAATGACATTCGTCTAATAATAATAAGAATAATATCTTTCATCAGTGTGGGGAGAGAGTGGAGCAGTGCTTGGCATGTGGATGATATACAACACATACAGGCTGTTGTTTAAAGGAAGGTTTGGGACAGGAGAGAAAGCAGCAGTGCCGGCAACGACAACGGTTATGGAAATGTTGTATAGTTGCTGGGCGGCCGCGATTTCGATGTAGCCAGCATAGGAGTTTGGATGAGACATGATATATACATGTAAATAGTCTTCCAGGATGCTGTAGTAACGAGGCGGGAGGCCCAGAATGTGGATCTGTTCGCTGTTGAACCCGTTGGATATGTGTAGGAAGAAATAATCGTGATTTTGGGAAATGTGGGAAACAATTTGTTTCCTTTCGTTCGTCCTAGATGGCGACAATCTGCTTGGTGTACTGCTTCGGAATTCCGCGAAGCCCTGGAGCAGGCGAAATGGAAGGGAGTCTTTTTGCGCTTGATGATGATGTCTCCGTCTTTGATGGTGGAGTCCGTCAGGCGGCAGTTGTAGCACTTGCCACGGACCTGGTCGAAGTAAACATATAGGGTGCGCGGGGCGGGAGTGGCGTGCAGGGAATGGCGGGGGAGGGGGAAGGGGGGGGGGAGGGGAGAGAGTTCATTATTTGTACTACCCTACAGCGGCACAACAGCAGCACGTAATCGCTTGCTATACGACGGCAGCAGCAGCAGCAGAAGCAGCAAGTACGTAATTTCATTGACGATACAGAAACATGTAGACACACAAGTGTAGTACAGTAGTACACACACAAATCACGTCCAGCATGATGTACGGCAACAACGCAGCAGCACCACAAAAAAATCATTGACGACCCAGAAATATGTACACACGCACAAGTTTAATTAAGTGTAATAGACACACAAATCATGTCCAGCATGATGTACGGCAACAACGCAGCAGCAGCGCCACAAAACGACCAGGAAACACAATTATCCGAGTACATACAAACATCCAGTGAATATTGCGGCAGCACTAAAAGCAGAGCAGCAGCAGCAGCAGCAGCAGCAGCAGCAGAAGCAGCAACGGATCGCCACAGCGTTGGCAGCAGCAGCATAGCAACGACATGAAAAGAAGGGAGAAAAAAAGTATGTACCCCGAGGCCGTCCGAAAAGTATTTTGGTACCTCACTATATACCCACCTCCGCATGCTGTACGGCAACAACGCAGCAGCAGCATAGCAACAATACGAAATACGAGAAAAAGTAGTATGTACGCAAAATGCAGGAGCAAAACGACCAAAATATATTTTTTTTGTATCAAAAAAAACCATTTGGGTAGAAAAATGGGGCCAATAAAAACAATAATCCGCGTTGGCAGCAGCAGCCGAGCAACGATATGAAAATAAGGAAGAAAAAAAGTATGTACCTGCTCAGGTCGTTACTCTACAGTCAGTGGTTCATCCGTTATCGTGGATATTGACTCTTGTACTAAAAGTGGCCGCAGATCTCCGTAGATCTGATGATAGTTGAGGCGGGGAATTACCAGCCTCCATCACCAAGTAATTGCTGATGACTGTCATGTGAGATGACTTGCGTCATGTTTCATGATCACTTCTGCTCGGCTGACCGTGCCGAGCCTCACCTATACCTGGCGTGTCCTCCACGCTATACACCTTACCGAAAGAGAAGCTTGCTGCAGACCCAGGTCGAACCTGAGATACACCCATCTCACATATGCCGCAATCGCAAAACCTACGGAATTTCATTGACAATACCGAAATATGTACACACACAAGTGCAGCATGATGTACGGCAACAACGCAGCAGCACCACAGCAGCAGCATAGCAACGATATATATGAAAATAACCAAGCCAAAAACGAGAAATTGCAGTACGTAAGCAAAATGCAGGAGCAAAACGACATTTTTTTTTTTTTTCACGTATCAAAAGGAACCATTTGAGTACAAAAACGACCAAGAAAGACAGTAATCCGAGTACATACGTACGAACATTCAGTGGATATTGCGGCAGCATTAGCAGCAGCAGCAGCAGAAGCAGCCACAGCATTAGCAGCAACAGAAGCTGCAACGAATCGCCGCAGCGTTGGCAGCAGCAGCAGCAGCGTTGGCAGCAGCAGCAGCAGCAGCAGCAGCAGCAGCAGCAGCAGCATAGCAACGATATGAAAGTAAGGAAGGAAAAAAGCATGTACCCTGGTATGCCGCCATCGCAAAACCTACCATTGCTACGGAATTGACGATCCGAAAATATGTACGCTTCCAGCATGATGCACGCGGAACAACGCAGCAGCACTACATACAGCAGCAGCAATTGCACAGGAGCAGCAAGTGCACAGCACGGCAACAACGCAGCAGCACTATAGCAGCAGCGAGTGCACAGGAGAAGCAGGTGCACAGCAGCAGCAGCACTCACGGCGTGGCTCTGACAGCAGCAGCAGCAGCAGCGGCAGCCGAAAACGAGCAAAAAATGAGTACGTGGGGTCACCAAAAAAACATGTACACACAGAAATCGTGTGCATGCACCGAAAATGCACCACAGTAGCAGCAGCACTCACGTCGTTCGGTGCAGCGGTGACGGCGACAGCTGAATCCTCCGTTCCTTCGTTCACGTCCCGCAAACAGTTGTGCATGTGTGCGTTCGCGTGCACTGTGTGTAAGAGGAGCCGACGAAATAAATAAACGCTTTGACGTAGGATTGTATGCAAAAAGGCAATTGAAAACCCCAAAAAAACGTACTGGCAACATACAGCATGCACAATAGACGTAAGACACTCACCACTGTCAGCAGTCTCGAGGGAGTACGAGACAGTCCCTTCCTTGATCGGGCGAGCACAGAACTCGCAGTCGGTTGCCCTGTCAGGATGATCCCGCCACCACGCACATGAGATCCTTGCTGGTGGCGAAGGCCACGTTTTTGCCACCTGGCGCGGAGTTCTTGACTGTAAGTGCTGGTCCGTGCACTGGTCGCAAACAACAGCCGGCACCAGGTCGGTCTTTGTCGTTGCCGCTCTCTTGCCAGAGGGCGAGGACCACGCGCCTCTCGACGAGGGGGAGGTGAGCTTAGGGGGCGTGGAGAACGGAGAGGCGGGGGTTGCAGCACCAGCAGGTTCGCCACCGACAGCAGCAGCTTGGCCGCCGACAGCTGCACCTATCTATGCCGTTCGTCGAAGGCGAGACGCCTCCTTTTTTAGGCGCCGTGCGAAGAGCTGTCTATTGTTTGGCAGTTTGCGGAGGAAGAAAGAAGAAAAGGTTGTTTGGCTGTTTGGCGAAGAAGAAGAAAGGTTGTTTGGCTGTTCGGCTGTTTCAAAGAAGAAGGGCTGTTTGCGAAGAGCTGTCTATCAGTCGGTCTGTCTGCCAAGAGCTAGCAAGTGACAACGACCTCAAAAATCGTAATTATAGTTGTATTTATAGAGGGTTTTGTTTGTACCGTAGGTCCTATTTACTATGGTCCCCCGTAATAGGATTGAAGAATCGGCACGGACACTGGTTGTGCTGGATGTCGACGGGCAGAAATAACGGTTCAATCTGAACAGCACACACACTTTCAGGGCAGACAGATTCATCATCCGTACGATATACGCTATTCCGGGGGACCATAGTAAATATCACCAAATATTGTTGGTAAAAATAGGCAATTATATGGTTTTTGTGTACACCGTAGGTCCTATTTACTATGATCCCCCGTAATAGCGTTTGTTGACACCTGGGAGCCGCAAGCTACGCGGCACATGCTTTTTCCGTGGCGAATCTGTAGTACAGTAGTGCCGATCCTTCTATATTATTAATAGTGCCGGTGTATAGCATATGCGCCAGCCAACAATACCGGCACTATTATAGCGGCAATCGGCACTATAGAGGGACCACTACTGTATATCACCTGAAAACGGCAGTTTGTGATCTAGATCATCTTGATTATCTAGAGATGAAGATGATGTAGATGAGATGCAGATGATCTAGAGATATAGGCGATCTAGATTGTCTAAATTATCTAGAGATACAGATGATGTAAATGATGTAGATGATCTAGAGATATAGATGGTCTAGATGACGCAGAGGTATGGATGATATAAGTGATCTAGATGATCTACTGTCGATGATCTAGATGGTGCATCTGGTCGACGTGTGAAAGGGTTGCGTACAACCGCTTTTTTATTCACTTGGTATTTATCGCTGCAAAAAATGTTCGGCTCCTGGTGGTTCGTTTGGCCACGAAACATAAGGAGGGTTTTGTTCAAAAGGTTTTACCTCCCAAAATAACTCGTTGTGCTCTTGCTCTTGTTTTTACTGACGAAGCGAGCTTTTTACTGTAGTCGGAAATGTGAGAGAGGTAGGTACCCAGCGTGTTTGAATTGGGCGACTTCGGCCACCTGGAGATTGTGACGTGGGGATAAGTATTACATGCGAACGACTATTTTTTCTGGTTTTAGATTCTCCATGCTGTATTCAATACTGGTACTTTGTACTCTCTTTGATTTAAAATAACAGAAAATTGAAAAAAAAAAACTCAGCTGTGGGATCCATTTTTTCTCGAACCTATATTTGCAAGTCTTTTCTTGTGTACAGTATGCTGTTGGTTTTGTTTTTGTTTTTGCTTGTTACATTTTTCAAGTTTTGAATTTTTTCGTTTTGGTGCTCACAGCAATACGTTGCTTCCCTGGAATCTTGAGTGGAAAAGCATACTACAGCAGTCAGGCATGGGAATGGATTCGTTTTAGCCGTCGAAAAATGTCCAGTCTATTCGAGAATCCGTTTTAAAACAAATTAAAAACAATTTTTGAAAATAGTCTGCCACCACCCTATTTACTTGGTTTTAGACTACATTCACGTGTAGCACCGAGCACCTTATTTCTCGACATGGGAAACGAATCGGATGATAGCGTTCGACAGACCCCTCCCATCAATGGAGAATGATCGACTGACTGGTTGTGTTTTGATCTGCAGATTTTTGTTCCGTTAATTTTTGTGGAAATACGCGGGAAAACTCGATGTTTGAGGTTGTACTCGTATCTTTCTGTCAGGGAAGAACTATTTGACTCTACTAGCAAATCCAAACCAGTCAACCGATGCGGCAGGACTTTGCGCACACAGCAATGCAACCCGCGCCTGAATCCGACAAGTAGCCGACAAGAAATCTGGTGCACGAGTTGGCCCTCTTTTGATGAGTCAATTGTTGATGGGAATTCGACAAAAAAATATCCCGAGATAGAAACACAGGACATCCAGTCTTTTATGTATCAGGCAAACGGTTCCAGACATGAAAGCGACCGTACGCCGAGCGATCGCCATCACACCCGGTGTCATCGCAGCAGGGAAGACCATCTGTGATCGGGCCTTGATGCAGCAGAAGCGAGTTACCCCTAGCGTTCAGATGCGAACGCATCACTATCTTATTGTTGGCTCACGTGAGAAAACGATCGAGTGAAAATACTTTACCGTACCACCCTGTACGGAAATATAGGAATGGTTTAATCATAAACCATGAAAATAAGCTGTTCACTTTACATTTCCGGACAGAGGGGTATGTACGTACGAGTACATACAGCAGCACCATGCAGAGTTCGGGCGCGTGGTAAATGCAGCCTTGGCCGCAAGGCTCAAGTCTAGCTGCACTCACAGCAACAACTTGCCCGTGAGCTAGAGGTGGGGCGCGCTTCCATGGACGTGCAGGCAGCGCCGTCGAAATCCCGGTCTCGGCGAAGTGCAGTATAGCAGCACGCAGCCGATTGTCGATGCTACGTGTAGGTATGTTATTCTTGTTTACACGTGCCCAACAGCAGCATACCGCGACTTGATCTGTACGAGATGTGTTTCACGGGGGGGGGGCAGCTTTCTCGTGCTGCCGGTCGCCAATCCCAAGCCCCCCCCAGGAACGTGCGGTTCACGCTCGCGCGTCTGTGTCTACGCTGCTGCTCTTCGCTCTGAGCTTGGTTGTGCGCTGTCCTGCAGCACGTGTCGTGCTAAAAGCAAGGTTGACTTTTTTTCAGCTATAGCTCAACGCCACCACATCGATGCCGGCACTGCCTTTTATTTAATTTTCGAGAGGCAGCATCATAGAACGGATTTTTTGGCGGCAAAGTGTTTTCCCCCCAAAATCACGGATTGGTTAATTTCCTAAATATTTTTCCCCCCAGAAAACGACCATGCGACATGCTTTGTTTTTTTTTTACGTACTATTACGGGGTCTATAGTTAACAGGACCTATCGCATACATAAAAACCTATATATTTAGGTATTTTTACTAACAACATTTGGTCCTGTTAACTATGGACCCCCGTAATAGGACGAATCCATTCCCACCCCTAACAGTAACCTCTCCGTAATTTTACATTTTATACTTCCGCCATCAATGCTAATTCTCTCGTCCCCTCCTTACCCCCCCCCTCCTTCTCCGCCTACTTTGTTCAACCTTCTTTCCCTTCTGCTCCCCGGCGACTCCTCTCTTTGCGGCAACGCCTAGCGATGGAAATCCCGCTCAAGACGAGGGTTGCACGGGGCCCGAGGGAACGTGCCCGGCGAAGTAATCGACTGGCAAATAGTCGATGGGCTAAATAGCGGAGTGAAAATATCCGACCAGCAAAATAATGGACGAGCGATCGGCGGTCGGTACCGGCGGTCGAATTGATCCATGCCGGCCGACGGTGTCTTTCTTTTTTTGCCCCCTTAGAGAGGTCCCCTTGGGTCTGTCGTCAAGCTTTTGGAGCTGACTTTTTTTTTTTACGACTTTCTGCTTCGTGTTTTTTTTTGTCGTTTGGGTTTGACTTGGTTCGTTTCGGTTCTGGTTGTTTTGGATTTACCTTTTGTTTGCTTTGTTTTGGATGATCTTGCTTTGTCTTGCTTTGTTTTGTTTTGTGTCTCTGTGCTTCGTTTATTTGCCTCTATCGCCCGAACGTTGGAGGGCGGTCAGCGGGAGGGGCGGCCTAGCTCGATCTTCGCCACAGTTTTAGTTGCCTGTCACTGCGACAGTTGAGCGCGTGCCGTCCGGTAGACCCGGCCCGTACGTGCGCTGCTGCTGCTGCTGCTGCTGCTGCAGGTATTGGTAAAGTTGGTGCAGGTGCTACTGCTGACGCTGATGCTAGTGGTACTGACTCTGCTATTGCATTCCTTACAAACACACACGACGGCGAAAAACAGCGAAATGCAGAGTAGTTTATTCCGTAAAGCGTGATATGTCGTACATACATATATATGTACGTCGATGAATACGTTTCGCTGAACCGTTTCGTTTTTTTTTTTTTGCCTAGGGTATTTCAGGAAACATTTTTCGCTGACGACGTTTTGCCGAAAAGTTGTTCACGGGAAAACGTACCGGCGAGCATGTTTCGCTGAAAAGTATTCAGGCGATTATATATCTTCAGTCGCGCGCTCTGAATGGTATTGTGCCTTTGACTCCCGCAAGCGGGTTATCTGCCTGCCTCGAACTCTGGGCCAAGCCGGGCTTGCTACGCGTATGAAAACGGCGGCGGAAATTCCTGACAATTAAGGCGGAAAAAACGCGAGAAACGAAAAAAAAGAACACGAGGAGGCGCCCTTGCGAGCGGGGGGGGGGTGTATAGGGAGGGGGTGGAGGGGATGGGGCTGGGGCTGGGGGTCAGCAGTCGATGTTGTCGTCGTGAGGAAAGTACGACTATTTTGTGCCCGGTACGTTTGTTTCTACAGCCCTTTGAGGAGGGGTGGCATAGCTCTTATTGGGACTCGCGACGCCGGCGGCGGTGTCGAGACTGCGGACATACCCAACTTGTGTTTTAGTACTGCTGCCGTTATTGGCGATGTTGCTATAACCGTTGTACTACTGCTGTGGGTATATAGTACATGTGGATCAACACGTTCGTTTTGCTTGCGCTTTTGGTGTGCGCCTATGCATGCGTGCCTCCCCTCTTCCCTCCCCCTCTCCCCCCTCATTTTCTTTTCTTTCATAATCGTTTTTAGTTTGTTCGCATGTTCTTTTGTGAAATATTATGACGTATTTTGAAAAGACGTCAGCAATTATGAATACAAGTTCCGACAGCACCATTATTAGTAGCCGATGTTCGAATTTCTGCAAAAGATAAAGCAGTGCGATATACATCGGCCCTGCTATTCTTTTTCGGCACGACCGACGACCGCGCGATTTTGTCATCATCATCAAGCGCTCGAGGGGCTTTTTTTTTGTCTTTTACTTTTTGGCGTTTTCACCCGCGGCTACTACACGTCGGTGTACGGAAATTTCTCATTTTTTTTGGCCAGATTTTTATTTATATACACCAGGTAAGTATTTCCTCCAGAGTTTCTAGCTTTCCTTTTTGGTGGAAGTCCCGTCGGCGGGGCGGAGCGTGGGTGGGAGGGAAGGAGGGAGAGGGGGTAGTGGGGGGGGGGGATGAAGAGCGAACGGGGGTAGGGGGCGGGGAGGTTGTCGGTAACGGTGGTTATCTTAGCACATTTTGCACGATCGGCACAGCAGGCAGCTGCTGCAACGACGAACGGAGGAAGAAGCAGGAGCAACAGCAGCACACACATGCGGCAGTGACGCCGGTCTTGCCGGCCCATGTTGGCTGTGCTGTTTGTTGTAGTCGACGTTGAAAAAGTCGTACGAGTACTGCTCTGCCGTCTTTTTTGCGTGGGCATGGCACCTATCTACCTGGTGTTTTTGTTGTTTTGTCGACCCTGTCGTGTATCCCTCACGTGGTGTTTGGGTTGCGCGGCAAGACGCGTTTAACCTTAGGATCACGAAGCAGAGCAATACGTACCAAGTGTGTACCTGGTACCTGGTATATTTTATCGGGTGGGTGGGTGCCTATGCCCAGAGATCTCGGATTGATAACGGACATATATGAACGGTATGAAACTACTGCAACGGACGCGAAAGAGCTGGTTCAAGCAAGAACAACAAGGGTCCTCCTTCGGGCTATGAATATGTTGAGATATTCGACACTAAACGTATCGACGTGATGACCGCATTCCATGACCACGAGAAAGCCATCGGCCAAGATTTGCTAACGTTTTTTTTTAATTTAATCGGAGAGGTATATTGGTAGGTATGGACGTTTTTATTCCCCATTTTGTTGGGGTCGGTCCTCTGCAACGGAAAGTTAGCCCTAGTATATTTGTCTGTTCGGTGGTCCATTAGACTTATAAAACCGTGTACCGTGGGGGTTTTCACGCCATTTGATCGTATAGGGGAAACACACCGCAGAAGGCACATCATATCGGCAGCTCGAGGCGCAACGAAACTCACAAGGTACACCGACTGCTATCTTTTTTTCCGGTGATTTTCAACCTTTCACAGCGGTGGTTTGGCCACTGAGCGCTGTCTATGTATGTTGCATTATGTGGCGGGTTTATCCTATACCGTCAACTGGCGCGAAAAAGCTCTGATGTACGGTTTTCTGTACTATTTTTAGCCGAAAAATACATACCAGTACCTGGTACAGGTAGTTTGATCAAGAGAGAGCGTGGTCACTACTTTCTGGAATATACACTGCAAACGCTTTTTGATAATATCAAGTCAAGTTCTTAAGCTACCAACTACTGCACGTAGTCTACGGGAAATAAATCCTCAGAGCTTTTCTCAGGTTTTTCCGTCGCAACTAAATCTCCATCCACTAAATATTTCTTGACGCAGATTCTTGACCCCAATTCATAAAAGACTATTCGCGTCGAAGGTCGCGATAGATCCGCGTGTATTCTCGATTCTGAATTCTGAATTCTCAGTTTGTAGAACTGAGTCAGCTGCGGTAATTGCAAGGTTGTCTGTCTATCCGTATGGCTTATATTTTCGAACTCTTTCCAATGGTCGATATATAAGGTCGTTACAGATTATATTCGTACGACATATTCGACTCTTGCGGACCTTATATACTGAAACATACCATACCACCATATAATATATCCACGACACCGTACCATCGTACCATAACGCCAACCTACCATACCGCATACGGTGTTTTTCCCGTACCATACCGCCAACATGCCATACCACATACGATGTTTTCCCATACCCCATACCACCAACATATCCCATATCCCATACCTGGTACCGCGTTTTTTTCCATACAGTACATCAAACCGTAGTACCATCATACCAGGTACCATATACCAACATACGATCTCACATCAACTACACAAGAAGAGCATACGTTGAAGGTGCAAGGTGATGAGGTGATAAGTGAGGTGAAGGTGCAAGGTGATGAAGTGATATATGAGGAGGTGAAGGTGCACAGGGAGAGCGATTTCACCAGGGAGCACCAGCAGCCGAAACGGCAACCTCAGCTCCAGCAGACACGCAGGACCACAAGAAGAGCATAATATATATGTTTTGAAGGTGCAAGGTGATAAGTGAAGTAAAGATTCAAGGTGATGAGGTGATATATGAGGAGGTGAAGTGCAAAGGGAGGGTGATGGCACCAGGGAGCAGCAGCAGCCGCAACGGCAACAGCAGCAGCAGTAGCAGGACCAAGTGGGTCCGCTAATCGCTTGCGACCATCGCCCCGAAGAGCAACAACAGCAATAACAAGTGCACAAGAGCATACTATCGCTCGTTAGATATCATACTGCAGTACCAAAACGCTTGTTGGGGATCTCTTACGTGACGAGCGATGGCAGAGCGTCAAGTGCACAAGAAGAGCACATGCCTTCAGGGCGACAGAGCAGGAACGAGTATAGATACTGCTGTAACAACTCTAATAACCCCGCTGTTAATAAATACCTCAAGTGCATAAGAGCAGCATATATATGCCTGCAGGGCGACAGAGCAGGAACGAGTATAGACAGAGCGTCAAATGCACAAGAGCATATATATGCCTTCAGGGCGACAGAGCAGGAACGAGTATATATACCATACTGCTGTTCCCACACGAGAAGAGCATTCCTTGAGGGATCTCTAAAATATCGCCGTGCAGCGATCTCTTGTCAATCTGTCGTTTAATACCTTGTAGTAAACAACCGACATGTTTTTCATTGGTCAACAGAGCGTCGTCTGCTCTCTGACCGCTTGTTGGGGATCTCTTATCCCCCTTCATGTTTGTGTGCCTCCCCATTGTGTAATGTTTTCTTCATTTTGCGATCCTCATCGCATATTTCGGTACTAAAATAGTAACGCCGCTGTTGAAAATACATCGGATTGTCGTTGCGGAACTGCTTGTTGGGGATCTCTAATATTTCACGGTACAGGGATCGCTTGTCAATCTGTCATTTATCTCAACCGACACGCTTTTCATTGGCCAACAGAGACTCATCAGCTCTCTGGCCGCTTGTTGGGGATCTCTTATCCCCGTTCATGCTTGGGCGCCACCGAGAGGCGGGTTGTACTTGGGTTGAGGGTTGGGATTGTGTGGCGGTGCTATGTATGCGTTGTTGTTGCAGAGCTGTGTGGCTGCTCATGTTGCATGCTGCTGCAGAGCTGTGCGGTGTGTTGTGCGTTTTTGTTGGGCCAGGATGTGCAATAATAAAAATAAAAAGAACAAACTGGAGAACGCAGAAACCCCGAAAGATATTCGTTAGCTCATCATGAGCAGAAAGATCGCAGACATTTGCTACCGCCCGTACACTGCTGCTGGTCAAGATTCGAAACTCGAGACTGAAGACCGCAGAGTCCAGCAGACATGATGTTGTCTGTGAACTGCTGTGTGTGTCCTTCATATTTAACCGTTCATTGTACCCGTCGACATCCAGTACGACCAGTGTCCGTGCCGATTCTTCAATCGTAGATAGGCACAAGTTCTTCTGCTGTCACAAAACTACGTAACGGCAGAGAGAAATATTACTATTAATACTCCTGTACATTGTTATGCAGTAAGCTATGTACTACAGCTAGCTGTACTCGTGTCAATAATCCAGCTCTACACACAGTAGTAGTAATTCGGGTTCGATTCTCGATAGGCAGTCCGCAAGCGTATGATATTGATGATATGAATACTATGCACTACAGCATGTTTCACGCTCTACTTCCGATATCGATCAGGTGTATTATTGTATATGACATGCGAGCGAGTACCCTCTCCCCCCTTCCCCCTTCTCTTCTGTAGTCTTTTTCAGATGAATAAATAAACTCGTACTTCGTACGTACGTATATACGGGTAATGAATACCTGGTGCCTTGATACATACCGCATATCGCTGGGGCGATGGACTTCGGTGGGACCTGGTGGGACTCATAAACAAAAATCGCACTGGAAACAGAGGTAATTATTTATTTTCCGAATTCGGGAGACGAAATGCATGAAAATAAAATGCCAAGAAGCTTGCTATTAATACCAAATAATATTACAATAAGGCGCACGACCGCGAAATGCGAGTCGGTCGAGCGGCAATAACGAACAGTAGATGCGGCTACGTGTCTAGGCAAATATGGCCGTGGACCAAACAGAACCGAAAAACATCAAACGGTTTAGTTTTTAGCGTTCTAACTAATAACGAGTACTCGTAGGCAGACTTGTGCCTGACAGTGTCCACAGCAGCAACGTGCGGGCCTGTGTCAGAAGACAACATGCTGCAGGTGGCGTTGTCAGGCCCATCGTCCTACTACTGATGAGGGGACGGAGAAGCAGGAGAAGATGTTCTGTTGTAGATGTCGATACAGCAGCAGTAGTAGCAGTAGCAGTAGCAGTAGTAGTAGTAGCAGTAGCAGTAGTAGTAGTAGTAGTAGTAGTAGTAGTAGTAGTAGTAGTAGTAGTAGCAGTAGCAGTAGCAGTAGCAGTAGCAGTAGTAGTAGTAGTAGTAGTAGTAGTAGTAGTGGCAGTAGCAGTAGTAGTAGTAGTAGTAGTAGTAGTAGTAGTAGTAGTAGTAGTAGTAGTAGTAGTAGTAGTAGTAGTAGTAGTAGTAGTAGTAGTAGTAGTAGTAGCAGTAGTAGTAATAGTAGTAGTAGTAGTAGTAGTAATAGTAGTAGTAGTAGTAATAGTAGTAGTAGTAGTAGTAGTAGTAGTAGTAGTAGTAGTAGTAGTAGTAGTAGTAGTAGTAGTAGTAGTAGTAGTAGTAGTAGTAGTAGTAGTAGTATGGTAGTGGTGGCACCTGTCATAACGGTTTTGTTTTGAAGTTCTACCCAACGAAACCCAACTCTCTGAGTACTCGCAGGCAGAATGTGCCTGTCCACAAAATACGTCGGAATAAATCCTATTGTTGCGGAACTGGTTGTTGGGGATCACGGTGCCGACTGGTCTCTCTCGTCACTCTCACCAACCCCAACTGCGACTTCACAAAAAAAAAAAAAAGACAAGCAAACTGAGAACATAGCGCTCGAATGCATTTCTTCGAGGGCAATAACAATCTGGCAACTATTCCACGTACACCAACCGCGTAAATTCTCGAATCTATGGCACTTTTTCTACGAGTTTACGTCGTACATCAAAGCAAGACGTGCTTAACCCTGTTTTTTAGTACTGCTGCAGTCCCATTAGGGGACAAACTACTTGGAATTTTAGTTGTTTACCCCCTAAACGGGACTGCAGTTTGCTCTGTAAGGGCACGAACACACAGCAGCAGCATGGGCATCTCGACCACTTTCCACCACAGCAGCACGCAGCGACGCTCGGAAGGAGGCTTCTGCTCGGAACAAGGTTGCGCGTGCATCAGGGGGGTTGGTGGGCGGCATTTAGGGGGGGAAACGTCACATCGCGCCGCGCAAGAGCCGCCCAAGAGCGGCGCAACCACCGAAAATTACGTCGAGAAACAAACAAACAAGAAACGGCTTGAGTGAGGCCACGTCTGGGGTCTCAACACGCGTCATAGATAGATAGATATATTGCACGAAATGGCGTTGCCTAACCCTCAACGAAAACGGTGGCACTTATCGAAAAGACCAGTGCCAACCAGGGTATAATTAGCTGTTGTGCTGACGCAACAACGCAACACGCGATTTTGGGCGCGCAACTTCTATGGCCGCAGGCAAAAAAGAAAGTTGCGGCTTTTTTTGTTCGCCGTAGGCGATTTTTTTTTTTCAACACTGTTGTTCAAATTCGCCTTTGGCAAAAAAAAAAATGAGCTCCCTTTTTTTAATCCGCCGCAGGCGAAATTGTGTTTTTAGGCCCTTTTTCTATTCGCCTGTAGTGACACAAAAGAAAATTAGGTTCTGATCCCGATACACGCCTTTTCGAGGTTCGGGAGGCGTTTAAACGCACTTCGTCACTCGGTTTTCGGGCATGCATTCGCGCATATATATCGCATTTTTTTTGCCTCCGGCGGCAACACGCCTTGCGTCGCCTACCCCGGACCACTAATTGTATCCCTGGTGCCCACCAATCACTTTGTATTCCCCTCGGGAGTTCCACAAATGCTCAGATCCGATCCTATCTGATTCCTAAATGGTACCAGGTACGTACAGTAGTTTCACACGAGGTAAGAGTTAGAGAGTGGTATATACGCACCAGGATTATATGTACTCGGATGCAGCGCCTATTTAACGGTGTGGGCGTGCTGTTCCCCACATAGTGCGGAGATTGAGAGTCAAGAGAGTAGCATAGATGTAGAGGGCAAAAACACCGGGTATTCGCCGCGCAAGGGCACGCGCAGCGGGAGGCCGCACATGGACCACTTCGTTGGTACTGGTAGCTGACATGATCGTAGGGTTTCAAGTCAGCCCTCATCGAACGCAAACAACGGAAATGCGAGAGTACCGTTGAATCTGCTCGCCCCTCGCGATTGATTGACGCCCACTTGGTAGCAATCATACGTAGGTAACGGCAACACCCTCCCACCATCATTACATCACCAGGGACCTGGTGTATAGAGCGTAAAAACTCATGCGAGACGAGTTAGAAAGTAAACACGATGACCACTTTTTTTCATCGTACGAGCAGCAGTAACAGTAACTTGAACACGAGTGTCATCGATATTGCCGGCCGCAACCGTGGCATATTAAGGTATGCATGCGTGTGGTGTCGTCAACTTTAATCCATCGTCCGCACATGACGCAGCAGCAGCTACTGCTGCTGCTGTTGCTACCGCTACCGCTACCGCTACCGCTACTCCCGCTGCTACTGCAGCTGCTGAGGTCATGTGCCGACTGCTACTTCTCACAACAAACCAACCAATGTCCGTAGTGTGTCCAACTTGAAGCCATCGTCCGCACGTTACGCAGCAACTGCTGCTACGACTACTACCGCTGCTGCTGCTGCTGCTGCCGCTGGTACGGTCATTTGCCGACTGCTATTCTACTAAAAACACACAAAGATATGGCACTGCTGTATAAACCAGTGCACGTACACCCTAACCAACGACCCGCAGACGTCTGGGACTCTAAAAACTGCCCCTGCCCGGACCTTCGGTCAATGGTCAATCAAATCAAATCGAACAGACCCGTCCAATGGTCGAGATCCCCAATTAAATCAACTAAAACCACACCCATCCAATGATCGAGATGGCCAATCATATCAAACCACTAACCCCGTCCCGCGATCGAGACGGCCAATCAGATCAACTCAAAGAACGAGATTGTCAATCAAACAATCGAATAGAAGCATCAAATGGTCGAGATGGCCAACGCCCGATCAAGTCAACTCAAATCACACTCATCCCATGATCGAGAACGCCAATCACATCGAACAGGCCAATCAAGTTAACTTGAATCACACTCATCTAATTATCGAGATGGCCCATCAAATCAGATCAATCACACTCGTCCAATGATCGACCGAGACGGCCAATCAAATCAATCCAAATCACAACCGTCCAATGATCGAGATGGCCAATCAAATCAACTCAAATCAGACCCGATAAAAAAAACCGATCATGCCGGACACATCCCGCACCAACAATATCAACCAACACCATATCAGGGGAGCAAAAAAAGGACGAACGGTGACTCCCCGAGACGCAATCTGATCTTTACAAACGCCGTAGAGTCGCCCCTCCCCCCCCCCCCCC
>JASSKH010000027.1:5292296-5314792 GCA_031763025.1 Macrocystis pyrifera
TCCTTTGTCTGGATTTAGTTTACCATCCTTCTTCGTGAGTTTACGAGGTTTTGGTCGACGAGCCGGGTGTGTCTCTCCCTTGTCTGCACGTGTTTTGTATCACGGCCATGCACTTCACAGCCATGGTTGTTTTCTCTTCAGCTAGTGTTATTGCTGTGAGTGTGCGCCGGACCTTTTAGCTCCTGGAGGTAGGGGCTCCCCGATCGTTTCCTTTCCAGGACGGAAGGCCGCGACTATGTTTCGCAGAACACTCGGGAGAATTTTCGAGAAATGTTCTTTGCCACTTTGTCCGCGTTCGCCTCCCAGTTTTTGTTGTAGTTCAACATATGTATACCAGTCGCGCTTTAATCCCCTACTATATACTAAGTATTGATGTACCGTACAACGTAGTTGATGGGGTGTGGAGGGAAGGATGGTGCTCACGGCCAGCAGAAGAAAATTGTACCAGGAGGAGATAGCCTGCCTGTTGTGCTCGAGTCTATCCCCTCCCCGCCCAGTCTCTGCCACTTCCCTCCTGCTGCGCCTTGCGCCCAACGGAATCATGTGGTCGTTATTACCTTGCCGACCGATATTGGCGTTGATTTTATTTGATTAGTTGGTTGATTGTTTTTTTTCTGGTTTGCCTGCGGTTGACCGCAAGACGTCGATCGCCAATCAACATTTTCATTTTGTTTCTTCACCCGCTGCTAGCGGGATGGGTATTGTGTCACAACCGCGAGTGGTCGCCCTTCGCGTATTTCCAAGGGGTAGAGTCCGATGCAATATCGAAGCTACTAACTTAAAGGTTACAGCAAGCTAGCTAATGTTGTATACTCTCCGTATAATACAACCATCATGGCTGATACTTTCAGGGTTCTTCACGGATCCTGACTCGACCCGCAAGTCGGGTCGGGTGATAAGTTTTTGAAATCTCACGGGTTGGGTCGGGTCGGATCGGGTCAGGGGGTTATCAAACGCCCACGGGTCGGGTTGAGTCACCCTTACCCGACCCGACCCGACCTGGCCCGCGAGGTTTGACCCGACCCGTGGTTAGCCCTGGATATTTTACGAAATAAAAGTGCGTACCGCACATACATGCATACAACATGCAATGGGGGCTTTATTTTTAATTTTGTTGCCGGTCTCAGCTGGAGTTGGCGCTGATTGCACATCACACATCATCTTCACCAATCAATCAGTCTTTTCGCGTGCCCGTCTATTCATGCTCCTACGGTAAGATTATGTCCTAGACCCGTGAGTACAAGCACGGAACCCTCGTTGCCGCCATTGTGCAAAAGATGTATGGGTGCATTGTGCGTCGCGGTGATTGGTTGGGATGAACGTCCTCCTTGACCTTTGGGACACAGAGATTGCGACAAAAAAAACAATGATAAACTTTGGTCTCATCAACCAACCGTCTACGAGCAGCGCAAGCACCGACAAGTACGTACGGGTAGGATCATGTTGTTTTGCGCCCATGCCGTACGACTCCTTGCAGTCGTATCCCGGACACCACGCCGTATCACCCCCCAATCAAGCAGTTGATGCCATTGCTGGAATCGCCACTGTTTGTCGTCAATTATCCCCTCGACAGTCCCAGGAGGGATACCATGATGATGTGGTCCTCATTCCCATCATCGCATAGTAGACTACATACCTACCTGGTACATCGCAGTACAGTACGCAGCACCTGGTGTAGGGTAGTACGTAGAGCGCAAACTTTTTTCTCACATTGTAACCGACCGATGGGATACGTAGTCAGCATGGCTCCCTACGACTCCGGTAGTAGTCGTGCCGTCGACGTCAATACAAAGGGAACGTTGCTCTCTCTATATATACCACTATTCACCAGGGCTCTTGCGAGGGAGTGTTGCGAGCACCGCGACCCGGTAGGCGAGTGCCAAGGATCTGCAGCAAGCAGGTGAGACACAGCCACCTTAAGATGAGATGAGCGCTGTATGACGCTCCCTAACAAACAGGACAGCAAACAGGAGGGAGATAGAGGGGTAACCAACCTCCCATTCGCTTAATATATCTGTACACACTGCAGCAGCAGGAGCGGAGCAAGGAGGGTTCGTTGCATCGTGTCATGAGCTTGCTTCAATTATTCATGTGCACGGGTGCGCGAGGCATAGCCGATCTACACTACTAATAGCGGACAACACGACTGCTTGCTGTTGATGGGCCTAGAGGTCAGGACCTATATCGTTTATTTACTCGCAATGACTAAGCTAACGTATGAGTGATCGATGAAAAAGTATTCCCCAGCAAACACATGAAGGTTATGAACCTCGAACCAATGGACAGAGCAGACACAATACCTGCTAAAGTATATCTGGTACTTGCTGTATCGTATGTGATGCTCCACTTTTGTTTCTCATCGTCTCTTGTTATGGCCTTTGGCTCGAATCCTTGCCCTTCTTTCGTCGGAAATCAGATGATCCGGGGTCTCAAAGCAGATTCCCATCGCTTCGCCTCGGAAGGGATGCATTGTCAATGGTCAAAAGAATAAGGCAAGCCACAGATGAGTACGCCCCCCCTCCCCCCCCGCCGGGGCGCGCGCTACATGTGGGCGCCTATCCACGCGTGAATTTTTTTACCGCGCGGCGGTCAGCGCTTACTTGCTTCGCTCGTCTAATCACTACACAACCGCCGGCCGACCAGAAAAAGGGCGGGTGATGAAACCGCCGAGAAGAGGTCCGAAGATATGAAGATATACCATGTAACGGACACGCGCATACAACAAACAGCATAGATGCTCCTGGGGGACCGCGGTTTGACCTCTTGAGTGACCGCCCCCTCTACACTAAAACCAGTATTACACGGTCAAAACAGCTCTTCCTCGCGCCCATAAAAACTGGTCCACTATATATAGCATACTTGCTAATGCAGTCCTTGTCAATAATGCTAGGATACCGCGGTTTGACCCCTTGACTGACCACGACCTACACTAAAATCAGTACAAGGAGGTCGAAATAGGTCTTGAAATATTGTCAAAGATGCTACCATGGTATATAGGAGACCGCGGCGTGAACCCTGGACTGACCCCCCCCCCCCCTCCACTGAAACTACAGTAGTACAGTAAGGCCGAAAGAGGCCTTAACACGCGCCCACCAAGAAGGCTAGCCTCGAATTTTATTACCGTCTTTAACATAAAACAAGCAGCATGTATGAGTCAACAACACAGCCAGAAAGGCGCGAGTGTTCGTGCCCTCGAATTGACTATATGTAAATGCGGACTTGAAAAGAAAAAAACAGAAACGGAACTGGTAGGTGTTGATGTAGGCACTTTGCTACAGCAGCAGTAGCCAGTAGCCTGCGGGTCGCTGATCGGTAACAGTGTCATCGCATGAAGTAGCAGGTGTATGTGTACGTACCAGCCTGTCTGTCTAGTAGGTATTCAGTAGCATGGAGTACTATTGAAGCAAGGGTGTGCTCGGACCCAGAGTGATTTTCAAGTACAGTACGAATAGTACTTGGTATCAGTACAGCCATGAATAAGCGGCGTATTATGAATGTTCGAACAAATTTTTCCAGGGTATCTATCGTCGATCGCCGGTAGCCGGAACGCTCTCGAACAACCGTCAAGGAACGCTCACGAGCAAGCATCCGAGGAACGTTGCTGTGGAGCGGTCTAGCCGTAGCGCCGAGCGCGGTCGGGGTCGGTTGCAGATGCACCCACCAACCTCACAATCAATCAATCTTTACATATCTCTGTCTGATCTTTTCTTTCGTCTTCTTCATCTTGGCCCAAAGAGAGCCAATTTTTCAAAGTACATTTATTCTGAGAGAAGCTGACGAGCACGCCTAACGGCGTCTCGCGCCAAGCCTCTCAACTATTAGTAGCACGTCCACCACAATGCCACAAGCGGACACCGTCCGTCAACAGAAGGATGTAAACTACGCCTGATTAAAATAGTTCGAGTGCGCAGTGGCGCCGAACGACCCAACACCACGATCCTCACAAGGCGCAAAAAAAAAAATTCTACACTATAAAACACCCGCGGGTAGAGCTGGCGGCGAGGGGTTTTCCCACCTTCGATCGTAGTATTACATCACGGTTATTCCATTCGCCATCTGACAATGTGTAGCTCTTTCTGCGATCATAACATCCGCATGTTGAAGTATTTTATTGAAGTATTAGGGGCACCGTAACATACCATCTCCTGCAGTCCAATTCGGCAAAGTGCAACAGTCGAGCAAAGCGCACTGCAGTGAAGGAGCGCGCACAAAAGCTGCGGCCAGCCTTATCTGAGCCGGCATCGCCTTTCCTTCGTTCCTTCATTCTTCCTTCGCACCCCACCCCCCACCTCCTCCCAACCTCCCGCCCGCCCGCTCCCCCCCCCCAGTCCATCAAATCGAACGGTTACCCTACTCCACCGCTTGTGCTTTTCGGCCCGATGTTGTCACCCGCGTACGTAGGTACAGCACATTAGGGCTACTGGTGTAATTGACTAAAGCGAGGGACGTACCGGTACGAAACCTTCTTGTTCTGCCTGGGCTAACTCCAGTTTTATGCTACCCCCCTCCCTCTTGCGACTCAGAGAGGTTTTCGTCGGTACTTGTGGTTTCGTCGGTGTTTGGTATTTTTCACAACCGAGGATTCTACCGCACGCACTACCAACACACCTACAAGCTCATATATCGATGTCCGTTCACAAGGGCGAACTTCAGGACAAACAGAGCAGCAGCAGCAGCGGCGGCAACAAAGGCAGCCGATAACGGCCCGGCGCACACCAAACGCTCACGAAAAACACAGCACGTTTACATTCTGCCGTGAACACAATGACAGGACACGCGAAAATCAACCAATAACACCCGGAAGGTGAGGAGGAGGGGGGGGGAGAGAGCCTTACAAACAGGAGAAAAAAATCTCGAGTGCCTGGGCCAACTTGCTGAGTGCCATCCAACGGACCCCTGCTGCAGCCGGGCCACCGCTAAAACGAGCCAGGTAAGCACGGGGGCTCCTTATCCGCAAAAATGAGCCCCGCGCACATGCAGCAGCATAAAAATACGTTTACTACGATACCTATCGCACGCGAAGAAATTAAGAAAAAATATAACATGGATTGGGGCACGCTCTTAAGCTTAGGCGAGGTATCTCGCCTACATCCGCCATTCAAATAGACCAAATGAAGAACATGATCCCGGGGCAACAGGCGGTAATAACCGAGAACCGGGGGGCGAGCCCGCTTAACGAAACCCTTTCTTTGCCGAAAACAAACTACAGGTACTGCACAGGCATGCCGCCTACCGTCCCATCAAACCCAGGCGAGCTACAGGAAGGGTTGCGATGCTTGAGCCCAAACAGTGCAAGCCCCGGACAGACCATCGATTCCCATAGTTCATCATCTAGATCTTTCAAGACAGATCTATGTTCCAATAGTGTACGATCTAGAGTAGCGCATCATGTTTCCGGGTAGGATCCGCATAATCTGCATGATCTACTGTAGCAGATGTTTTCCTGGGTTGGGTCTGTACTAATGCAGCAGACCCTGCACAACCTCTCACAGCGGCAGGTGAGGAACTAAACGATCTACAGCTAGATCATGGATCTATCTATCCGAGGTGCGAAACATTCTCGCTGACGGAGCTAGCTGCTCAAGTGACGAACGAACAAATACGTGCCTTTGGATGCGATACTTCGTTTTACAATATTACTCGTTAGACCTAAACTAAACAGCCCATGATAGGGATCGTGTACCATCGGGACTTAGGTTACTTTGTTTTTTCTCAAACTCGGTTGTTGTTGGGTGAAGTGTGTGGATGTCCTCACTTGAGGTTCCCCGTAAAATTCAGGAGCTACGTACCCCTTCGTTCACCGTGGCAAGCTTCAACATTGAGAAAGTGGTGGAGAGTAACTATATCGATAAAATCAACTCAATCAACTCAACAACCAAATCTCTCAAAAATCAATCGGACCAATCAAAGAAACTGAAAAAATATCCCTGACAAAACAATACCCCCTCTCCCAAGGATATATGGCCATGCCAGGTATGCCTAAGGCCCTGCACGATATCGAGCACACCCCCCCCCGACTCCACCAAAAGCTAGTACGAACATTCCCAAAATAAATCAAGCGCGGCTTGCTTTCGCCATGCACCGGGCGAACGCCGGTCGACGACCTTCGGCTGCCGCTGCAGACCAATCGCCCAGCCCCAAACCCTGAAGACGCACGGACATGGATCAAAGCCCGTCAAAATCTGACATATCACGATATGCTGGAGATAATCTAGATCCTACATCTACCGTTATTAGGTGTTGTGCAGGATCTGTCTATTTAGCACAGAGCCAACGCAGGAAACATGTGCTACTGTAGACTATGTGTTCGGTGAGATTCAACCCAGGGAATATGTACTAGATCACGCAAGTCCTGCGGCTCCCGCCCGATAGCATGAGCATAGATGATACAGACCAGGAATACACTATTTCCCTGAAATATTTGCCGTGGATCATGGAAGTGGAGACTGGTGATCTGTGCACAATGTGTGAAGCCTTTCATCCCCAGTTCTGAGCGCAGACAACCAACCACGCACACCCGCGGACCGTCGAAATCCCACCAATATGGGCCATGATGATCATGGTGACGGTTCTACCCAGTATCTTCTCCTTCGGCGTAGGGGAAGCCAGACTCTTGTTACGGCAGGGATCGTCACGAGTGTTGAGCTGCACCCCGCCAACGACCCTCCACTAACGGGTACCAGGTAAAAGTCGAACCCATTACCCGACGACCCGGGTAACGGGTATCCGGCGAGTATTGTGGGCTGTTAGCGGCTATATACCCGCGGCGAATTAGCGGATACCCGTTTATTAGTACCCAGGTCTTGTGTACGAGTACCCATAGACTATAGAGGCGATTGTACCCGGAGACTATTGGCGCGTGGTAGCTACGGTGGGGGTATTTTAGCACCTACATTTTCTGAATCTCCTCGCTCGAAGAGCTCAACCCCTCACCCGGCACCCAGCTTTCATAAAAAACAAAAATGTTAGGCTCAGTCCGGTAATTAATTAAAATCTAATAGAGCACACAGTAAAGTACAAACCGGGTTCAAAATATTCTGGGTGGCTCCTTTTTTTTGGGCTCAAAACGTGCAAATCCATGTACCGTACTACGGCTCGCATCAATCAAAATGAGGAACCATCGCTCTATTCGCTGTCACTGCCACCGCGGCCACCGCCCCCAGTCGCTTCTTTTCTCAGCTCTCTCCTCGATGTTTTGCTTGCAGCCCGCCCAAGCTCTTTCCGCACCTACCCCAGCGTGGGGGATGATCACTCACTCATGCGCTGTCGGCGGCCTGGTGGTGTGACGGCCTTCGCTGGCGCTCGCATTCTGCAGCAACAACGGGAAGAGGCAGGCCGCCTTCGTCGCCGGCTGCCGGCCACCTTCTTAACAACTACCGCCGCTTCGGCCGTCACCGCCACCGCCACCGCTACCATCGCCGATTTCGCTCCAGCGGTCGGCTCTGCCTCGTCCCTCTCTCCGCCGCCGCCACCACTACTGCCGTTGCGGCGACTCCCATCTCTACTGCCGATGCCAGTGTCGCTGCTGCTGCCGTCGCTGCTGCCACTGCCACTGCCGCTGCCGCCACCACCGCCACCGCTGCTGTCACTGCTGCTGCCGCTGCCGCTGCCGCTGCCGCTGCCGCCGCTGTCGTCACATCTCGGTGACGCAGCGGGAACGCCCTGGCGCAAGTCTATGTGGCGTCCGTGGTGGTGGTTGTGTTGGTGGTACTACTCCTGCTTCCGGTGGTGGTGGTGGTGGTGTTGGCGATGTCGACGAGGCGGTGGGAGGAGGCGGGGCCCGTCTCACGGATGAAGCCCATCAGGAGGGAGTTCTTCTTGGCGACCAGGTTGACCGGGGTGTCGAATTCTCCCACCTTTTTTCGTTTTGCGGTCGCGGCAAACAAATACGGTGTGACCAAAGGTAAACGTAGGAAAAGAGAAAACTTTAGGCAAAGGCGAACGAAGACAGTAAGCAAAAAGACAAACAAAATACAGTAAGCGAAAATATACGAAAGCAACGTGAAGACAAGCAAAAAAAAGCGAACGAAAGCAAACAAGGGCAAGAAAAGGTAAGCGAAGGCAAGCGAAGGCAGGCAAGGACAAACAAAGGCGAACATAAGCGAGACAAGGGCGAAAATGAAGGGGTGCGTTCGGCTGGTGAAGTTATTTTGTTTTTATGTGCTCGCGTTGGCAGGCAGAGGCAACAGCAGCATCAAGAAATAAGACACATACACGTAGGCACGTGAGCGGAGGGGTCTCTGCGGAGGAGGGAGCGGCAGTGAGGGTCGGCGTTAGCCCCACCCCCATGTTCAAGGAAAACATCAATGTCTTCGACCATTTAGAGGTGGCTTTCTCAAATTCATACAGAGAGAGATAACCAGGGGCGAACAACAGGGGATGCCCAAGGAAATGAAAGGACAATACTGCGCCGACCCGACGAACAATGTAGAGGAAACGCAGTCCTCCCGGTATGTCGCGGGCCACAGTGCTGCAACAACCTAACTGCACAATGAACCTAGGACGAAACGCCGCAGAAAGAAGTCTTGAAACTCTTCGCGCAAGATCTGTTACGCAAACCAACCACAGGGCCCTTCGTGCATTTTGTGGCCTTCAAGCCCGAGCATGGGCGACGTATACAGGGGAGAGGCACAGGGTATGTAAATAGGCATCTGCACACTCTTTTAGTATATGCTCGGTTTAGTGCCTATGTTTTTTCGCTGCAGCCTTTTTTGCGGAAACCATCGAATTTGTTGGATCAGGTCAGCGCGGGATCAGGGTGTCTTGGTGGGCCCTGGCGGTGGCTAGTTGTATACCCAAGGTCAGCTTGAAAGGATTAGGTCCGGGTGGGATCAGGGGATCAAGCGGGAGCAGGGTAGAAATGTGCAAAGTGTTTGCACCGTACCGGTTTGCAATTAGGGATCATCGGGGATGTGGGGCGTTGTAGGCTTCGAAATTTCGGGCAAGGGGGTCGGGGTCGGGAGAAAGGAATAGGTTGGTGCTGCAACACGAAGTCACCCGTTTTCACGCAAGCTTGGTAGGCGTTCGGTTCGGTTCGATTCGTTTTTTGTTCCACACCTTTCCGTCCTGCATGACCAGGATCTTGTCCGAATCCATGATGGTGTTGAGCCGATGGGCGATGGTAAGTATCGTGCAACCGGAAAATTCTTGGCGTATTGTCTCCTGCTCTCCAAAAAAAACAAACCAGCGTGTGAGGAGGGCGGGGGGCGGGGAAGGGCGGCGCGACAAGGGGCGACGGAGGGGGGGGGGGGGGGGGGGGGCTGCACTCACTTGTTGCTTGCGTTAGTCATTTCGCCATTGACCATCGCATCCCTTTCGAGACGGAGGCCCGGAGAGGGAGTAGGGGAAGGCTCGTTAAACATTAGTAGCGATGGAAGATATGTTGTCTTCCACCTTAAAATCATGTATTTGAACAGTACGCGTGACAGCCCCACCACGGGAGGGGGGGGGGGGGGGTCCTTTTGTAGGGTGGCTATGGTGCATTGTCATATATTCAAACCAAGTGACACTCGAAACAAAAGGAAGTTTTTTGAACGGAACGGAACAACACCGCCGCCGCCACTGCTGTCGGAAAACCTGTTTTTTCTAATAAAAACCATCGGGAAGGTTAGCGACAGGACAAGAACGATCGTGAAACGCAACGAAACGAACAATCGCGCACGCCGGCTACACCTATAATGTACGAAAGACGGAAGCGTGTTCATTGAGAGACTGCCAAACATGCAGGCGGAAATGCTCAAAGAAACCTCACGCAAGCAAGAGTTGCCTGTGTCATGCGCCAATAAGTCAGGATGCCTCGACCTCTCGCTCGCCACGATGTGTTATCGCTCGGTGTGTCGAGCTGTTTCAGCGGCTTTTACTGGGAGGTCAATCACTACTGCCGCATAAAAGACGAATCGATCTTGCATCGGCTAGGGTTATCCCCCCCCCGCCCAACCACTCTCACGACGTTCTTGTGTAACCCTTTCACTTCTGAAGACTTGCTCCCACACCAATTCCAAGTTTTTGCGTCCTCCCCGAAACGTAGGTGCAGCACTTCTAAAGGGATTTAACCTTCGCTGCTGTCGCCAACGCCATCACCACACGCCCCAGACAGCGTAGTCGCACATCGTACCTGAATGAGCGAATCGGTGTCGGCATCAACGTTCGCCGTTGCCTCGTCCATGACCAGGATCTTGTTCCGCCTCAGCACCGCGCGGGCCAGGCAGATGAGCTGCCTCTGTCCCACGGAAAGATTTCCTCCTCCCTCGCTCACCTGATGACCCACAGTAGCCCCAACAGTTCACGAAAAACGGCGGGCGGTGGGGGGGGGGGGGGGGTGTACTCACTATCATGCATGGCCGTAGTCGTATGACCATAGACCCCCGCATCCCGACAATGCCGGGACGGAGCGCGTCGGGTTTTCACCGACCAGGCAGACATTGCTTGCACCAAGCGGGAAGCGCCGTGAGGTGTTGGGCGAGTCGCATAAAGGGTGAGCTACATCCTACTAAGAACCGCTTTTCAGGCGGATTTTCTTGCGTATGGATGACAGAACCAATGAATTTATTTAATTTCGGGTGTGGCCACTTCCAGCGACAGCAATGGGTTTACTATGTAACCGCCTCGTGGGTGCCTCACCATATACATACTACGTGATACGATCATCCTCCTTGTGCGGAGTAAAGGTTCTCCCCGCACAAAAATAATATAACTTGACCGCCAGCCGTGGCAACCGCCAAAAAAACAAAACAAAAACGGTACCCTGGCTGTCTAGCTCACGCAGTGAGAGGCGTGTTTTACAACGCCGTCGCCAACCGACACCAACCCAACCTATATATATATATATCAGGTATAAAATATAGGGGTGGGGCGGTGGGGGGGGTGTACTCGATAGGAGAGATGTACTCGATCTCATGCATGGCCGTAGTCGTATGACCATAGACCCTCGCATCCCTACAATGCCGGGACGGAGCATGTCGGGTTTTCACCGACCAGACAGACATTGCTTGCACCAAGCGCCAAGCGCCGTGAGATGTCCGGCGAGTCGCATGAAGGGTGAGCTGCATCCTCCTAAGAACCGCTTGTGAGGCGGACTTGCATATGGATGACAGCTTCAATGAGTTAGTTTAATTTCCGGTGTAGCCACTTCCAGGTGGGGCGGGGGGGGGGGGGGGGGGGGCGTACTCATTTGTTGCTTGCCTTAGTCATTTGACCATTGACCATGCATCCCTTTCGAGACGGAGCACCGTTCCTACTCCTGGCGTAGTCATTTGTTGCTTGCCATAGTGGTTTCTACCATTGACCCTCGCATCCCTTTTGAGACGAATCACGATAACCGGGGAGGGGGGGCGTTATAATATAACCCCTTAATCCCTTTAGGACTGGACTTCCGTTGTAGGGACAAAACACTTGGAATTATAGTCATATTTAGGTACATGTACACTGCAGTACCAACAGGGTTGGAAATAAACTTTTTTTTTGCAATTTCACCCACGTTTCGGAGACAACCTACTTGTAATTAGTGTGAGATCGTTTCTGCAGTAGTAGAAGGAAACATATAAATAAACTTCCAGAATTCACGAAACACCTGATCCAGAATTCACGAATACCTGGCCCAGCGAGAGACCGTTGTCCAGGTGCAATCCACGGGCCCTGTCTGTTTACGTGTTTTACCAGTCTGCCAGCACCGTTCCGTGCGGTATCCACTTGGAACTCCCACAAGCGCGATCAACCAAACAGTGCCCGCTGCTGCTGTCGAAGTGAGCTACGTACTACTGATGCGTACCCAGCCAAAGCATATGAACCATAACGCCTAATTCTCTGTACAACAACAAACAGCAGATTATTACCATATCGGTTCTCGATCCCTAATAATCTTTTCCTTTACAATTACACCCATCTGTTTGGGGAACGTAAATTTCTCGGGACTAAACTTGATTTTAGTACGTTTAGTATTAACAAAGGAGTTATAAAAACGATTTTCATGGAGGTCGAAACGGGGGGAGGGGAGATCTGCTCATGTCGTGCATGGTCGTAGTCGTATGACCATAGGCCCTCGCATCCCTACAATGCCGGAACGGAGTACGTCGGGTTTTTCACCGACCAGGGCAGATCTTGCTTGCACCAAGCGCGAAGCGCCGTGAGGTGTTCGACGAGTCGCATCGAGGGTGAGCTGCATCCTCTATACTAAGAACCGCTTTCGAGGATGACTTGCAATAGATGACAGCTTCGGATGCATTGATTAGTTTTCTGGTGTGGCCACTCCTAGCGACAGCAATGGGTATACCGTGTAACTATCTTGTGGGTGTCTCACCATACAGCAAGTAAACACTATACGTGATACGATCATTGCTCTTGCTCGGAATTAAGGTCCTCCACCTCGCAGAAGTGGTCCAACTCGAACGCCAGTCATAGTGACCGCCGAAAACAACAAAACAAACTCAAACGGTACCCGGGTTGTCTAGCTCACGCAGTGCTTGGTGTGTTGTACTGCGTGGTTGCTAACCGACGCCAGCCCTACCTATATATATATATACACTACCGGCGTAAATACGGACGGGGAGGGGGGGGCGTTCAGTTTCATCCCCGGGTTTCCTGTGTAGCATAGTGCGGCGTACGGTGTCATCGGTGCTCTGCCCTCTTGGTGCTGGAAGCAATAACACCCAGCCGGCGGGAAGCAGCCTTTCTCCCCGTCCGTTTCATGCCCTCACACGAAACAAAAACAAAACAACAACATATTTTTGCTCAAATGTACACGGAAGTATTGCTGGGACACCCTCCTATCGTTAAATTACTGCAACCGTTACGGCCATCGTACGTAGCGCGCACGACACCAAAAGTTGCAGCAACAGGAAACCAGCCCCATTTTTTCACAAAGAAAACACACACGCGTCAGTATTTAGCACATGCTGGTCACGCGTGCAACATACAAAACCTGCCTCAGCTTCTAGCTTGCCCGACAGGCCGGATACGTGCGTTGACAGTCTTGCCGCATCCAGAGCCGCCCAGATAGTGACGTCATCGGCGAGTCCGAAGGGGTCCAGGTTGTCACGAATCGTCCCGCTAAACATAACCGGGTCCTGCAAGGGGATAAAAGAGGGCGGGGGTACTTATGTCATGCATGGCCGTAATCGTATGACCATAGACCCTCGCGCCCCTACAATGCGAGGACGGAGCAAGTCGGGTTTTTTACCGACCAGGCAGACATTGCGGGGGTAGTGTACTCGATATCATGCATGGCCGTAGTGGTAAGACCATAGACCCTCGCGCCCCTACAATGCGGGGACGGAGCAAGTCGGGTTTTTACCGACCAAGCAGACATTGCGGGGGTAGTGTACTCGATATCATGCATGGCCGTAGTGGTAAGACCATAGACCCTCGCAGCCCTACAATGCCGGGACGGAGCACGTCGGGCTTTCACACCGACAAGATACAAATTTCTTGCACCAAGAGTGAAGCGCCGGGAGGTGTTCGGCGAGTCGCATCAAGGGTGAGCTGCATCCTACCAAGAACCACTTGCGAGGCGGACGTTCTTGGATGTGGATGACAGCTTCGAGCTAATTGATGGAGGGGGGGGCGGGATAGAAGGGGGGATGAGGGATAAACGAAGCGTCGGGCCGACTGGCCGATCAACCGATCAACCGACAGACCGACCAACAAAACCATTCACATAGACACCTTACAGGAAAATAAGCTAAATAAGGAAGCAGGTCTTTTCGGGGGCGTCAAAGGCTCTTTGGGCCTCAACATACCTGGTACTAGTTTTGGTATACGGGGGGGAGGTCAGTCAATGCAGGGGTAAAACCGTGGTTTCCCCAAGAGTGGCACAATTTATTAAGCAAGTGCCTGTCACACGGCAGCCGCGGCGATGTGCACTGGCTACTAAGGACTGTGAAACAGGAGCAAGACAGAAGTAAGAAACACCCTGCTATCGGTTTCGACCTATTTCCTCATCCTGACGGCGGGCGCGGGAGAAAAAGCCACAAAGACATGACGCACTATCTGTCAACTCCCCACACGCTGGAGATGAAATTAGTACAATGACAGTACGCAGCTTTTAATATGGAGAGGCAAAGGGGCCACACTACTGCTTGTAGCGCGAAAACCGAACTCAAAAGAAAACCGCCAGTCGCCGAAAGCCTAATGTAGGAAGGAGATGATGAAAGCAATCGAGGTGCCTCTTGAGTGCGGTGCTGGAGGTGACAGGCACGAGGCGTGGAGCTTATACCCCGTATCACGTTTGTTTTATTGATCCCTCAGCAGACCCCTAAAAAATCTGTCCTCCCACAAAAAAACAACAGCAGCAGGCAGATACCCGTCACGGGCGTTTGTTTTGATTAGTGTTCAGCGCGGCGATCGATGGGGGACGGGGAAGGACTTGAGGGACGACTCGACACGTCCGATCCCCGATCCTGCTGCTGCTGCTGTGTTTCGTGGCTTCATGCAATCAAAACGGTTAAAGCAGGAGGCCGTCTACGGTGACAGCGGTTTTTGAAAACGGCTTATCTTCCCCTTTTCCCTTCGTCCTCGTCTCCCTCTAACGGACCGAAATTAAGATTGGGCATGCCATACCCTCGCTCAAACCTTGTGCCGGCGGATACTTGCAACTGCCGTCAAGCGGTGGTCAAATTCTGTGTGCGCCGGTGGAAAGCAGCTAGACAAACAAAAAATCAGTTTTGTTTTCCGGAGACAGTTTTTTTTTGTTTTCGGAGATTTGTTCGGCTTGGACGGCCCCGCAGATCTTCTGCGGCTTCACACTTTCTATAAGATGTCTGGCTTCACCCAGGTGAAAAGTAAGGCACATGCCCTACAAGGCGTGCCCTATCCCCCCAAAGTTTGGGATGGCTGTGTAAATGAGCAACTCGCTTCGTTCGAAATAAATTAAGTGATTCGCGAGGCCTGGGTTTATCCTCCGACTCAGCCAGCCGGACGTCATCGACTAGACAATAAACAAGTAGATGCCGATCAAACTCAAGAAGAGCATATAAGTGCTGTGAATCTCCTTAGGTTTCTTCTTCCGGGGAACGTTTATCGAGTGATCAACGTCGAAGCTTCTGTAGTCCAATAGGTTTGCTTTTTATTATTTTTTTTCTCAGTGTCCTTCTTTCGAGGAATGCATACGACTGAGAGCAAGGCTCGTGCCTCGCTAGCAATACCCCTGGTTTACCATCTAAGATGCGCCTCCCAAGCACTGCAAATAGGATCCCGATACCTGAACCCAGATAATTATCGGTCTTTCGGCCTCATTCAAAGCAGTACCATGACACTAGCCCACTCTGATGAGCCGTATATGCAAAATTATAGGAAATTCACGGAAACCCCGATTCTATGAGCGAGAACATGAATCGAAGATGCGGCTCCTTAAAGTCCACTCCCACACCTCTGAACGGCAAGGTATACCAAAAAAATGAGAAAGGAAGGCCTAGCCGTAAGGAACAGGAATAACGCGTCAACGAAAGCCATCTCCACACCACCAATAATACGGAATACGCCATAAACCACCGTAAACCAAGACCAAAACTCCGGAAACGTGTCCTGTGCCACGAAGGTGTGGCCCGATTACCCAGACCAGCCCCGACACTGAGCGGAGAGGTTGGCAGGACGAAATACGCAAAAACTCTCCCCAACTCGGCCCAAGACAAAAAAAAAATCGAAAGCGCCAAAACATGCCGAACAGAAAAACCTCGACCCGAAAACTCTTAAAAAGTCGAAAGTAGGAGGCAACCTCCCAATATCCAGGAAAACGTCAAGAAAACAAAATAACGAGTGCAGCCGGGAAGCGAAAATCAGCTATCCACGGCTGCGCCTCGAGATTCATCCACGTTACGCTGGACCCCCCGTCCCACAGTGTATGCATAGGCACCAAGAACCCCGTACAGCTTATGAGTGATCAATATCGAAACTACTGTAGTCTAATAGGCTATTGTAGTCCAATAGCTTACTGTGGGCCAATCTTAGGTTTGCTTTTTGTTATTGCTTCCCTCGGTTTTCTTTTTTTTTCGGGGGAAATCCTTGTGAGTGATCAACGATGAAGCTCGTTCTGCACACTGTCGGATGGCAAACGCGGTAATAATAGTACTACTAATAGCAGCCAGAAAAAAAAACGTCCTTGGTTTTGATGTTGATTTTGATTGTCTTTCGGTATTGATCGTAATGCGCGCGAACCTAGGACCCCCCCTCTCGGTACCTCCGGCGTCCGTGCCTCGGGGGGTCACTTTTACTAGCTGCACGATGAAATTATTGACCAGGAATGTTGCTTGTCTCAAGTTTCTACGGACTGTCTGTCGCTCCTATTGATCGCGTGTGGGCCCCTACCCCCTACTGCCCGTCTCAGAGCCCCCTTTTCTTTGTGCCTCGGTCCGAGGCCCACCTGTGGAATGATGGAGATAGCCTCGCGAAGGTCTCGCAGGCCCACGCGGAGGGCGTCGACGCCGTCTATCGTCACGCGTCCCCCGCACGGCTCGACTATGCGGAAGAGGGTCACCACGAGCGACGATTTGCCGGACCCCGTCCTGCCCGCGATGCCGATGCGCTCGCCCCCCTACCAGACCGTTCAAGCACACAAAAGGAGACAGGTAGGGTGCGAGGGAGTTTGATATGTATTGGGGTGTTTGAGAGAGGGTACACAGATTGATGCATATATATTGGCACACACAGAGAGAGACACTTCCTCCTGGATTCGGCACACACGCAAAAATTAGTACGAAATACATGGGCACTCGGATTCTAAACAAAGCAAAAAAAAACAAAACGAAACAAAAGATAGGCACATAAAAGGAAGCGCATCGTGATATACATCAGGTACCTGGTTGTGTAGTCTATGTGTGGGCTATAGGGTGTGAGCTGTTTTTTTTGTTCGTAGGATACGATTACGGACGTCTAAGGTGTCCAAACAGACACGAACGTTAGGCCCTAAACCCACCAAAACAGAACACAAAACGCTGCTGGGAACGCACCTTAACGTCCAGCGTGACGCCCTTCAAGACCAGGTCCAGTCCGGGGCGGTAACGCATCTGGACGCCTTCGAGCTTCATCGCCCCTGCCGCGGGCCATCCCTGTGACCGCCGTATCACAAAAAAAAAAGAGCAACACAAACCAAGGGAGTACGTTGAAAAAATAACTCCGACACCCGACACCCCCCCCCATCCATCTTCGAGACCCAAACAGGGGGGAAGGGGTGCACTCTCATGTCATCATGCATGGCCGTCGTCGTATGGCCAAGTAACAAACAGGGGATGGGTAGAAACTAAAAGCCATGTAATGCAGGCCTTGGCCCAGCTTCAATTTGCCAGGTGAGGCTAACCCAGGTGTGAACATATTATCCCTGTCTGATTCTGGCCTATATCTACATTTTCTGTAACAACAAAAAATATCATACCTTGCCGCTCCGGCAAAGCTTGCACCCCGAAGAAACATACAGCGCCGATCAGCGTGGACGTGACCAACTGTACAACCCTTCAGCAGTAATTATGGTTTCGGTTTGGTTTGGTTTGGTTTGAGACCTCCCCGGAAAAAAAAAACGGCTACAGGTGCGAGTCGCCGCCCAGGTGCTATACAACTAAAAGATATTATTATTCATGTGAATCGCATTACGTCAGACAGTCAGACCCGCCGCGCGCAGCGCAGCGCTCAGCGTAGCGCTCAGCGTAGTGCGATATTCATCGCGGCGTCATTTTCTGGGCGGTAGCAGCGGCGGTACCTGGTAAATATTTCCCAGCTTTATTCACCAATGGTACGAAAACGAGCCTATATCAGGATAGATGGGGGGCATTCAGTGAGAAACAAATTGTCTAGTTACAACAGTAGCGTCCGTGTCACACCTCGGGCGGGCGGTAGTCGTCCACAATCGCGGGCGCTTCGGGCGCCAGGTCCGCGTACTCTTGGGCGCGCTCGACGGCGGTGATGCGGGCCTCCGTATCGCAGCCCATCCGCACCGTCCACGTCAGGTAGGCCGTGAGCTTCAGTGGGGGCGGTTTCAGTGATTTTTTTGTTTTCGTAAAGGGGTCGACAGGTGATGGCGCGGCACGAGCGGCGATGTTGTTGCGGGTAGTTCGTTGAGGTACGTGTGTTGTCGCGAAAACAGTTGTCGTGGAAGCTGACGAGCGCCGGGGGGGCGGGGGAAGAAGAGGGTGGGCGCCGTCCCCTCTGAAGTGACCGCGCACCAATATTCAGCAGCAGAAAAATGAACAGCGATACTAACAAGCGACCAGCCAATCGGCAAAAACCAACAAAACAGTGGCAGCAGCTGCAGCAGCAGCGAGAGCAACACAGGCGTGAACAAACGCTCGGCGCATAGAAACCGCGTTGAAAGCGTTTGCTGCAAAACAAGCTCCGGCTCACCAACGCGTGACCCACGAGGACAATGAAATGCAGCCACGCGTAGAGCTACAGAAAACAATGTCTCCTTGAGAAGATTCTTCTTGGTCTCCTGTTTGCCTTGACGAAGCTTTCGCCTTCGGATTTAGTTGTCAGACTTGACTTTTGGACCCGAAGCGCTCCCATGGTTTTGCTGAGTTCATCATCGAACTACATACATCACTATCAGCTGAAAACAACGCGCACGACCGCGTACCCTTTTCAGTTTTGGAACTGCAAAAATTACCCCAGCAGATTACAGTATTTTCAAGAAACTTGTACCTCGAACACAGGGGGTGCAGCTTTAGGTGGGATAATACGTCTTATAGAAAACTCTTGGTTCAACACCAACACACTTTATCTCGCACCACCACGATGCCGCGTTTTTTTTTCCAAGGGAGCAGGCACGTTGTCCACATACATAGCCGCGTGACCGTTTTGTTTTCCGATTCCGTCAGTCTTTTTAGCTCGGTTGGGGCCCTGGATGTATGCCTACCGAATTGACGAAACGAGGCTACGGTAGAAGCGGGTCGCTTTTTCGGTCCGCGTATCTTCAGCCGCTCAGAGCCTCTCGGACGAGTGACTGCTAGACCATGTATGTACCTTTCCGGTCTTGAGCTTTTAAACTTTTCCTTTTCGAGACAGCAAATACCGCCATGTGGGATTGTGCGATTTATACTCTGAGCCAGCCAAATCTTACCATTACGTGGGACCATAGTAAATAGGAGCTACGGTAGACACAAAAACCTATATATTTACCTATTTTTACTAACAATATTTGGTCCTATTTACTATGGTCCCCAGTATTATTAATACATACAATTTTTTAGTAAGGCACGGAGCCACCTGCCCGAGTGGCGCAAAGGCGGCGGTGAAAGTCGGGGTTGTCCTCTTACCGTAGCATCAGCCTACTACAGTAACCGCAGCAGATAGAGGAATATGAAGTAAACTCTCGTGCTTGGCTCGCGTCGTGCAAATTCCTTGCGTTGTAACTCGGGGGCACTGAGGTTATCACCCCCTTACAGTGTACAGCCGGCTGCTCTTATCGCGACAGATCCAACTTACAACAGCGATATAACCATCTACGTGCAGCAATGGAGCAAACCCCGGTTGTGGTCGTAGCAATAGAGCTCGCTATTCTAGCGATGCAGCTGGTTTAGACCTGGTACTGGTATGCTCTAACGATAAGAATACGTAGGCAACCAAAGAGAACCAGCTACTTATTAGCAAAGTAGTACCTATTGGCAACGAACGTCTGCAGCGATAGAACCACGAGTAATTACTGCTGTAGCTGCTAAAGAGATATTAATATCTACTTGGCGGTAGACCCATCTTTTGCACCGATACAGCCAAGTACAGCGACACAGCGATAAAGCTAGCTACGGTACCGACTACTGAAATACCTATACCTGCTGGGTGTAGGTCAGAACCAGACCGGCCACGCCCCCCTTAACGCTGAGACCTCCCGAGGTTTTGCTGAAGACGATGAACAGAGCTGCTGCGAGGTTCATGGTGGCGCCCATGGCCTCCAAGCGAACTCCCAACCACCTGTTGTACATGGGAGGTGGCACGTAAGGCAGTAGTAATTCATGTGTGTGATTAACCTGTCGGGGACACCTGGCATAGTACAGCAACTTGAAAACCAATGAGTGCGGTCTTACGAACCTTCTAGGCATGTATTGACTCTTTTGGTACCGCATTGTACATATACAAATATTTCATTATAATTTCAAGTAATTTGTCCCCACCTTGGGGGGAGTGCAGTAGAGCGTGCAATAGTAGTACAGTTATATATCATGCTGCGAGCGTGCCACACACGTCCTTTCCGTTGCACTTTCGACACAATCTCGTACTCCAGCAGCCAGGAATATTGGTCCGTGCGGCCGACGCTGCACAAGTAACCGTCAAATATTAACTACTGTTTTTTTTTATCTGTCAAGCTCCCAAGTGACTAAAAGCGAAGCTTGAGTTGAGAATCGCCCATTGTGATTGAACTCACAGCGAACATAACTCGCGTAGCCAAATATACACGTGATGTCCCCCAGTTTTACTGTGGCTTGAAAAACTGGGATATCTGAAAAAAAACCCGTAGGGGCAAGAATGAAAATTGAGTCGAGGATCGTCCCGGTGTGGTTGAACTCAAAAGTTGACATACCTCACGTTTACGAGCATACGTACGATATCCCCCAGCGTTACTGCTGTTGTGTCCTGAACAACGGGGATATCTGAAAAAGGAATTTCAGTTGCGTTTTTCCCCCGTCTGAACTTTCTGTCCGATTAAGCAGAGGGTACTATTAATAACCACAGCGCATGGGTTCGGGGAGCAAAAAAAAAAAAAACGCTTGAAATTAGAGTGAGAAGCGTGTTCTTGCAGTGGTGAAAAGGGCTACTGTACCAAAAAGAAATAACAATAATATGTTTTTTTTGCCCTTCATGTTTTTTCTTCTATTCTCGGAACATTCATGAGCGATCAACGTTGAAAGCTTGTGGTACATATGCGCGGTCAGGTGGCAAACACAATCATAGCAACTCAGTGCGAAAGGGGGGCTCATCTACCTACCTCGTGCATATGTGCATGTGGTAGAAGGCGCGGGAGCTGTCGTCGAGCCGGGCGCTGTTTCGCTCGATGAACTCCCCCTGTAAATATTAGGGGCGCCGCGCGTTTCGTACAGAACAGAGCCGAAGAAGAGTGACCGAAACGGTGTCGTGTATGACGAGAAGGACGCGCGCCGCCGCCGTCGCCGAAAAGAAAGAAGCAGCTCCGCATCAAAAGTAGGGAGGAAAGGAGGGAGGGACGGGGGGGAGGGGGGCGTACTCATTTGTTGATTGCCTTAGTCATTTCACCATTGACCACGCATCCCTTTCGCGACGGAGCACCGTTCCTACTCCTAATAGAGACACCTCCAACAATTGGGCGCTCATTACGTTGTTTCCATAAATTACATAGAAACTTTTTGCTAATCTTATCCTCTTCCTGTTTGGCCTCCTGTGGCCACCATCTATCTCCTAGGATAGCGATCGTTTTCTCGCTGCTATTCATTGTATCAAACTCCTCCATGTCACATTCGTCTATTTTCCTCATCTCCCTCTTCTAACACATCCCGTTCCTCCTTGTATATTTCACATTCTCCTACTCTGTGAGTTCTACTCTCTATTGCTTTGCCACACGGGTACATCTGTGCGTCTACTTCCTCCTCTTCCCGGCTACTAGTGTACCTCTTTCTTCTTTCTGGCAGGTCCAGGTCCCCTACACGAAAGCGCAGTTTCAGCGTTTTCGCGAATTCCATTGGGCCGTGCAAATACGTTTTCATTCCTATTCCTTCCCTCAATCCCCCGTATATCTCTAAGTGTTTTTTCCGATTCCACCTTGTTTCTTAGCGCTAGCCTTTCCTTCTTTCTATCCTTTCTTCCACTTCTGCCTTGTACCTCCCAAACTTCCCGGTGGACATCATCTCTACTTGGTTTCCCCCTAGATCCTTCCATACTTTCTCAACTACGCCATCCCACCTTATTCCAGCTCGCCCTTTAGTTACTTTTTCCCATACAGCTCTATCAACTATGGCTGGCAACCTCTTTTTGGGCATGTTCCTTACTTTATATTGCCAGTTCAACTTTCTCATGTCTCTATTTGTCTTGAGTGGGCGCATTCCCAGTTCTGCTCTTAATACTGTACTACTAGTCGTACTTGAGCATCTTGGGATTTTTTTTGCTGCTGTCATTTGTACTCTTTCCAACTGTTTTTTCGAGTTTCGCGTTCCCTTCCCATACTTCTCCTGCATATTCTAGCTTTGGTACTATCACATTCATCAAGATACATCTCTTAATCCTTGTGTCAAGGTTCGGGTCTGTTAGGATCGCATCCATCTTGCCTACTTGTGCCTTACCCTTTCCTATTACTTTTGCTATATGTGGAGGGAGGGGGGGGGGGGGGGGGGGGGGGGGGGGGGGGGGGGGGGGGGGGGGGGGGGGGGGGGGGGGGGGGGGGGGGGGGGGGGGGGGGGGGGGGGGGGGGGGGGGGGGGGGGGGGGGGGGGGGGGGGGGGGGGGGGGGGGGGGGGGGGGGGGGGGGGGGGGGGGGGGGGGGGGGGGGGGGGGGGGGGGGGGGGGGGGGGGGGGGGGGGGGGGGGGGGGGGGGGGGGGGGGGGGGGGGGGGGGGGGGGG
>JASSKH010000027.1:5314892-5417392 GCA_031763025.1 Macrocystis pyrifera
GCTCGTCGTTAGCACCTTGCCCATTGTCGAGAATAGCTTGTCAGATTCAAAACTCCTCTGACGAGGGGGTGTTTGCTGTGTGTTACCATGCCTGTGATCATGCCTGTTACACGGACGGTACATGCCAGGTATCGTTTGCCGTCAACTTTGCAGCTGCAACACTTGACCAACACCAATTCCAAGTCGCTTATCCCCGAAACGTGGCAACACACCCAGTTTCAAAACGGTCCGGGTTGTGGAATACCGTATCTCGTCCTCTCGGGGCATTGCATACGGTAGCCATCCCCGTTGTTGCACGGTACGCAGGCTAGTTTCAAGCGAAACTCCTCAAATTGTTTCAGCCGGATGCAATACGAGTAGCACAGTAGTACCGAACGTCCACGGTGTCGACAGCCTCGGGTAGCCAATCGCGCGGGCGTGGGGTCGCGGCTGGCACCGGCGTTGATTGACACTTGCGTAACGCCTCCAAACATATCTCATGCCAGTACGTATGTATCGTCCCGCCGTATGTAACGCCTCCACAGCTCCACAGTTGGTTCCTCCGTGATTGCTCCTCGGCTCGGGCGCTCCGTGGTTGTCTCCGCCAGCCAGCCACATGGTAGACTAAAAAGTGTCAGCGAGAAAGCAGGAAAAAGAGCGCACCCGTATCACTGGAGCACTACTGAAGCTCACTCCTGTGTCCTGTTGTGCACGACCTTTCCCTGGTGTCTCAACGATCACGAGCACTTCGTCCTGTTGTGCGCGACCTTTTTCCTGGTGTCTCGGCGATCACGATCGCTTTGTCCTATGGTACGTAACCGCTGTTATTTTTGAGCCCCCTTTGGGAATTAGACGGAAACAATGTAAAAAAAAAAGGAGCGACGGTTACTATACTGACGGTTACATACAACATCGGCCACACCAAGCAGCCCGGGCTACTGGGGTCGTGGACGTTCCTGGTTGGTCTGAAGTGCAACGTAAGGAGCTATTTATATTAATACAGCAGTCCACCTCATGTGCGCAGACAGCATGATCGGATTGTATCTATTAAGTATGATCTACTTGTACTGACGTAATCTCTTCCACACCTCGCACCTATGATCGATTCCCACAGTTCATGATCTAGACCTTCGAAGGCGGATCTATTCCCGACCTTTTCGCGTATGACCTAGCTCATGGTTCCGGGTGGGAGTCGTACAATAATCTGCGTGGTCTGGCACATGTTTCCCAGGAGGTATTGGATCTGTGCTATATATATATATATATACTGGTATGCAGATCCTGCACAACCTTCCACAACGGCAGGTGTTGAACTACCGTACACTAGATTACAGATCACGATGTATCTGTAGATCATGATCCATCTGTAAACAATCTGTCCGACGGGTGCTATCTTCCTGTTAACACATGATTGATATGATACGCCCTGCTGGTGTGTGTTTTTTGTCGCTATAACTAGTCACAGACTACATTTCAAGTGCAGGGGTTCCACAAAGTAAACAGTACGTGGTGTTCACTCTATTATTGTAGTCAGTACCACTGTCTCCTTAAATGTGAGGACCCTTTATCTATTTATAGTTAATGCTAAAGGTCGAGCTTGTGCTCACCGTTAGTGCCGTTGAGAAGTCGCGGAGAAGTCGCCGTGCAGAGGTCGCGAAGCGAGGGTCCCTTGTACCCGTCGTTACGGCCGACGTGAGCCGAGCAGAGCTCTTTCGTGTATTTAGCGAGGCAAGGCATTGCCAGACCCTATAGGGTCAGGGTTCGTAGAGTGACACCGCAGGTGGTCACAAGGACCGGGCCTGATCGGGTCGATTCTGGAGGTACCCGTTGTCAGAGGGAGAGGTCAGAACGGTCCATGCTACGGGCCTCTAACAGCCCGAGATCTATATTTCATGCATGACCTTGGAGGTGTATCCTTCCTTGCATGTGTGTTCTGAGGTCTACGATAGATACGTCTTACCCTGTTCGTGACATTGCGGTGTATATACAGGAACAAAGTGGTACCTGGTACTCACTGTCGCAGCGGTGGGGTGGATGAGGCCACTGATGTTGTCTGGAAACCCTGCCAGTCGGCCGAGTACTTGCTGCGCAAAGTCTACCGGCTAGCACACTACTCTATATAACCTCCTCTTAAGTAGAACAGCTGTTGCATGGAAATGTGAGAGTTTCACACCGTCGTGACGTCGCAGAGCTCTGCGTCGTTCCAACCGGAGAGGACCTCCGTCGGCTTTCGAGACACGACAGCTCTGCTGCTGTGACCACCCTTCGCTCGACGTAGAAGGCTACTGTAGTTATTGTCGTCGCTAATACCAGTACGGCCTTCGTTCCTCTTGCTCGGCTTCCCGTACGTTTGTTCTGTCGCTTTTTGGGCGTGCCTGCTCCATCTTCGTTCTTGGTCCTGGCTTGGGGGGGGGGGGGGGGGGGGGGGGGGGGGTTGCAGGTGAACGACAAAAATTTCAAGGACACGGTTCTCAAGTCGGACGGGGGTGTGGCTCGTGGAGTTTTACGCTCCGTGGTGCGGTGAGTCTTTTCTTTGTTGGGGGATGTTTTGGTGGTGGTGGTGGTGGTGGTGGTTGTTGGCGGTTGTTGGCGGTGGTAGTGGTGGCGATGATGATTTGGGGTGTTGGTAGTGGTGGTGATGGCGATGATGGTGACGACAATGGCGACCACCACGTACCACTAGTGCTGCTATGACACGTGTAGTATTACGGGGGACCATAGTAAATAGGACCAAATCTTGATAGTAAAAATACGTAAATATGTATATGTTCTTGTATGTGCCGTAGGTCCTATTTACTATGGTCCTCAGTAATACTGGTACTACTGCTGCTGCTACTTCTACTGCCACTACTGTTAGTACTACCTCGTGACCCTTGCTCTTTGGTCGCCTCAGGCGCCGCTTCAACTAAACACTGTACGTACACATGCAACGCCGCCGTTGCCGACCCCACCCCCCCCCCCCCCCCCTCTCTCCCCACCCCATCTGCTGCTACTTGCGCCCCCGTCCCCACCCACGCCTCTTTTCTATCGCCGAGCAGGGCACTGCAAGAACCTCAAGGCTGACTGGGAGAAGTCAGCGAGCGCCTTGAAGGGGGTGGTGGGCATCGCCGCCGTGGACGCCACGGAGTCGAAGGCCCTGGCCTCAAAGTACGGAGTACAGGTTCGTATTCATTCATCATTCATGCGTTACTTGCTTGCTCGATGTAAAATATTGGCTGCTCGTAGCAACATTTTGAGTGCGGGCGGGTGGGTGGGTGAATGGGTGGGTGGGTGGGTGGGTGGGGGGCTGGAACGTTATCCTGCCTCAATGCGCCCTCGTTGTCCCACTGCTGTGCTACATACATAACTGGGCTTGGTGTTGTTGTTGTTGTTTTTGCGAGCGATGCCGTATATGGGGCGCGATCTCTCCTATCACGGGCACTCCTGTATGGAGGCGCTCTACGATAGACGTATCACATTTGGGAAAAAAGTACTTTATGAGCCACCACGGCATCCTTACCGGGCTGCAGTTGAAGGAGGCGTTAGGCACTATACAGCAATACCACAGATCTTGGGGATATCCGTAATTGTTGAAAGTGCGTGCCCCATATGTCTCAAGCATTTGTCGTATTCATGTGTTTGTCCCCGTTGAAATTCCGCAATATGCCTAGGGGGGGACATAGGCGCCTCACTAAATTTTAGGGTGCACGTCTATCGTAGAGCGCCTCTCTGCCTGGCATATATGCATACTCCGATCGCCCACGGCCTGTACGTACCTTTTTTTCGTTTTCGTTTTCGTTTTCGTAATATTTATTTTCGCTTTTCACCCCTTTTTTTTTGTCCGCCAGGTTATGAGGCTGGTTGTTTTTGGACAGTTTCACCACTGCTTGTGAATGCATGCGTTCGAATTCCCGAGCACTACTCGAAAGAGTTCTCGAAACATAACCTGTCCGGTTGTTTCGGCGGAGGTTGGTCGGTTGGCCCTAAACAGACGGACGTAGAGGAGATGTCATTTACGGTGGGGCACGGTATGCGCACGCACACCTGCAGCATATGCGGATACACCATTCAGGGTACTTTCTTATCAGCATCCCCCCTCCCCCCCCCCCCCCATGAAGTAGAACCCGCATGGTAGGAGAGCATGAAATGTACAAGGAGGAAGGGGATGTGTTACAAGAGGAGACGAGGGAAATAGACGAATGTGACATGGAGGAGTTTGGTACACCAGATGACAGCGAGACAACGATCGCTATCCTAGGAGGCAGATGGTGGCCACAGGCGGCAAAAACAGCAAGGGGATAAGGTTAGCAAAAAAAAAAAAAGTGTATATTGTATGGAAACAACGCAATGAGCGCCCAAGTGTTGGAGGTGTCTTCATCAGGAGTAGGAACGGTGCTAGGAACGGTGCTCCTTCTCGAAAGGGGTGCGTGGCCAATGGTCAAATCACTAAGGCAAGCAACAAATTAGTACCCCCCCCCCCCTATACACCATACTTACAATTTACATTGTTCCGTACGGCCACACCTCCCTTCGCCCACCCCGCCTCCCCCGTCTCCCCCCCCCCCCCCCCCCACTTCCTGCGCTGCCTTTTTCGGATGCTCGCTCGCCTATTTTTTATATCTGGTAATCGGTAGGGGTTCCCCACGATAAAAGTGTTCGGTTCAGACAAGCGCAACCCTACGGACTACAAGGGCGAGCGTACGGCTACGGCGATCGTGACGGGCGGTATGGCGGCCGCGCGAGACCTCGTCAAGTCTCGTCAGGGCGGGGGATCTAAGAAGAGCAAGGACAAGAAGGCGGAGAAGAAACCGGAGACGAAGCAGGACTCTGGGTGAGTGTCTCGCTTGTATGATTTTTTTTTTCTTCTATATTTAAAGGCACTCGCGAAGCAGTGACATACTGTAGTATACCCATTGTTGTCTCTGGAAGTGGCCGCACCAAAAAAAACAATCAACTTCGTAGTTCGAAGCTGTCATCCACTATGCAAGACAACCGCGCCTCACAAGCGGTTCTACGAGTAGTAGGATGCAGCATAATTCTTGATGCGACTCGCCCAGTCACCTCACCTCACGGTGCTTCGTCGATCTTGGTGCAAGCAAGTGTGTGTCTCGCCGGTGAATATAGCCCTGCGTTATCCGTTCCGGCATTGTAGGGATGCGAAAGTGTATGGCCTTCTTACGACTACCGCCATGCATGATATGAGTGCACCCCCTCGCGCGCCCGTTGTGCAACCATTGTCTGCCTTGTCGGTGAAGACCCTACCTGCTTCACCAGCGTTGCGTATAAGGGATGCAAGGGTCTTATGTCCGTATGACTACGGCCATGCATGACGATGAGTACCCCCCCCCCCCCCCCTCCCCTGCGGCCACACCGGGAATTAAATTATGTTATTGAAGCTGTCATCCATATGCAAGAAAATCCGCCTCACAAGCGGTTCTTAGTAGGATGCAGCTCACCCTTCATGCGACTTGCCGAACACCTCACCGCGCTTCGCATTTGGTGCAAGCAATGTCTGCCTGTTCGGTGAAAACCCGACGTGCTCCGTCCCAGCATTGTAGGGGTGCGACGGTCTATGGTCATACGACTACGACCATGCACAATGTCGAGTACACCCGCCCCGCCCCCCCCTCCCGCTGGCTGTGATGTGATGTGATGTGAAACATTGTTGATGCAGGAGTTTTTTTGGCTGGGGGAGATGCGGGGAGAGGAGGGGGGGGGGGGGGGGGGGGGGGGGGGGGGGGGGGGGGGGGGGGGGGGCGGGGCGTATATTCAGCAAGTTAGGGAGGGGCAGAGGGGGTCCTGCGTTTGGCACGTGGGAGGAGGGGGGGGGGGGGGGGTACGCACGCCTTGCATGGTCGTAGTCATATGACCGTACACCCTCGCATCCCTCCAATGCCGAACCGGAGCACATCGGGGGGGTGGACCTCTCGTGTTTAGCACGTGCACGTGGGGGAAAAGGGACCAGGGGGTGGGCTGGTGCTGCGTTTTTCGTACCCAATGTGAACCGCGTAAAGGGGGTACTCATGTTCATGCATGGTCGTAGTCGTATGGCCATAGACCCTCGCATCCCTGCAATGCTGGGACGGAGCCATGTCGGGTTTTCACCGACATGGCAGACATGCTTACACCTAGCGTGAAACGCCGTGAGGTGCCTATCCGACGAGTCGCATGAAGGGTTGAGCTGCATCCTACTAAGAACCGCTTGTGAGGCAAGGGGGGCTAGCCTTGGGCGTACGACATGATATGAAACAGGCGTAGAAAGAAGGTTGACGTGTTACGTTTGGCGTTTTGTGGGTCTCTGTCATGTTCTGACAAGTCTATGGTCAGACGTCTACGGCCATGCATGTTATCGAGTACCCCCCCCCCCGTGCCCCCCTTGCCGCTGCTGCTGCTGCTGCTGCTGCTGCTGCGTCGCGACAATAGGTCGAAGAAGAAGAAGCCCCAGGGAGGAGGGAACGCCGTGGTGGAGTTGACGGAGAACAACTTCGAGGACATGGTGCTCAAGTCCGACGAGGTGCGACGCGGCACAACTGTAGCACGTAGTGCTCACGACTCGGCACTCACGACAGCTTGGACAAAATTGTTGATAGGTCACACTTACTTACATATATATATATATATATTATACATGCAGCTTGTCGTTACGTACCAACTTGTTTCCGAGAAATTTTCCAGGCGATGTCGTGGTTGAGATTATGTAGGGTTCGGGTGAAGTATTTAAAGTCAAGGTGAAGAGCCATCGCACGAAACGCCGCTTTAGCCTGCGGAGACCCCGGTGTGAGTGAATACTTGTAATGAGCACCACTCTGTACCGAAAAATGAGCACATTTTGCGTATTGACCCAACTCAGGTCTGCAGACCCGTTTTGGGGGGGACAAACCGGTCCGTTTCTGGCTAGTTTGTCCCTAAAACTGGGCTGGTCCTACTATTACGGGGGACCATAGTAAATAGGACCTACGGTACACACAAAAACCTATATATTTCCCTATTTTTACGTACAACATTTGGTCCCATTTACTACGGCCCCCCGCAATAGTAGAGTTCATGCGCGAAGGGTGCTTGTATTTCGGGACGGGGTGGTATGTGCGTCTTGCCGGGGGGTGATGATATTCACGAGTACCCATATACGTAAGTAGGCGGGATTTAAGTGACGGTTACGGGGACATTTAAGCGCCGGGTTTCGGGTTCTTTGCGTTTGGCACGTTCCCGCCGCATGCGCCTCTCTCCCGCACACCGAGCCAGCTGCCTCCCCTCAGTCCAGCGCGCGACACACCATCGAATTCCTGGCTTGGTCGTTTTTCCTTTAAGGGTGCGTGTCTGTGCGTGTCTGCGTGTGAAATTCCATGAGGTTTATTCGGGTTTTATACCGGGAAGTATTCCCACTCCTCAGGGGAAAGTGTAACCGATTTTCCATTGTGGGCTATCGTCTGATAACCCCCGCCCCCCCCCCCACCCCTACCCCCTCCGTCGCTTTTTTGGGCCTGTTTGCGTGCCCACCGTTCCTCCTTGGGGTGCCGTTCTAGATGTGGCTGGTGGAATTTTTCGCGCCTTGGTGCGGACACTGCCAGAAGCTCGCGCCGGAGTGGGAGAGCGCTGCCGGTCAGCTTCAGGGTTCCGTCAACGTGAGTACCCCCCACCCCTCATGCATGCGACTCGCCGGACACCTCACGGCGCTTCGCGCTTGGTGCAAGCAATGTCTGTCTGGTCGGTGAAAACCCGACGTGCTCCGTCCCGGCATTGTAGGGATGCGAGGGTCTATGGTCATACGAGTACGGCCATGCATGATAATGAGTACACCCCCCCCCCCCCAACTGTTGAAGGTGTCTCTGTCAGGAGTAGGAACGGTGCTCCGCTCCGTCTCAAAAGGGATGCGTGGTCGATGGTCAAATGACTGAAGGCAAGCAATAAATAAGTATGCGCCCCCGCCCCTCCCCCCGCCCCGACTCCACCTCACCTGCCCTCCTCCCTCCTGTGGCTCTCCCCTGTTGTATGCGTGCTAACGACACGACTTAATGCATGGGTAGAGGGGTAGTGTTTGGTACATGGGCTTAGCTCGTTGTTGAGTAGGCGTTGGGAATGAGAGCGGGGGTAATGGTGGGATGTGTGGTGGTGTTGTGTATGGTTGTCGGTAGTTGTCGTGACGGAGACGCTGTTGTTGATGGTGCTGGCGCTGGCGATCGATGTCGTTGTTGGCGATGGTGGCGATGGTGGTGTTGCTGTTGGTGGGGGTAGGGTGGTTAGGGGGGGGGGGGGTAGCGGCGGTGGTGGTGATGTTGGTGGTGGTGCTGGTGTTGGTGGTGCTGGTGTGGTGGCGATATTGGTGATGGATGCAAAGGCAAGTATGTTTCGTTCCGGTCTCCGGTGGACAGCTTGCTGCGCTTCGGTTTTCGAGCCGCGTCGACAGGTCGCTCGGGGTAAAGTTTCTGGGAAAAAACGCACTTGATCAACACCGTCCATATGGTATATATATGTGTGTGTGCTCCCCGTGGTATTTAGCTGCTATAGTAGCGATACAAAATTTCCAGGAAAGGCGGTAACAGGCGCGCTCAGAACAGAGAGGCCCTCGCTTGTGACCGCCGTCCCGCGGCGTCTGGGCATGGGGGGGAGGGGTCGACGCTCGTAAGCAGGGGGGGAGGGGCGGGTTATGAGGCGCTTGGCATGGAAGCTGCCAAGCGTGCCTAGTTCTGTTCGGATCGCTTGCTGGTCCCCGCGCTATCTGCGAGGGCAAGCAGAGACGCACTATTTATCTCTCGTCAGAAAATAGCTTCGAGCTTGTTGTTGTTCTTCTTCTGTATTTCCTTTTTTTCCATGTCTATGCTTGAAAAGTCGTTTCGCTCTATTTGTGTGACCCCTCAACTGCTCAATGATCCCCACCTCTTCCCCCCCGCCCCATCCCCGCTCCCGATCCAAACACGACCCCCCCCCCCCCCCCCCCCCGCGCGCGCGCGCGCGCCGTCCGCCCCTAAACCAAAACCGAACCTAAACGCCTCCCTTGTGCCGCCACAGCTGGGAGCCGTGGACGCCACCCAGGCGCAGAGCTTGGCCCAGAAGTACGGCGTGCAGGGTTACCCCACCATCAAGGCGTTCCCGGCGGGAAAGAAGAAGGGCCCCCAGGATTACAACGGCCCCAGGGAGGCGCCGGGAATCGTGGATTACGCGACAGACGTGAGTGTCGTCTTTTCAAGGCTGTTGAAGGGTCGGGTCAAACCTCGCGGGTCGGGTCGGGTCGAGTATAAAGGTGGCTCGCCCCGATCCGTGAGAGTTTCAAAAGTGTTCCGACCCGATTGGACCTGACCCCGACCCGACCCGACTAGTGAGATGTCGATAACTTCCTGACCCAACCCGCGGGTCCCGGTCGTGACCCGTGTAGAGCCCTGGTTGTTTCAAGGTCGGGCTTGGGGTTGAGATTGAGGTTGGGCTTGGGGTGTTTTGGGGTTTTGCGTTTGGTTAGGTTGAGTGATATGGAAGGGTGTCGAAACGGGGGGGGGGTGAAGGTGAGAGAGGAGAGCGCAGTGGATCGGTGGGCTGGTCACAAATAAGCAAATAAGGAAGTATGCGAAAAGAGAGGCGGCAAAAAAGGGAGAGGAGGGTCGGCTTGTCCTCTGCGGGATCGATCAATCGAACGGTGGTGCCGATGGTTGTTTGATGAAGTTTTTTTCTGGCCACGACGGAGCGTTTTTTTTTTTTTTTTAGTCCCGCGCTGCTGCTTGCTTGTGCTGCTACTGGCGTCTTTGCGGTCCGCCAGCACGGATTGATGGTACGTACACGGCGGCCTACAATACTTCAATCAGAATGTCCCACATCACGCACCTTTTCAGACGAGCTACTGTCTAACGCCTCAGCAACAACGACGGAGTGCCCCTTCCCTCCACCCCTCACCCCCCTCGCCCCCTCCTCCCCCGCTCTCCCCTCCCTCTCTCCCCCCCGGACTCAATCTTCACATGTCCGTACCTGGTCTGGGATGATTCTCTGATTTGTTTCCCGAAAAAAAAAAAAAAACAGATGTTGGCGAAGTCAGGATGGGTCCCGAAGGTGCCGCAGCTGACCGGGCTGGACGTGATCGAGGACAAGTGCGGCGGAACCAAGATTTGCGTAATTGCCGCCCTCCCGCACATCCTCGACTCCGGCAAGGCTGGAAGGTGAGGACAAGTGGAACCAGCCCCCTCTATATACCCTGTTTACACCCTACCCTACCCCATTACACCCTACCCTCCTGCCATGCCCTACCCTTCTGTTCCTGAAACAGCAGAACTGGCAGAAAGATTGCTGTCTTGCGTGGGATGTCTGCGACGTGAGGCCCTGCGCGGGAAACTACTGCCTCCCCTCCCCCCCTTGACAGCCCCCACCTCCCCCTGCTGTATGATTCAGGGAAGAGTACATTGAGAAGGTGCGGGGAGCCGCAAAGAAGTCTAAGAACCCTTACCTCACCGTCATGTGGTCGGAGGGCGGGGCCCAGCCTGCGCTGGAGGAGGCGATGGGGCTGACCTTCGGCTATCCGGCCCTCATCGCGGTTAGCGTAGAGAAAAAGGTACGAATTCGTACGAGTACGACGATAAAAATGTGTGTGTGTGTATTTTTTTGGGATACTACAATCGGCAAACATGAGACAAGAATATAGATTTCGGTGTGTTTTACGCACAGAGAGAAAGAAATACGAGGACGAGTAGGGTAAAATATATTATTTGGAGTGATTCTTCAATTGGTATGAGACAAAACAACAAATCGATTTTTTCCTTCAAATGTTGGATTGAATTTCTGGGGAATTGCTTGACATGATAAGTCGGGATCCGGGGGTACAGAATAGGACACCTACTCATCAATAGTTGTGATCAATAGGGATACGCTGGCTCAGCCTGGGTTTCTTACATGAGAAAGGGGAACGGGTGTTATTTTTTTTTACTAACTTCAAGATGTATATATAAAATATCGCCCGTGTCCCCCCCCCCCCCCCCCCCCCGGTAAATCCCAGCCTGGCTGACTATGTACGTTGCTCGTTTCGTTAGCGCTCCTTTTGATAACACGTGCATCCCTCTACTGTACCATGTGTTGTGGGCGAAGGCTGACAAAACGTTCCATTTGTTCACTTTGCTTTTTTTCGGCGCCTCCTGATTTTAACTTTTTTCTTTAGCAGGATATGATGTATATATATATACCTATCGTTTCCCAATGCCCGCCCCCCTTCATCCTCTCACCCTTCCCCCCCTTCCCCCCCCCCCGATCCTCACCGCCCCCTACCCCCTCTTCCCCTCTTCGTCCCGGCCTCCTTTTCGGCCCACGGTCTGGGTGGGGCTCCGCCTGACCTTTCGATTATTTTTTGTGTCCCGTCGCAGGCGTTTGCGGTGCACGTGGGATCCTTCAGCGTCGATAACATGAGCGACTTCCTGGGTGGGCTCACCACCGGTAGCACTCGCACGAAGCCGTTGGAAGCCTTGCCAAAGATTTCTTCCGTCGAGGTGACTTGTTTTTTTCCCCCGTTTGGCGGCCGTGGTGGTCGTCGTTGATGGTGTTGGTGATCGGTGTTGTCGTTTGGTGGTGGTGGTGTTGGAGTTTAGTAGTGTTTGTTGCAGTTTTGGCTGTTGTCATATAATAAGCTCATCACCATGATTAGGTTTTCAAGGCCGAGGTCACAGCCTGTCTCGGTTTCAATTCAATGTATTACGGGGGTCCATAGTTAATAGGACCTATGGTATACATAAAAACCTATATATTTCCCTATTTTTACAACAAAATTTGGTCCCGTTAACTACGGACCCCCGTAATAGTTCTTTTGGCGTCCCAACGTTTCTGGTTTCGATTTGAATACGGAACACGTCCGCCCGTGAGTCGGACCAGACCGAATGGTCGAACCTCAACTTTTTCAAGCTGCGATGCAATGCGTCGGTCATTTTTTGGTCGTATCTATCAACCGCGTGAACGGACTGTCTATACGTACGTACGATATCTTAATTGTGACCCCCCCTCGCCCTCGCCTACAACCGTTTTGCGTTGCTGCCCTCCACACTGCTGTCTTTACCCCTCCGTGGGTGGCATTTCTTGATCTTCAATGGCAACAACTACAACATCTACGCCTTCTTTGGCCCGGGTACTTTTTATGCTTGGGAAACCCTGTCGGCGTTTCAGGCGTGGGACGAGAAAGACGCCACGGCGGTGGAGGAAGAGTTTAGCCTGGAAGACCTCTTCGGAGACGACGAGCCGGCCAAGGTTGAGCTTTGATTGGCGAACAAAGACAAGGCGAAGATGATTGGTCGAGAGGGTGTAGCTGTCGGCTGCCGATTGGCGGAGGCAGCGGAGGGAGCTTCGCCTGGCCGAGACAATCGGAAAACAACCGAACATCACGAACACACGAGTGAAAGGTCGATTGTGATCCAAGAGCCCATATTTTGCCACTCGTAACGTATTATTAGTGGTTGGCGAGATGGATTTATTAGCAAGGCTCGGGCCGACGGAAACAGGATTAGATGTGGCGGAAATCGATTGCTGTTTTGGGGAGGGGTTGATTTGGCACGGTTTGGATGCTCCAGCGATGGTGGTACATACAGGCAGCGCTATCCATCAGTGCCGCTCGTCAGGAGAGTTGCAGGTGGCGCAGGTGCCGGCCCTGTCTTTATGCGTGCGTGTGTGCGGTGGTGGTGTGGTGTGGACGAGCGGGCGTAATAACGATGGCAGCAGTGCATATTCTACAGTAGTAGGTAGCCCCGAAGGGCTTGTTGGCCTGCGTGATTGGGACGGGGTGCGACTGTATCACGGCCTAAATGCAGCGAGAACCAGCCGTCAGGATGATGCGCATTTGGTGTATTGTAATGGGTGAAGTATTTCGAGGCCCGATTGATGTATCGTAAGGGTAACCGACTGTTTGTTTTTAGCGTCGGTGGCGACAGGCTGCTGTCGTTGCTTGGTGCAGTTTCTCAACGAAAAAGGCAAGAAAACAAACTAATGTCACCGACGATGACAAACAACGGCCTACTACACTACAGCATTTACACCACCACCAGCAGCACTGACCGTGCATGGTGTACTCCAGCTGTGCGTTTGGACCAAAATATAACACGCTATTTTTTTTCGCAGTCCATCCAAACTATTTTGTTGCGGCGCCCTAAAATGGCCGTGTTTTTTTTTTGGCGAGGGAGGGGGGTTCTATTGGCGGATAGCAGACGGCAGGAGGCGGACTGGCGTGTGGGCAGACGCATGGCCGGTCCCAAACTACAGACACGATGATCTGACCTTTAACTTGATATTCCAGAATAAACCGAAGAATTTTGAAAACTACTGTACTACCAAATTGAAAAATACGTGGAAAAGGTCGGACGGGAAAGGAATTTCCGTCACACAAACCATAGTTTTACGCCAAAATAAGTGTTCCTTCACAGCAACAAAAAAACACTGGCTGGTTGGCGTGCGTGCGCCATGACTACTAAAGCAATCCAAGCAGCGACACCCTCGAATCGAGGGTCCATGTCGACGAAAACCCAGGCCAAGGTAATAAAACATGCACTTTTCGGGCGTAACTCGGCGAAGAACTGCGCAAGTCAAGAAGAGAAACTATAGTAGTACACTACTGTATTACCTTAGCTCTAGACTTGAACCTACAGCAGTGGTGAACCCACTAGAGAAAAAAAATAAACTAAAACGTTTGAGTGTACCATGACTGTGCACACTTACTGCTGTAACAATGCTTGCTTAGGAAATTACGCTGAAGCAAGACCTCTATTTTCTGTAGTAAAGTTGCCACGGGGTCGGCCCGTCTTAAGCCTGACATCGTTATCGCAGGCGCGGCCGACGTCACATAAACTAGACCTCGCAAAATACAGCAGATTCTCCGACCAGGCCATGCTACAAAGCAAGGCACGGAAGATTCCTCCCTCCCGCGCCTCGTTCCCCGAGTAGAAAAAAACACTATTACTACCACCCAATTGAAACATCTTCGATCTCCAGCACACCCCTAGTTCGAGCGTAACGGTGATGCACCGGCTATTATTTTTGGGAAAGATAACAGCGACTATTTGCAGTGCGTAGATATGTACGTGAACACCACAGATGCGTGTGGAAAAAGGATACCAGTACAGCGTAAGGAAGCATTAGTTACGCGCTACGAAGTTAAAACACCAAAGTAAGGTGTCACAACGAGGGGCTAGGTTCCGACGCCCTGCTTCGCAGGCTCTCCTTCTCCCTCTCCAGCATGGCCTCGATAGCGGCAAGAGCATCCTCGGCGACCATCGACCCCGGCTCCCATGGGAGAGACCCAGAGCCCACCACCCTCCTCGGAGAGCGAAACCCTCGGACGCCATCGGAATCTGGCATGCCTTGCCCGCTCTCCGCGCCGTCCCTCTGATGACGCCGCCTCCCGCCACAAGGACGACTACTCCTCCTGTCCACCTCCTCGGCGTCCCTCCTTCGCCTTTTTCGTCTCTTTTCGCGGTGATGGTCGCAGCGAGGGCTATCGCCTCTGCTCTTCGGCTGTGCGCATCGCGACCGCCCCGCGTTGTTGTTGCTGCTGCCGCTACTGTTGTGACGTTTTTCGTGTCCTTCCTCGCCGCTACTGCCACCAGCCTCTATCCCTACCGACGCAGACGCGCAGTGCGAATCGAAATCGCCGGGGCTTGATGATGATGAAACCCCTTCCTGCCACATTCGGTGGCTCCGATGTCGGTCCCGCCGACCTGAACCCCCACCCGAAGACTTATCTCCTCCCGAGACTGACGATGTGTGGGTTTGGGCGGGCGCTTGCGTGCGTTCGGCGGCGGCCATCAACGTGGCGGCATTTGCGCCGGAGTCTCCTCGATCCGCGTCGCAGCGACCACTTATGCATTTCCTGTCCGCTGAAGTCCGGTAGGTGGAAGAGCTCGAACACCTCTCGCTGTTGTTGTTCCCGTTCCTGTAGTTGCTGATATTGTCGTTGCCGCCGCCGCTGCTGCTGCTACTGCTGGTGTTGGCAATGTTACCGCAGCTGGTGCCGGGATCGGTACCGCTGCAACCCGACTTCCTGTTGCTGTCGCGGCGCCTATCTCCGCTCCCTGGGGACCGCGACCACGTCACGTTCGATTCCTTCCGCCCAACCTCGCCACCGCCGCGCGGATAGTCCCTCGCCCTCCTCTCCTCGCCCCTACCCTCGCTTCCACCCTCACCTCTGCCCCCGCCTTCACCCCCTCCCCCAGCGGCAGCTACAGATACAGCGACAGCTCCACTTCCACTCCGTGGTCCCATCCCCCCCCCTTGATCCAGGGTCAACACCGCAGCGGCAATAGCAAGCTGCGTTCGAACCGCGGCCCTTAGTTCGACCATGGTGGGATACCCAGCCCCGCGAGCACCGGTGCCACCTTCGCCGCCGCCGCTGGTGTTTTCCACTTCCATCCCTCCACTCGTCGGCCCGCCGCCCCCTAGGACAGTTCGCACTCCCAAGAGCTTGAACGTCAGCTTGGGTTTATCCTTGCCCCTGTTCTTGGCCTTGCTCTTGGTCTTGCTTTTTTCCTTGTCTGTGTCCTTGCTCTTGCCCTTGCCCTTGCCCGCGGCGCTGGCCCTCAAGGAGGGAGATGGAGCGGGCGGAGCGGGCATGACAGCGAGGAAGTAGGGCCCAGGGACTTTGCAAAGCGGGCAGCGGTAGGGCGCGGGTGCTCGGCTGCTGCTGCTGCTACTGCTGTTGTTGCTGCTGTTGGCTCTGCCGTTGTCGCCGGCGCCGCGGCCGCTGCTGCTGCCACCGCCGCTTCCGCTGCTGTTACCACCGCTGCTGCCATATGCAGCGGGGCCTCGTTCCAGGTGGCGGAAGGCGGATGGGTCGCCCCGGGATAGCGCCACTGCGACGGTGTGCTCGTACCATCCCAAGATGCTGCGGGGAAGGGTGAAACGATCGGCGGGGAGGGCGTCAACATGTGCAGAGGAGGAGGACAAGGAGGAGGGGCAGGAGCGACGGCAAGGGGAAACCACGGGCAAACGATATTCCTTACCAGGTCGATATACTTCATATTTTATACCAGGTACGTACTCCTCTCCCTCTCCCTCCCCTTCTCTCTCTGTCTTTCTGTCTCTCTGTCTCTCTTTCTCTATCTCCCTCTCCCTCCCCTTCTCTTTCTGTCTCTGTCTCTGTCTCTCTCTCTCTCTCTCTCTCTCTCTCTCTCTCCCTCTCTCTCCCTCACTCTCTATTGCCCCGTCTCTCTCTACTACCCCCTATCGCTCTACTCTTTACTATCTCACCAGGTATGGCAGAAAGTGTGAAGGCACGACGTCAGCGTAACCTGCCGCTCGAACCTCCCCAGGCAGATGGGGCATTCCACGTCGACCTCCCTTCCACTTCCACTTTCTTCGTCGCGCCCTTTTCCTCGTACAGTAACACTGCCAGCACCGCAACCACCACTGCTACCGTCTCCAAGCCCAGAGCCAGCCCCACTAGCACCATCACCCCCACTAGCGTATTTACCTTCCCCAGCAGCGCAGTCACTTCTACCTTTCAACTCCTCGGTGCCCAGAGCTTCGATGAGACCACCATCATCCTTTTCGCTCCAAGCGGAAACGCTTGCCCGTACCGCTGTTGATGTTGCACCCCCGCCAGGCCTGTCGCCCAGCCGTGGTGTTGAAGGCGTCCGCGCAGCTCTCCGCAGAGCGTTCGCAGACAGCGCAGCAGGAGAAGGAGAAGGAGGAGGAGATAATAGCTCGGCGCGAAAAAACACGGGGTGGGCTACACACTCGAACCCGCTCGGGACAAGCGTGTGCCGTCGCCGAGAGGTCGGTGGCAATGAGTCTGCCTCGGCCTCGGGTTCCAAAAGAAAAGAAGCGGCGGTATTATTGTTGTCTCCACTTGTACCATTGTCGTCGGAAGAAGGGTTTTGTCGCGGCGACGGCGCTGGCCGGAGCTGCGGTCCGAACTCGAGAAAAGGCATCCGTACGAGTAAATAGCATCAAGCTTATCCCTCTGTTACGCTTGGCAGTTCTAGCCACACCGCTCAGCGGTAGCACGGCTAGCGCTTAGAGTACCGTCGTCGGAGTCTCTTCGATAAGGAGAGGAGTTCCATTCCACACGCGAGCATGTTTGTTGAGGGGGTGACAGTTGGTGAGAAAACGGGAGATTTTGGAGATGTGGTACGCGCTCTTGACGCGGAAATTTAGCTGTTAGGGATGTTCATCGCTCTCAATCCTGCGAGGGGGGCCAGCACCCGCTACGAAGTAGATATACTGTACGTCAAATCCCCAGTCTCGCACGAAAGTAACACTATTGTGCAAAGGCAACACACGTAAGAATGTATTGCGTCGGCAGCAGCAGTATGAATGTAATTATCGTGAAATGTCTACGTAAAATAACGGAAGATATGCGTAGAGATTCTGGATGTTCATGTTTCCACCTGCCTACTGCAAGAGATGAGAACTTCGCTCTCAATCCTGCGAGGGAGGCCAGCACCCGCTACGAAGTTCTGTAGATACAAGTCAATTCCCCAATCTCGCCGGAATCTAACCCTGTTGGGAGAAAACCATGCACATGAGAATGCATTGCGATAGCAGCAGCAGTATGAATGTCAACCTCGTAAAATGTCAATCAATGTCACAGGAGGAAAGATTGAAATTGCGTTTTTTTTTTTTGTTTTGTACCGTACTGCTGTGCCAGGCAGGTACATGGTCATGTCAGTGCCATAATCTAGACCTACAGCAGACTACTGTAACATGCACCTCTATATAGAGCTATATGCGAAGGCCACAAACAGGATCAATGTGGAATGGGCCTTGAGGCAGACCTTGAATTGAAGACAAGACGGTGGGGATATTATAATTTTTATAGGGCACTTGACGTCTTCCGGGTATCTCCGTGTTGAGGGTTTATTCGCCGCCGCCAACCAGAGGCTTCTCTCGCTCGCGATTTGTTTTTCAAAGAGCCATATCAAACGAGCAGGCTCTCAAAAGCGACAACTGTCAATACCCGTGACCCCGTGATCACTGATCACACCACGGCAGCTATATCGCGCAATCAAGACTTTGTGCCGCTTCAGCGGAAGAAGCCAATCAATCTGTGTGCGTAAGTAGAGCAGTGAATTTCGTCCGAGCGTTATTTACAAGCGAGGCTTGCCGAGGCAGCGAAAAATTGGAGCAACCATTTCACGATTTTCCGTATATTTCCATTGTTTTCCGCCGCTAATGGCAAGAGCTCGTCAAATCTCACGAGGCACCGCCGGGCACTGCCGTAGCTCCTCCTCCCCAAAGCCCTAACAATGCCTTCACAACTGACTACAACAAAAGGAGAACTTGCTAGGCCAAATGCTCATCACGCAACGCCGCCATGATGTAATTCACTTCCAAATCCCCAGCATTCTCGGTCCACCACCCCGACAGCGGGTTGTACACCAACCCGCACGTATTCACGCCTTCGCGTGGAAACCCCTGCGCGTGCAGCATTGCGGCTAGGTCCTCTGGCGGCACGAATTTCTTCCAATCGTGGGTCCCTACCGGCACAAGGCCTGCCAAGTACTCTGCGCCGACGATGGCGAGCGCGAAGGACTGTAGTCAGAGACCGAAGAAAGGTTGGGGGCGGTGACAAGGGGGCGGGGGGGGGGGGGGGGCGTTGTCGACGTGCGAACGCGGGGGGTAGGGGGGGGGGGGGCGCCTCAGTCGATGCGCGTCGGAGCTCGCGTCCCCGTGGGGTCAGCAGCGAAAGGGACATTGAGCTGGAGCATGGCTCCTAGCGCGAGTCCAACCACGAGCAAAATAAGCGGTGGATTATGCTCTTACGAAGGCCTTGCTCGTGTGGACGCTCAAATATAGAGGCGGCACGACCCGTCGAGACGAGACAATAGGGATTCCCATAGCACCCGAAAACCCGATGGATCGGGTGCAACGAACATCAAAACCTGTCGAAGATGCATACCTATTCCTTCGCAACGCCCCCGCTAACGTGGCAAGACACTCGCGCTTTCGACCTCGCCAGGGAAAATCCACCTACATTCTTGATTTGACATTGACGGCATTATTATTGCTATTAGTAGTATTATGTAAGCATCAACATGCTCTACGTTTTGTACTGGTAATATGCTGTTTTCCCGGACCTTCGCAGTGCGGTTGATGGTCGACATCGTCACCATCCCTCCAGGTCGTGTGAGGCCGGCCAGAGCTGATACAAACCCAAGGTGGTCATCCACGTGCTCGATGACCTCCAGCGATGCTACGAGGTCGAAACACCCCCCTGTTGTTATCGCGGAATATCAGACGTGCAAATTTTGCGCAGCACGAGACCAACCGGCGTAATTATATAGTCATATAGATTTATCATACCAGGTACCGTAAGCATCAGACAACGACACACCTCCATTCCTACGGATGTTTCTGCTGGCTACTTCGCATGAATTCTCGGGGTCGAATTTACTCAAGGAGAGCCCTGACCACCAAGCGAGCGACTGCATGTCGTGCGTCGAGTAGAATCAGATTTCGGGGGTACTGCCTCTAGCTTCACGTTTCACATTCGCGATAAAGTATGGTGCAACCGTCCACAACAGCAGTAGCACCACCACCACCACCACCACTACCACCACCAACGCCACCATCACCGCCAGTAGCAACTCGACCAGAGCAATGCGGAGACGCAAATTTTAATGCTCCACAACGGAGCACGTCACGCGAAGGAGTCGACTTGACTGGATGTGATCCTCTGTGAACAGCGCGAAGGAGCGCGTCAGAATCCAACTCCAAAAAGGATCTCGTCCAACAACCTTGACCTTGCTATTGATAGGACACACCCGCGATCGTAGGATAACATCGCACCACGTCTGTGCGTGACCTGATCGAGGCAACCCCCAACCCCCGCTCCACCTGAAAAAAATAGCAACAACAACCACGACAATACCAACGACACCATCAACAACCAATACCACCATCAACAACACCAGCACCAGCACCAACAACAACCGGAGCAACCAGCAAATACCCCCGCAGTCAAAAACCCACCTCGAGCCTCGAGTTCTTCAGCCGTCGCGGCTTCATATCGAATGCTTCGAGTAAGGGGGTCTCCCTGGGCATGAGCTAAAGCCACCGCAACGTTTTCGGGCGACGGATCGATCCCAGTAACCTCCGCACCGAGCCGCGCAAACGACTGCTCGCACAACACAGAAACATGGGGCATTATCACGGTGACAAACGCGTGCCCACGATTGACATACAATTACATAAGAGGAATGCAATCAGTCAAAGCAGGGGTGCGTGTGTGTGGGGGGGGGGGCTGCGCACGGCACTTGATGCCTTTTGACAGGCTAAGCGTAAGCTAACAAGGCCCGCATAGCCAGGCTTAAACAACATCGTGTTACTCAGATACCCAGCCAAGCCGCCCCACAAAAATTGATACCTGCCATCTGGCATGCCGCTGACCAACAAGGATAACACAATCCAAGCGGGAACCGCTGCCTAGCGATATTTAGTAGTGGTACCCAGTGGGCGATATTGAAGAAACTCTACTATACGAGTGTTTATTACGCCGACAAAGGCATCAAGTCGTCCGTCTTAACAAGTGAATCGTCAGCGACCTGCAAAAAAAAAGACACACGTGGCGGAATATTTGACAAGCTAAGGTTACCTCGCTCAGCAGCCCGCCTCCGCACCCAACGTCCAGTGCGCGAAGACCGGCCAACGGTGTCGTAGAACCCCTGTGCGGTAACGCCTCGGGAAGCATCAACCCCACTTGCCTATAAATATAGTACACGACGGGTCATGGGATACAGCAGCAGCAGCGGAAGGACTTTAATCATGGGCGAGCAAGTGGAAGAACACCTCAACAGATATACGGCACTGTGAACTTCAACATCGATCCAGCAGTGGATACCTTATTGGTCGTGATGATCAAGCGCGCGACAAATTCGACGAAGAGGGCAAGGTTATGTCTAAATAACCATAAAATCAGCCGCCGGTGTATATTTGTATTTTCAACGAACTGAAGGTTTGTCAGCTCTCCATATGGTGCACTACCCTACTGCTGTGCTATGTTTCGTTTGTTCGCGTCTGAGGTTGAGGCGCAGACTATTCGGCTCACACCTCATGGAGCAATCTTCCTTTCCCATTTTCCGAATCATGTTTTTTCCTGTTTCGTCGGCGGCACATCATCCGCAACAAACAGCTATCGAGGTATGAAGTAGTTGGTGGTCAAGGAGCTACATTGCATCGCTGTGCCTCCAGCTCCGCATCGCTGAACCAGCAGACGGCGTGGCAATCAAAGGTTCCACCACATTGCCCTCGTACAGCTGCGCAACGGGAAAATAATACAAAAATAAAATTAAAACGCTGCTGCCGTTCTAGGCGGTTTCCTACGGGGTTCGATTTTTGAGCTTCAGTTTTCGACCCGATCGCACTTTCAGACGTGAACTTGGCAAATCTTCCTATGCGGCAAAATCATATTTATTGTGCGTGCAGAGATTCGAGCAAACGCCGAGACAAACTGCTGTTATTGTGGTTTGGCGCCGCAAAGAGACGCGCTGAGTGTGCTGCCCTGCGCTGACTGCCTTTGGTCTGGTGACGAAGAGACGTGGCGAGTGCGCTAGACGTCAATCTGTCTTGATATTTTGATCGTATACCGGGTATGTCAACACTCCAAGCAGCATGATACTGTTGGTAACATACCAGGTACTTTGCAAGGACAACTATACGAGTAACCAATACCAGCTACCCAAGAGCTACCAGGTGTTGTTTATCAACTGTACGTAGGTACCGTCTGGCTTGGAATTTAATACACAGCATATTTCGTTTCTACGAACAGCAGTATTTTCTGGCAGAAGCTGGAGGACTTGGTGGAAAAGATCCCGACGAAAGAGTGTCTGTACTGATGGATGACAACGTGCGAACTGGACAGAGAATGGAAGAGTGCGGTGACGATGAAAGTAGAGTGCTTGGAGCATATGGACATGATGTTCGTAACGATAATGGCAAACGACTCCTGTCGCCACCAATTGCAAGTTAGCTCTCACCAACACGTTTTTCAGCACGCGCAAGGGTGGGATTTTGCATACACACAACGGCACCAGCCCAAATGATCGCAAGCGGATCGACTATATCCTAACCCGTCAAGCCCATCGACTTAGAGTACAAGATGGTCAAGTCGTCCCACAGCCTTCTGCCCCAGCTAAGGCTGACTCAGACCACAACATGTTGTATATCAATGTCCGACTCTGTGGTCACTTTGCGTCCAACAGACAAATACGCAGACCGACAAAACGCCGAGAGGTCGACAGGCAGATTTTTATGTCCGATGAAAAGTGTCGTGAACGAGTAGTCGCGAGGGCCATCTCCACTCTCAACCAGCTTTACTAGCCCCGTAATACGTCTGGCATGGTTGTGTTTTTCACTGCGGCTATTATTGATGCGATAGAAAAAGAGGTACCACCCCCTCCACGTCGCCACCGCAGACATGGATGGTGTGAGTACCTTGGCCGCATTCATATTAGCATGGATAGCGAGGGAGGATGCACGGCAGTTCTTGCGTGCCCACCCCCGGGATAGAACCACGTGGAAGACACTGGCATCTGCGTGTGCGAACCTGTAGAAGGTTATTGCCGTAGGACTGCATGCGTATTTCGAAGCGTACCTCGCTGAAACCGAACGACTCCTAGCGAACAACGACCAGCGAGGCTTTCACGGAGAGGTGGTCTCTAGGCCCGAGCCCGCGCCAGCCGACTGTAGCCTGGCCACGGAGGGACGCACCGCCCGCCGCCCGCGCGTCGGGCGCGAAGCTACGTCACTATACAGCTGTGTCACCATCCAACTCATCGATCGTTCTGCTGCTGTTTGCTGTCGTGGATAGCATCTTGAATTCAGAGAGCATGCCATTTTTTTCGATTCGAAAATCTGATGACCCAAGTCGTTGGATTTTGGTCGTCGGATTTTGGCCCAAAATCCAACGACTTGGGTCATCGGATTCTCAAATCGAAAAAAAATCCGGTCGGATTTAGCATATTTGGACTGCATAAGCAGGGTCATTCATTTTTGAGATTGCAAAATACAAATCTGACGCTCGAAATCGAACCGCATAGGAAACAGCCTTAGTATATGGCTGTTTGCCATTATCGCACCTTCAATGTAATAATCTTGCATGGTGTTGGGTGGGCAGTCATTTCCAATACATTATCACAGCAGCATCGCACCTTACGATGTACTGTACGCGAGTGACGTTCATGGAGTGCAACGGCCCCGCTCCTCTCCCAGACGATGGGTTCCACCACTCCCTGAGTTGTTGCGGCATGCAATGTTCAACAGATAATACATCAGAGGCAGGTAGGAGTTGTTGATGGAAGATGCCATGAGGAACATGATGGCCGACTTCATGCGGGACAACGGCCGTTCGGAGTCCGGCGGCGCTAAGGGCAGCGCTGCTGTAGGGGAGAGCCCAGCAGGGGCAGGACCCACTGCTGTACGAAATACTCCGGCTGTACGAGTAGCAGGGCTCTATTCCAAATGACCAAACGAACAGAGCCAGACATTGATACGTAGTCAGACAGGGAAGTCACAATGTTCAAGTGTCATACGAGCACATTGTAGTAATAGATTAAATATAATATATATAACTTTAACAAGCGCTCCGTGTCGGGGCTCAGCACCAGTGGCCGCACACCTCGCCTGCTCGGATACAATATCTTGGCCGGGAATATAGTACCCGTGTTCACTCTGATGTGAACATCATACGGAGTTAGTATTCCCGGCCGGAGTGGTACGGTAGTACCAGGTCCCTGGTATCATATGTCACTATATAATGTGACCCTAAAAATGCGTCTGATGTCTGCATTCTAAGAGCAGGTGTTCACCACGGCTACGCGCTCTTGAAAAGGTCTAACAGGGTCCAACGGTTGGTGAGGGCATTGGGCGCATTGATGACGTGCCTGGAAGAGGTAGAGCCAACCTCTACTGCTGGCACAACGAGACAGACAGTCAGATTCGAGGGCGACACGCGGGAGCCCTGTACTCTGCCGCTTGTGAAGTAAGGTCATCAATTTCTCCATATTCCAGGGGGCATGCTTATCACACGTCGCCCAACAAAGTCCACGGCGAACATACATATACAACCATGGCATTCCATGGGCCGAGCAACTAAGCATAGCAGGCAAGCAAATACAAGCAAGGCAAGCAAACAGAGCAAAGGGCAAGACAAGCATACAGAGGTCAACAGGCAAGACAAGCTAGCCAGCTAGGGAGTGAGCAGGGCAAGCGGGACAAGCAAGCAAGACGAACGAGCAACGCAAGCAAGTAACAGACAAGGCAAGCAAGCACCTACCTGGTAAGCTATAAGCAATCAAAGCAAGGAAGCAAAGCAAAGAGCATGCAAAGCAAGCTAAGCAAGCAAAGCAAGCAAAGCAAGGGAAGCAAGCAGAGCGAGGCAAGCAGCCTACCCAAGGCAAGCAGCAGGAAAGCAACACACCCAAGCAATGCAGGTCGCGCTGTGTCGTTGACGCCATGGCGCTTCGGGTCAACTCACTTCTCCAGGTGGCGGAACTTCTGCAGCTCGGCTTCGCTGACATTTCCGGTGCGTGTTGCTGGCGCCGTCCCTGGTGGGTGTCCACTCACTCTCCCGCTCCCACCTTCTCGGCTAGTCGAGAATGGTCGACTACCTCCACTACTACCGCTAGTGCTGCTGTTGTGGGCCTGCTTTCTGCTTTGTCGTACATCCACTAGCAAGGATTGTACTGCCGCACCACGTAGGAATCGGCGATCTGCTGCCCTTGAAAGCCTGTGCCACCCGATTTCCTTAGTCAACCGCTGCATGGCACGGAAATCTGACGACGAATTGAGCTGCTAGGTTCCCACCCAGGCACGTGCACCTCGCTCAGCACAGACAGCAGTTGTAGCCTTGTGCTTGTGTACTTGTAACACCAGCATCAAGCGTCAGCATTATCCAGAAGGTTTTGGTTTGGGTTCGAAAATCTTCTCGGGGTTTCGAAAGGTTCAGATGGCGTGTCTAAAAAGTTCAAAAGTTCGGGACTGCCGCGTGGTGCTCGAACTCTCGAACTTCGAACTTCGCACCAAGTGGCTGCCAGGTGCGAGCTATTGCCCCGTGGCTCACACCACCCTATCTTCCCATGGACAGCAATATGCAGGTATGATGGCTGGGATTCATGACACAGCGGGCAGGACAGAGTATTTTGGCAGTTTCAGCAAGCCGTCCGCCCTTCCGTGTCACAATACGTCCTTTACAAGTTCAATATATGGGCCATCGCTTGTACCGGTACCAGGTATTGTATTAATAGTGGCTTGTTACGTTGTTGCTGTCACAGCAGCCTTTAGCAGTTTCGTGGTACAGACAGTAGTACGTGGCATCTATCAGTTGTCTGTTGATTGTTCACGCTTGAACATTGACCATACATGTATGGCATCTACACATCGTCACGTCGTCGACCTGCAGAATACCAGGTACTGTCAAGGCCTCCCGTCTAGTGTGCATCTAAGGTGCGCCCCGTTGTTTACCAAGAACGGGAGTCCTTGCGCAAGTATGGTTGTACACAGATCTCCATTTTTTGGAGCTCCTTTCTCGAGCACGTCTTCCGGCCTTTTTTGCGAAGGAGACGCCACTGCAAGTACGTACTGTGATATGACGATCGGGATGGCGGTGGTGATGGTGGTGGTTGGGTTAGGGGGGGGGGGGGGGGGTTACTCGATAGGAGAGATGTGCTCGATCTCATGCATGGCCGTAGTCGTATGACCATAGACCCTCGCATCCCTACAATGCCGGGACGGAGCATGTCGGGTTTTCACCGACCAGGCAGACGTTGCTTGCACCAAGCGCGAAGCGCCATGAGGTGTCCGATGAGTCGCATGAAGGGTGAGCTACATCCTACTAAGAACCGCTTGTGAGGCGGACTTGCATATGGATGACAGCTTCAATGAGTTGGTTTAGTTTCCGGTGTAGCCACTTCCAGAGACAGCAATGGGAGTACTATGTAACTGCCTCTTGGGTGCCTTACCTTAAACACTTACCAGGTACGTGATACGATCAATTCCCTTGTGCAGAGTAAAGGTTCCTTACCTCGCACAAATGATTTAACTCGGCGACAAGCTGTGGCCGACCGCCAAAAAAAAAAAAAAAAAAAAAAAAAACGGTACCCTGGATGTCTAGCTCACGTGGTGAGCGGCATGTTTTACAGTGTCGTTGCCAACCGACGCCAACCCAACCCATATAATATATATAATAGGGGGGGGGGGGGGGGGGGGGGGGGGGGGGGGTATGGTACCTCGTACTGCTTATGTGTCTTTTGTCTTTGGTCTTGGAGGTGCAGCAGCAGTAACATCCTTTATTTTTCCGGTGCCAGGTACGTACCTGATACGTAATCGTAGCTTGGTAGACTACTGCTGTAAATATAAATATATCCATGTCAGTCCTTAGCCTCATCTGATCCGTTCTTAGTCGGCGGATCTCTCCCGCCTCTGACCGTCTTCCCGCACGGTTTCTTCGCCGGGGCGTGCCCCCTCCACGTCTGCAACGCCCGGTGTCGGAGGATCCGCCCGCTCAGCGCCGTAGCATCTGCACGAAGCCTTGACGTTGGGATATACGAAGGAATCTCCGAGAATCCCTGCTGTGATATGGGTGGGGTATTCATGGGCTATAAGGTGTGGGGGGATATATAGCCTCATTTCGTTTGTTTCGAATAGCCGCATCTTCGACCACCTTTTTCCTGGCCGTTTGGGATGAACTTTGTCATCACCCCCCGACCATCTTGTGGTCTGCATATACGACTATTCAGGGTGGGCTAGAGTGATATGGGTGGGGTATTCATGGGCTGTAGATATAGATAATACGTTGCAGTCTTGTAGTCTCACGAATACGAGAATAATCCAAAGAATGGATTAACCCAGCGGATATTCCGTTAGTCGAGAGTAACGTTCTCTTAGGAATGTTCCCTAGGGCGGATAGCCCGTTAGACGAGAGTAATGTTCCTTGACGCAGATAGGACTACCAAGTGAGAAGTTCTTGTATTAGCAGAAGAACGACCGGTAGCCATAGGAAAGTTCTGTAGGCGTACATCAGATAAGAGGAATTTAGGAGAGCTTGTGGCGTGGGGTGGGACGAGTATATCTGGGCGTCGAGTCCCACCCCCCTACCTCTCACTTCTCTACCAGAGCACCTCCTCAGCTCTCGCCATCAATAAGAAGTCTAAATCAGAAGAAGCGAAGCACTGCTTTTCCAGCTGCCAGAACAACCTGCGTCCCTTACCACTACCCTTACCACTACCCTAGAGCGGTCTCCGCATCACACTGCCCTGTCAGTGTTTTGGCCCATGGTCTCTCGAAAGAGTATATGCATTCGAGTGTTTCTTTCCGGCACGTCCTCTCCGACCTCCGACCCATGGGGAGGGTCAGCTACCCGGCCGGCGTCGCCATTGTGAGGGCCTGCGCGGGTGGCTGTATCTGGGACATAGATGGAACGCCCCGATAGCACATGCCACCCAGGCTTATTTCGTCTCCCCGAATTCGGAAAATAAATAATTGTTTCACGTATCGTTTCCCCGAATTCGGAAAATAAATAATTTCTCTAAATTTCTCCTTTCCCCCCCCCCCCCTGCACCTTCTCTTTCCCAACCATGTACACAAACAAACCAAGTACCCAAGCCAAGCCAAGCCTACCCCCTACCCCCCTGCCGTTAGTGTTGGATATCGAAACCATGAGCGTTTCGGTACGATAAGGCCAAAAAAACTGTTGAGAACTGCCATCCATAAAAAATAATGCCGGGGATATATGAGAGATATCGCGTGTCACCTACAGCCAGTAGCGCTTATGGTGTGTACGCTATCATACAGCGGCAGCTGCAGTGGAGCTGTACTACGTGGCTGCGGAAATGTACAGCTACATACAGCAGTACTGCTACAGCAGCTGCTGTGACGGCACCTTTCTACGGAGCTGCGCTGTCGGTCATCGCGTATTCCCTGAGTTAGAAGTTAGTTACACCGCCTTCTAGGATTCCGCCGCTTTTCGTGTAATACGCAAGTGATCGTCAGCATTCTGCCGCCTTTTCATGTCTCAGTTCGCTGCTATTATGAAAACATACAATGGCTCAATAACTTCATGTCACGCTTCTCAGAGTGGAGTGCGGAGCACACACTCTCACTCTCTTGGCATCGAGTCTCAGCCTCTTCCCTACTCCCCTACTTTATACTCCCTACACGCGAGTCTGCGACCGGCGTCCGTCCAGGCCACCGGCGTAGCCCCTTGCACATACATACAATGTATCTAGAATGTTGTTATTTGTCACCTGGTGTTCGTTGTTTGCCATTGCACCGATGGGGGGTCTTCCCACACACAAAGTTTACCACTTCTTACCGCAGGTAGTCTGTTAACCCCCTTGGGACTTTAGGTAAGAAAAACGACGATGATAATTGACGATTGCAGCAACGGCCATTCCGTGACTGGGGGGTAATATTCTACAACATGGTGTCCGAGTTACAATGATGCATCGAGTCGTACGGCACCGGCGCAACGTTATCCTACCGGTACTGACTGTTGTGGGCGCTCACGATGCTCGTCAGACGATTGATTGATAACGGCAATGTTGTCATTGTTTTTGGTCGCTATCTCCTACACCCAAAGGGGTTAGCAGCAAACTTGAGTGAGCTGGACAGCCCGGGGATCGAATGAGGAGGAGAAATAACAGAACACCGGCAGTACCTACCGAATAAAAACACACTGCTAACAAGACAATACACCCCCTCTCGGGGGAATTTCCACAGCCGGTTTCCTCGACATCAGGGGAGAGTGCCAAAACGCCGAGAGGTAGAAGCGTTCGACTGTGGAAAATATCTTGACGAAACCTTTTCCAGCGCCCCCACCCTGTTCGTTACTGGTACATCTCCGCTCTGCCCATTGCCGAGAAAATCGACTCGGGAATTGTTCCGAGGGGGTGTGTTATATTATCACACGTGTGTTACACGGTACTCATATATTTTTCAGCAGCAGTAGCAGTAGCAGCAGCAGCAGCAGCAGCAGCAGCAGCAGCAGCAGCAGCAGCAGCAGAAACACGACGACCGCGACGCCTGTGGTCCTCACGATGTCACTCTCACTATGATGATATGCGGCATCGCGGCATCGTGCACTCACGCTGCCATGGCTTGACAGGCGCAGCGATCCATTGACTCAGCGGACGGAAGCGCGTATCTCTCGCCACGCCCTTAAGTTTGCGAAGCAGGGGAACCTGACGACTCCCCCCCTTGCTAGCTGCGCCACACTGCAGCTGCACCACGGCTTATCTGGTACTACTTACTGAAAGTACCTCGTAGGTCACGCCCAAAGCCCAACACTCTTCTTCCTTCCTTCGAACATACAATATACGCTTAGTTTTGATTTTAGCTCTATATAACCTGCTATGTAAATAGGTGAATGTAATTGTCGGGTCGCGGGGGTGATACGACTGCTATAATATCATACTACTACGCGCTGCTGCTTATTTTCTTATTTTTTGCTGCTGCTGCTGATGCTACAACCGGTCACACAGGTCAAGGTTCTTTTCTTCGCGTCGTGCCGAGAGATGGCGGGCACCAAAGAAACGTCCCTCCAGCTGCCGGGCGCCAGCTCCACCACCTCCAAGCTTCGGGAGTGCATCGTGGAGAAGCTGCCAGGCCTCAAGCCAGTGGCGGCTACGGTCACCCTCGCGTTGAATCAGGAGTATCTCGACCCCGAGAAAGACACGCCTCTGAAAGACGGGGACGAGATCGCTTTCATTCCGCCGATCAGTGGAGGGTGAATTTTTCCGCCTTTTGGTTTTATTCTTGCAGTCGTGTGTCGGTCTGTGCTTCTGATATGGGATGGGAGAGGGGGGGTCTCCTCATGTCATGCATGGCCGTGGTCATATGACGGTATGGGGGGGGGGGGGGGGGGTCCTCGTGATGGGGAGGGGGGGCAGGGGGGGGGGGGCTGTGCTCATGATAAGGAGGGGGGAGGGGGGCGGGGGTACGTAGAATATAGAAGGGTCGGTAAGTTTATCGGGCGCTTTTTTATCTTGAAATTTGAGGCCGGAGCTCGAATTTCAGACGTACATGTGGTGTCCATCCCAAGAGGTCCCACATATCTTGCTACGACGAGTGCAGTACTCGTATATACGTATATGGCATACGTCCGCGAGAAGGGGTCCCGCAAACGTTGCTGCCGGTAATGGTCAGTCTATGTACGAACGGTAAATAAGTAGCTGTTGGGGTCGACGGACACTACTACGGCGAGGGATAGTACAGTAGTGCCAGTCCCCCTATGGTACCGGTATGCGCGGCCAACGATACCGGCACTATTATAGCGACAACCGGCACTATTAATAGCACACTGCATGCCACACTGGTTAAAAATCCCATCTGCGCCAAGCGATTTCACAGGCACTATAGCGGGCAGCCGGCACTATTACTGCCCAACCGGCACTACAGAGGGACCACTGCTGGTATTCCTATTTTGTTTCTAGCCAAATTTGGTTCTGAATACCACAGCAGTTTGTTCCGCCGTAGTGACAGCTGAGTGTAATGTGTGCCAATAGATCTGCTCCAGTAGATCCGCTGCGAAACAGCAGTGCTGGCTGCGGGCATGGCTGACGGCCGGAGTTAATCGGGGTTAGCTTGATTTGATTTGGTTTTGGTCTTCTGGGGAGCCTTTCGATGGCTGCGTATCGATAGAGCTAATTATAGCCTTCACAGCAGCAAGCCTCCTTTGCGCGGAGATATGTAAAAGACGCTTAGAGTAGGACAAGCTTGTACCACGCGGGCTTGGATACAACCTTGTGGACACGCTTATATACAGCAATAGCTCTTGCCGACTGTTGATAGCTGGCTTGCTGCGCGTGCTCCAGAGAGGATACGAACACTCCAACTTTTTTCTTCTCCAGTTGGGAGCAGATTGCGAAGAGACGGGCAGAGGCCTCACCAACCATCGAAAGGCACACAGGAACACAGACAGACAGGAAAATATTGTTTAGGATTTTTCGAGCGTGATTTGAACCCCCAAGGTAAGAATAATCTATAACGTAGACCAAATAATGGTAAGGATGCGCACCGTTGTTTTCCTCCAGCAGCACAATGAGGAGGTGGGTGGACGGCTGGCTGGCTTCGTAGCGTAATTATGGGTGCACATAAGAGTCGAGCTTCACTCCTCTCTCTATTGGACGTTCTACTGCTATGCTGCTGCTATTGGGATCTGGAGCAGAGGTAGGCCCCCAATAGGATAAACGCGCCACTCTTTTTGGTCGGTTGGTTCCCTATACATTTGAAGGGGAGGGGGGAGCGTTTTGAGGGGTTATGCGCGCGTTCAGTGCTGCAGGACCGATTGGGAGCGTGATTGGCGAGTAGAGACGTCATCGGAGAACCTAAATCCCGATGTCGACAGCGAAACACGGCGAGCGAGAAACGAGCGCCGAAAACGACGTTAAACACATGCTTCGTACAGAATGGTACGATACACGCAAAACACCTTTGCATCTTTTTATATGGGACTGAACAAATTCGCGCACATACATATTACGTGAGGACTCTATAACGCTCCGACTCCGTCTCCCGACGACCCGGCCATCTCTGTTGTTGTCCAGCCCTCGAAAAAATGGCTTTCGCACGAGCGCATTTTCGGGAAGCGTTCATTTGGCAGTGGAGGATGAGATACATGTTCGGGTCCATGAGAGAGAGAAAGAGGGAGAGGAAATACGTACCAGGTATATACGAACCCTGTATATATACCGACCCGAAAACGGCCTGCCGTCGATATGTGACCCCCCACACCTCGCGACCAGGCGCACCGCCACCCGCTGCTCCGCGACGGCTGGGGCGCGGCCTGGTCCACATGCTCTACGTAGCACCAGAAGCTGAGCTCCACCTGTACTGTGGTGCAGCAATTCGGAAAACCAGCACGGATGATGACAATGTAATTTTTTTTTACTCAACATTTTCGTTGCGGGCGATCGACTGAAAGGCCACCTATTTTCAAGGCCTATCACGGTATTTCGGCGGGACGGTGACGGCGGGACGGGACGGTAAAATCGCCGTCAAAATGGTCCCGCCGACAAAATCCCTGACCGTCGTCACTCACCGTCCCGTCCCGTCGTCACACCGCCTCCGGCGGACAGAACTTACCTCTTCCCCAGCAAGATACATACTTCATTTTATTTTTTTAGCAGAAAAAGCCGTGCTGGTGTTGATGATCAGCAGCTGGTTGATGAGTTGTTGTATATATATTCAAATGAAAGTAAGTACAAATATTGCGATCTACGAAGAAAATGAAAATTACTACCAAGTGGTGAGTGGTATACCTGGTGGTGTTTTTTATTTTCATTTTTTTTTACGACTCTTGATACGTCATATTTGCACGCGCAACACCTGCCACAGCCGCAGGCTCGCCACCACACACGAACAGCACAGAGACCACTCAACTCACGGCCACACCAGTACTGGTGTGGCCTTAAAAGATGTCAGTGGACCTGTCATCAAGCGGGATGCAAAACGTGCGCTGTCAAGGATGTAGGGCCGAGTGTTACACAAACCTGGTAGTTTGGTGTCAGTCAAAGCACGTCAATGCAAAGTTGCTGTCTGTCAAGGGGTGAAAGTGCTGTCTCCTGACATATTTGGTGTGACCGCCACGGACGCCATGGATGCCTATCTCACGGGCGGGGTCGATCGACCAGCAGCGGCACTAGAATCACCACCGCCGCTGCCACCACCTCCACCACCACCTCCACCTCCAAAACCACCACAGCAACACAGCGCAAGCACAACCATTAGAACAGCCACCATGAGCTGCCACCGCAACAACAGTGCTTGGGGCAGGGGTGGGAAGAGATCAGAAGAAGACGTCGCCCGTGTAGTGGCAGCACTTCTCGGGGCTTGGGCTGCGGGTCGAGAAGAAAAACGTCTGCGTCGGGACGGCTCCCTTCGCGAAACCAGCAGAGCGGGAAATTCCTCACGTACAACCGCGCCGACCTTGCGGCGGGAAAGAAGAAAAAAATATTTACCGTCCCGTTCAGCCGAGGAAAAAATATTCACCGTCCCGCCCCGCCGAAGAAAAAGAAAATTACCGTTCCGTCCCGCCGAGGAAAAAAAATATTTTTACCGTCCCGTCCCGCCGAAGAAAAAATGTTTGCCGTCCCGTCCCGTCGTGAATATCTGCCCCGTTGACTTTTACCGTCACATCGAGAAATTATGCATCCGCTGTCCCGTCCCGTCCTGTCCCGCCAAAAAATTATGTCCTCCTCTGACCGTCCCGTCCCGTTTTCATTTTTATTTCCGACCAAACAAGTCAAATCTGTCCCGTCTCGTCCCGTCACGATTCTCAGTCACTGTGATCAGCCTTGCCTATTTTAGTTGTGAATATCGCCCGCTGATGTTGTGCTTTTTTGGTACATGTGAAAAAGTATGGTTTTCGCCTCTCCGGACAACGCGTCAAATACCATGGCGGTTTCGCCAAAATAAAAACAAAAAACTCTCCTCCTGTGTGTGGAGTCTTTACAGTGAGCGTGTTAGGAGTTTTCGGTCCACAGCAGTAGTACTAATGCCGCTCGCTTCATTTCCCGGTGAGATTTAGTGTCGGTGGGTGGCTGCTGACATGGTTCGAAACCTACTCGAAATCTAGCCGCATCTATGCATACATAACGTAACTGTGGGCGTAAATATAAGCACCGCTTGGGACGCGTTCTACGACAGAGGTGGCACACTTCCGCTAAAATGGTTTCTGAATGACGGGGTTCCTTAACCCAAAATCGTCGGATTGCCAATCTTGTTTCGAAAAATAACACATTGGAGCTCCTTAAGTGAGGAGTCTCAAAAAAATTAGGGTGAGCCTCTATCGTAGGATGCCTCTTGGTCTTCATATTATTGACTAAACGTTCCTTATATTTCCGTCCAGAGTGGTTACTGCTCTGTCCCAAAGCATATGGGACCGTTTTGATTAAACCTTAGGATGCGAATGGTCCGTGTAACTACGGACAGGGTGGTACATGATACGCGCGCCATCCAGTCAAGAGAAATCCGAGATATTTCCTCAAGCGAAACCACTTCCTAGTTTTTATTTTGTCTTTTAAAAATGGTCAAGGTCATCACCCTCTCGTCCAAATCGTAACTTTACCAAAAAAAAAAAACGGGTGAATGATAACGAGTGAGTATAGACCTTCGCCGAGATTCGACAGAATTGTTGAAATATGCTTGGCGTTAACTCCTATAACCCTAACCCCGAACGGCTGGGAAAATTCTGCGAGAGAAGATGCAATGAAGAAGAGCTAGTGAGGACGGTATTCAGCCATTTCATTGTCGAAGCTGAGCGAAACCGTAAACACGACAAAAAAAAACCGACGTCGCGACGCTGGTTGATGATACCGGTCGACCAGGCATCTTCCACCAAACTCAGAAAATTCCCTTTGAAAAAGGTTGACCGGGAGTAAAACTGTGGGCATGGATATCCGTACCATGAATTTATTTCTGTAAAGATAGGTTTGATGCGCGCACGCGTGCTCCCTTGGTGCGTGCCTACCCGTACCACTCACACGTGTGTGTCCGGAAGTATACGTTTGTGTTTCTGATCAAACGTAGGGTCGACCGACTTCGATACTTGTTACATGTATTCGTGCGTAGTCGAACGGGGTGGATAATTCAACGTCAATCTTGGACGGACGGTGCTCACCCCCTCAAGAGCTGCACCGAGATTTCGGGGACAACCTACTTGAAGCTAGAACGGAATGATTTGTCGCAAGTGGTCAACAGGTTGTCGCAGGTTGTAAGGCCCGACAAAAATCACACCAAACGGTGCGCTAAAAAAAAAACAGCGCGAAGACGCGAGAGAGACAGCAGCAACTCTTGTCTTCTCTCTCATCGCCACCAATGCCCCTCTTTCTACCTTGTGCTTGCGAATCGTTTTTCTCACGAAGGGAACGTCGCCGCCAAAAGGGTCTCAAGTGTGTCTTTCAACACTTCGCTTCAACACCCCCCCCCCTTTGCACGCGACTCGCACTGCAGCATTTGTTTCCACGACACACCCGTCCGTACCGCGTGCAACCGCACTGTTCACTCGCGGGGACGATGCGAGCAATCACTACACCGCTCGCGCTGAGCTCCAGAAACAAATATATATACTGGTATATATATGGCGTGGTGGACCCGCTCCATACCGCGCCACATTTCCGTGGGGGTGCAAAATTTCTATGTAGTGCCACGGTAACGTCTAAACCATCAACACAGGTGCTACCGAGCCCAAGGCGACAAGCTTCCGTCTGGCGGCAGTCGACGAAATGCGAAAATGCCATCCATTTGCATGAAACCCTTCCAAAAATGAACATAAAATTGCACGCCACGACAATTGATCCTGGACGCGCAACTTGGTGGGGAGAAGGTAATACCACTGCTACCACTACTGCAGTACTATCGATAGTGCTCGTGCGCTGTAACACGCACCTTTCGAATTTTCCCACACCGCTGTCGCTCACGTGCTTAAGACACGAAAATTCAGCAGACTGTTGTGCCCCAACAAATACGGCAGACAGAAACGGAACCGGGGCCCAAACGCAACCCATCCATCCGCTTGTCTGCCCCTTCACTCCCCCTGCAAAAAAAAAAACAAAGACAACCCGACCAAAATGGTACCTGATTTATACTTATTGTGGCATCATGCGTAGGCCAGTGCGCTGAGCTCTTCCAGAACCTCCCACAGCCGCCGGCACGCTTCTTCGTCCTCGGCTGGGGGCGGCGGGGTGTACACCCTTCGACTGACGTAGTATCGCCCGGAACTGCCGCTTACGTTGTCGCTCGTCGCCAGGTAGAACTGATCGTTAGCGCTGAAGAGTCGATCGAGCAGAAAAGGGAGCGGGGGGGGGGGGGGGGGGGGTGTACTCGTGTCATGCATGGTCGTAGTCGTATTACCATAGATCCTTGCATCCCTACAATGCCAGGGCGGGGGGGGGGGGGGGGGTAGAAGAGGAGGGGGATGGGGGGTGTACTCACGATCATGTATGGCCGTAGTCGTATGACCATAGACCCTCGCATCCCTACAATGCCGGGACGGAGCACGGTGGATTTTCACCGACCAGGCAGACATCGCTAGTACCAAGCGCGAAGCGCTGTGAGGTATTCGGTGAGTCGCATGAAGGGTGAACTGTGTCCTACTACGAACCGCTTGTGAGGTGGGCTAGGGGGCTAGGGGGAGGGGGTGTACTCGATAGGAGAGATGTACTCGATCTCATGCATGGCCGTAGTCGTCTGACCATAGACCCTCGCATCCCTACAATGCCGGGACGGAGCATGTCGGGTTTTCACCGACCAGGCAGACATTGCCTGCACCAAGCGCGAAGCGCCGATTGGGGGGGGGGGTACTCGATGCCATGCATGGCCGAAGTCGTATGACCATAGACCCTCGCAGTGGCGTGGGGGGGGGGGGGGGTAATCAGAAGGTATAGAAAGAGGCCCGAGCTTCGCACAGCAACATTAAAATCCGTGAGATTATTGTGAGTCTTGGACTAAAAGAAGGCAGCAGGAGGGAGTGACATCCATGCCGGAGCAACATCAAGAGCGTTGTTTAGACCACAAACCACTAGTACCAACACAATAAAAAAACAGAGAAGAATCAGAAGCAGAGCCAACACAAAAAAGGTCGAGGACACAACCAAGAATACGCTCAGTTGCGCCAGGGGCGCGAGCGCGAGCGCGGCCGAAGCCCCGTACGCAAGATCGCATAGCTCTTTCTGCATTTTCCGAACTGCGTTTCTACAGAGACACGACGCGCTTCGTTTCGCCAAACCTTGTTTCGCCCCGAGAGGAAACTGCCGCAACCGTAACCCTGCAACCCCGACGTGATTGAAACGGAAAGTCACCCGTTTCCGAAAAGCAATACCCACATACAAAAAAAAAAAAGTATTGCCAACCCTTATATCAAAACTAATCCAGAATTATCCTTTTTCAGCTGCAGGTATTTTTTTGCCTAAACATGAGTCGCAGGGTGCAGGTGTACAAAGTGGCGGGAGTAGCTCGGCGCACGCGTGTGGAACGGCCTCCTTCTATTGTGAGACCCACACAGCCAACACCCGGTACGCCCGGGGTTCGTTCTGCGAGTTTCCAATTTTTTAGGGCGTCAACAATAATAGGGACCCCTTCCGAGATTGCAGAAGCGACCGACCGACCGACCGAGATCCACCAGCGCACACAAGTTAAAAACAGTTACAAATACTCTGCCGCGGGTATTCCTAGCGACTGCTATACTACAGAGTATCCTACTGTACCTCTTGACGGGAATTCCGCCCATGCCCCACCCGGCCCGGAGCATTTTGGTGTCGACGGTTCCCGGGTCTAGGGAGTTGCACGTCACCCCCTCGGGGGCTCTCCTGGCAAGCTCCGCGTTGAACATGATGTCGAGAAGCTTCGACAGGGAGTACGATGCGTGGTCACTGTATCCCCCCTTCTCGAACTGAGAGTTGCGGTGGTGGTGGTGGTTGCGACGGTTACGCGACGCGGCGATACAGACAGCGAAGGCGATGGTATTCGTATTTAAAAAATCAAAAGTATCAAGCAGCTTGCAAAATGGAGCATCAGCCGCTCAATCGATCGAACCCACAACTGACGCGTTTGTGAATGCTTTTTAAAAAATGGTCCTACGTGAGCTCTTAATTTGTTCGAAAAAACACTACAAGTTCTTAGCGTTGAAAGCTGCGTCCTATGTCGGTCGCGCGTGTTGTACATACCGCTTGTTAGAACGGTGTTGTATAGTAGCCATACCCACTTGTCGAACAGGGGCACATCGGGGTGGATATCCTATCATATGTAAAAGTGAAAACGCGTTGGGGAAGGGGTCTGTCTCAGCTGCAAAAGCAGCAGCAACAACAACAACAACAACAGCAGCAACAACGCCACCACTACCAACACCATCTACACCAAAACCAAAGCAACAACCACAACAACAACCACAGCAACAACCACAACAACAACCACAACAACCACAGCAACAACCACAGCAACAACCGCAACAACCATAACAACAACAGTGACAACAACGAAGAACGCAGGGGGTGCACGCTTTCCGAGGAGGGGGGAGGTGGTGCTCGGGCAGGGGCGTTGCTTTCTCTCACCTGAAGGTTGTCGAAGTCGACGGAGTACGAGGCGGACAGGCTCGCCACGTTAACCACGCGCCCCCCCCGGGCGTCTTGGCCACCGTTGGCCACCAAGTCCAGAAGGCGACCAGTTATCACGTACGGCGCGAGCACGTTGACTTTTGTGGGGGCAAGAAAAGGGTGGCACCATAGCCGGTAAAAAAAAAAATCGGCGTGAGTGAAGTTAAGTAGACCACACTGGCGAGCCGGGGGAGTCAGGGGCGCGTTATGGGGGAGAGGGCACTTGGTTGCGGTCCAGCTTTCGGTGGTTTGTCTCGGGGGGGTGGGGGGGGGGGGGGCGCCGCCACCATCCTGTGGGCGTCGGTCGGTCGGTCTGTCGTCGGTCGGTAATTATGTGGTGAGAGGTGAATCGCGTGCAAACCTCTTTCCCCCTGTGCCCAGAAAGAATCCTCCAGAAAAGGGTACCCCCACGTATAAGATAAATTACGCGACCGATCCACGGTTTTCCTGCCGAGGGGGCGCCACGCCAACGCTTCCGGTCGTCTGACATAAGCAGGTTTTCAACATCCACGAGGAGATTCAATGTAACTATATAAAGCTGCAGAAACAGTTCAACTCCAAACTCAAAAAGTAAGCGGGCTCCTCAATTATAAAAAAACAGCCGGAAGACGTTGGAGAAAATGACGATGCAACTCACTGCACCTGCAAACGTGTATTCTGACCCGTCTTCGCTGTGGTGAAAGTCTGCTTCGAACACCCCTGCCGCGATGCAGAGGGGCGACAACGGAGGGAGCGAGGCAAGGGCAAGCACATGGGGAGCTCGTGGGGAAATGCGTTGCCGGAGCGTCGCCAGCACCCCATCCGCATGGATGGTACCATGGTTTTTGCAGCAGGGTGTCTTGAGGCGACGGAGCGCAAGTGTTTTGCGCCCTTGGCCATTCGACACCGAGCTAACACAGCACCCGGACAACAACGACAACAACAACGAACTCGTGCAAGCAGCGTCTCGTCGTCCGGAGCTCCAAAGCAGTGGACCACCGGTCGCCGTGAAGGGGTTCGATGTAGCAGTGCAGTACAGCTCTAATTGTGGGAACAACAGCGACAACTACAACAGCAACAGCAACAGCAACAACAGCGCCAGCAACAACACCAGCAGTACAGCACAGCAAAGTTCAGTGCAGCACTGTACACCACAGCCAATACACTTCAGAGATGCGCGGGCGGGACGACAGGCAGGCGCTCGCTTTCCCCCGTCTAGGCTGCGTGCTTGCTCACGTACCCGTCAAAAAAGGCAAACTGGCAGGCTAACAAGCCGGCAATCCAACCGGGCCGCCGATGACGCGTAAGCCGCGTATCGCCCGACGCCTCTCACCTGCGTTGTTCAGCAGGCAGTCGAGTCTGTCTGTCCTGGCCAGGACCTCGTCGCACAGCTCGTTCATCCCCCGCAGCGAGCTAATGTCGGCGACGATCCCCTCCACTTTCGCCTCCCCGCTACGGCATCCCTCCACGAACTCGACTGCCTCCCGCACAGCGGCCTCTTTCCGCCCGTGCACGATTACAGTCGCGCCCTCTTCCGCCAGCCGCGAAGCGGTGTGTCTGCGGTGCGGTGCGGTACGGTACCGCAGCATCGATGGGACACAACGGGGCGGGGTGGGATGTCACGGGACGAGACGAGACGATATAGGACGGGATGGGACAGAACGGGACGGGACGATCGTCAGCATGGATGAGTCAAGTTCACCCACCCTTCATCCACAGCTGTAAACTCTACAGGTGTACGTACAATTGGCACACCTCTTGATGCGTATCAAATGCTGGTGTTGTTGGAGAATACTTTGTACAGGAGCAAGTGACAACGGCCGGATGAGAAGGCAGGACATGCAAAATACCACCACCAGGTGAGGGTGAAGACTCGATAGTGGCCTACGACGCGAAGCGCAAGGTACAGAGAAGTGCGATGGGCGCACAGGGCAGTGCCGCCTCTGCCGGGGTGGACGGGCCGGCGGGCTCGCGGACGGCTTCGCTATTGACACCAAAGATACTAGGAGATCGGTATTCGGGGGCGTTTCTAGGCGTCTTGCGTAGGGCGGCGGGGAGGGGGAGGGGTGTACTCGATATCATGCATGGCCGTAATCATGTGACCATAGACCCTCGCGCATCCCTACAATGCCGGGACGGAGCACGTCGGATTTTCACTGGCCAGGCAGACATTGCTTAAGGTACCAAGCGCGAAGCGCCGTGAGGTCTTCGGCGAATGGCACGAAAGGTCAGCAGCATCGCACTAAAAACTACTTGTGAGGCGGACTAGCACATGGACGACAGCTTCAACGAGGTCATTTATTTTCCGGTGTGGCCACTTCGTCTTGTGTAGGGGGGAGGGTAGCCAAGGGGTTAAATAAACCGCGGTGCTCTGGCGTCTCGATAGGTGCTACTATATGCCTGGCACCCTGCGGTACATTCGAGCGAAAGTCGCACCTACGATCGAGCACTGAACTTCCACAGGGCCGCCGCTGCACCGATCGGAACGTTGACGGCGCCACCAAGACACATGTGTGTCCAAAACACTATGGCATTTGCGTTTGATTCGGAAAGCAAGACAGCTCAATAATCGTGAAGCATCCCGTATTTCTGCAGAAGTGCGTGTGCTATGCTGCATGCCCAAGTACGTGCATTATGCCGTGTGGAGTGATAGGACAGAAACCCTATGCACACCGCAAAAGTCGGCGCTGAAATGACGATCAGGTTGTGCTCACTTTCCGATTCCATCCGTTGAGCCCGTGACCAGAAAAACCTTGCCCTCAAGGTTCCTGCAAGGTGCACGGTTTCGAGACAAAAAACGACATCGCAATGGCAGCAAGGGGGGTACGGGAAGCCTTCAGTCCAATGAACAAATCGCCAGGAGTTGCAGGAGCTACTGTACACCCTCGTTTCCCCCCCCCCCCCTCCCCCGAGTTTCCCGGGTTCATCTTGTCCAAAATAATTGTGCCGCGCCTTCGATTGGTTTACCATTACCAATGCTCGTTGGCGTTTGTCGAGAGAGTTGAGCTTGCTCGGCTGATGCGCTCTCCGGCTTAGAACAAACAAAATACGCCCATCCGATGCGAAATCCTCGCCTATGTGTGTATACATACCGCTTGTAGGGAACTACCTTGATAAGGGTACTTTAGGAGGCGGGAAAACAACTGAGGCACCGTTTTACTTAGCTCCGGTCCTATGCCTGGGGAACTTTTTTTAAGGCATTCAATTATTGGGATGTTTTCCTCGGGGAGAGTTCGTTTAACTTGGTTTTAGAATTGGTGTTGAGTTTTCGCGTGAACGATACCACTATGTCCGATAATGTAAGGACTGTTTTGATATTAATATCAGGGTAGACAATTTATTACATTTTCGGACAGAGTGATGCTGGTGCTACCACTATGTCCGGAAATATAACGACTGTTTGGGGACTAATACGATTATCGAAAATCTCTTACATTTCTGGACAGGGTGGTATGATTTCTGCGGTACTGCTGCTGTTTGAAATTGGACGGGAAATGCGTCCTAGCCACCGCAAGCACGGGGGTTGTCCGCTGCTGCAGGCAAGGGCCAGAGCTCGGATTGACGGAGACGAACCTGCTGCTGCTGGTATTCAAGCCTGGTAGAGGTGTTCCTGTGGTCTGGCTACGCGCACGCACTCAAAACTTGCGCCTGTGGCCTCTGGGCGGATGAGGGTACGTGAAGGGACAGCAGGTTGCGCAGGCCCCGACTTTCTACCCTCTCGCAGGAACAGAGAGAGCGTAGACTCCGAGACACACAGCAAGGCACATACTATAGGGGGGAGACACCGCCGCGCCAACATGGTGTTGGGCTCGCCCTCTGGTGCGTCGATTGCCTGAACTTACGAGCTACAACAGGGGTCTCTCTTCTTCGCGCGCACCACCTCTCGTCTCGTCTGACAAAGGCGGCGCGATCGTGGTGCCAATCATCGACGTTTGTCCCAACAAAACCCCTACAAAACTCGTCTGTGATTGGGGCTACATGGCAGAATTTTCCAGAATTTTCAAGATAAATCCTAACAAAAATTGCCTCAGGTATACGCGCTGTGCCTTTTACCTTTCATGCTTTGAACGTTCGGGAGGCGTGTAAATGTCGAGTGATTTCCGGGTGTATACATAACTACTTACTTAGATCTCGATCTCTGAGCGTGCTCCGTTGGTACATCCCTGGCCTCTCAGAGCTCCCACTTGGGAATCGCCTCCTTTAATTACTTGCCGGACCCTTCCCGCGGGTCTTTGTTTCCTCCTTTTCTCGTCGTACTTTCAGTCCGATCCTTTTTTCTTCTTTCGTTTCGTGTGCATGCGTGTACTCCGAGCACGGTTGCGCGGGTGAACCCGGCACCATCGCGGGTGTCAGCGGATGTTGGCGGGTAGAGGGGGAGTTGCAAGGAGCGCGGTCGCCACTTTCCTGCCTAGGCATCGCGTGTCTCGAGACACGAGGGATGCGTCAATAGGCTCTGTCTGGCCTCCATTTGTGATTTTTGATAGAGTACGTACGAGTATTTAAGGCTCGTTCGGGATTGCAAGATAATATTCAAGCGGTGCTTATTTTTGCGACCGGGCTGAAAGTCACAAGAGGGAGGTACTCCGAATGAGCACCAACATTGTCGAGCTTGCGTCGAGGTCCACGGTGAGCACCAGGCTTCACGCGAGGCGGGCGACGCGGCTCACTGTGGAAGAGAGGGAGTAAAGCTTTACCCGGACTGAATCGGTGGCGAGATGGTCGCGAGAGGGGCGGGCGGCGTACGAGGCTCAGAGAGAAGCTCTGCTGTTTGATTTTTTCTTTTTTTCGTTTCTTCTTTTTGACTGGTGTAAGGTGTTCCAATCAGGTAGTAAATATTATACGAAAGGGGACGAGATTTTTTTTTCTTTCAATTTTTTGGTTTCATTTTCATTGTTTTTGCTGTGTAGCTGTGCCGTGCTGTGCTTCATCTTTCGTACATACGAGTACAAACATAGAGCATATCGAAAGAAGAAAATAAGTACCCCATACCTGGAGTATGTACATATGTACGACATGTGAGCGAGCGTAGCGGAAAACCGCCTGCGACGTGAAGCATATGTGGCGTCCGAGCTGTTTTCTCCTGAAGCATGGCGGCGGGACTCTTGGCAATATCAAGTCGCCAGTTTGCAACTACAGGGGTCATGAAAAAAGCAATATTCAATCATGGACCTCTGTCCGCTTCGCATGATTTGATGTACTTTTCCTTCCTGAGCGAGCGTAACGGGCGGCGTAGGCCGCCCGCGGAGCGAAGCGCCTTGTAAACGCACACCAGGTATCAAGGTACCAGGTATTGTTACATACCGGGGATCAGGTATCGCATTTTTCATTTTTTCCCCTCCAGCGGCCCTACACGCCTTTCGACGCGTGTTGCGCTTCGCGCAGCATACAACACGCGCCGAAGGCCTATTTAATTCCCTGGTTCGTGCGTACAATCCCCAGTACTATACGAGTACGAATACGTACCGAAAGTCTGCATGTGTTTCGTATGGGACGTGCCCATCTCAAAAGGCACAGGTAGCTATCGTGCCTGATACCTCATGCCCGCAGCGCCGTAGAGGCACACGTACGTAGGCGACATGGTCTTTTTCGCAGCCTATCTGACTCTGACTTACAATCGCGTGCGGCGGGTCCAATCTCCACGTGCCTAGAAGATCGACCGCCGGGCGCGCCAGTAGGCCTTATGTATGCTATGACGTGGCAGTGGCACCAGCCGCAGCAGCTATTAATAAGAGCGGTATGTAATAGCGGTATGATACCATTGATGTATTCGTGCAATCGGCGATTGATGCAGACACCCAAGCAATCGGCCACACAAGGCACGAATGACCACAGCTCGCGCGTTTTTTCTGATTACTCCAAGAAAACAGGGCACGGAAAACCAGCAACAAGCGTTTGAACTGTGATACGTACAGCAACAACAAGGGGCAGGGGTGTTGTATTTCGAGCGAAGGCGATCGCCTCTTGTGAAGGAAGAGCAAAGAGCACTCAGTCTTTCTTGCCTGTGCTGAGATGATTCGTCCATGCTTAGAATTGAGCTTCGACCAGCACACTGCTGTGGCGAATACTGCCTCAAAGCAGACGGCGGCTGCTTCACGGCAATTAGCCCACTGCACAGGGTCGGATACGCCACCAGGAAACGGAGAACCCTTCCTGTGGCCTTCATGCCACAGCCCCAACACAGCAGAGCACCAGCACTCCAGCTTGCGTGGACACATCGACACATGCGGCGGGATGTTTCAGCTTCAACAAGATGTTGTGGCCCGATAGCATAAGGCCTGTTTCTTCTTTACGAACTCCTGTCACAGCAGATAGTGTCAGCTCATCCTCTCGTCCATCTATCTGTCTCCACCACGCGGCACACACGATGATTTCCATCCCAACCTACATCGTTCTTGCGACAGCGTCCTTGTCTGTGACGTACTTGGCATTTATGCTGTACAATGCCTATGGATTCGCTGCATTCAAGGCAACCGCGCCATTCATCGGAACCGTTACCCTCGTGTTTGGTGAGAGTTTCTTCCCGCACCTTTGCTCCAAATGTACCGGTATTCATTTACAGCAGCAGTACGAGTACGTATGATAGTCGTACCGAGTGCAGCCGGTGTCCCCGTTGTCAGCCAGGGCTATGTACACAATATAAGGGGGGTTATAGTCCTCTTTGTACGAGTCGTCTACCCGCCGTCGCTGAATTGGACTCGACTCTTGATTAATATTATTATAAAAAATATATATATACCAGTGCTGGTTAAAATAATAAAATAATATTGAGGCGCGCGAAGCGCACAGCTCGAGCCTTTTTTTTCTTGGATTTTTCGAAGAAAAAAAAAGCCTCTTCATAACGGCTCGGATACGAGGGTAGGGTGCCTTGCTTTGAGTTTCTCTGTATGTGTTTGTGTGTGGGTGTGTGGGTGGGTGGGGTGTGTGATTCAACATTTTTTTGGGCCACGTTTGACCACCGCGCTCAACGCACACGGCACCAATTCCAGTCCCGGCGGGCTCTGTGCACGCACACACACAAACGAAACCTTCTCGTGCTGGTGCGGTGGTAAGTCGTTCACAGTTGGTCGAGCTAGGTGCGGCGACGTGTGTAGGCACATGTTTGTGCTGGGCCATGTTGAAGAAACACAAAACCAACAACCGTAAAATATTATAACGATTTTGGTTTTTTGAATTCTACCGAACGAAACCCAGCTCTACGAGTACTTGTAGGCAGACTGTGCCTGTCCACAGCAACGAGCGTTCGTGCCATGTCCCCGAGACATCCCACCCTCCTACTGATGAGGGGACGGAGAAGCAGGAGAAGATATGCTGTAGCTGTTGTACAGCAGTAGTAGTGTTGGCACTGCTAGAAGCTCTGTTGGACACACGTCAGGTTGTAGATTTTTGGTCCTCAAATTTTGAGTGCGGAACCAGGAAACACATGTACGAAGGGTTCACACACAAGCCGAGCGTACAGCGCCACTGACCCTGGCCTCGTGTGTCCTACTGCTACTGCTGTTGCTGTTTTGCTGCTGGAGAAGCTCTGCTGTAGATGTCGTATATCAATAGTAGCGGTGGCACCTGCTACCTGCTACGAGAAGTTCTCTCTTGGACAGTCGAGCATATCGGGTGCAGATTTTAGGTCTTCAAATAATGCCGAATTTCGAGTTGGTGAACCAACACAGGACAAAATCGAGTACGTGTACAAAGGGTCCAAGGGTTAGATTGACAAGCCGATCGTACAGCGACGCTGACCCTGGCCTCGTGTGTCCTACTGCTGCTGCTGCTGCTGCTGCTGTTTTGCTGCTGGAGAAGCTCTGCTGTAGATGTCGTACATCAGTAGTAGCGGTGGCACCTGCTACCTGCTACGAGAAGTTCTCTCTCTTGGACAGAGCATGTCGGGTGCAGATTTTTCGTCTTCAAATAATGCCGAATTTCGAGTTCGGAACCAACACAGGACAAAATCGAGTACGTGTACAAAGGGTTCAAGGGTTAGATTGACAAGCCGAGCGTACAGCGACGCTGACCCTGGCCTCGCGCGTCCTACTGCTACTGCTGCTGCTGCTGTTTTGCTGCTGGAGAAACACTGCTGCTGTAGATGTCGTACATCAGTACAAGCAAGTAGTGGTGGCACCTGCTGCGAGAAAGAAGCTCTTTCTGTTGGACAAAACATTTCAGATGCAGATTTTTCGTCTTCAAATTATGCTGAATTTTCAACCAGAAAACACTGTTGGAAAAAACATGTCAGGTGTGTGTGTTTGTTTGTTCTTGTTCTTTGTACCCGTCGACATCCAGCACAACCAGTGTCCGTGCCGATTCTTGAATCCCCCGAGATATCCGATACGAATACAAGTTCTGTGGTCACAGCAGTGCATACTTTTCGTCTTCAAATTATTATGCCGGATTTCGAGGTGGAAACCAGGATACACACGACTAAATCCAGTATTTGATACTTACAGGTGTGTGTGTACTGCTATGTGTTTTCATACATGAAGAGCAGAAGAGGCCAAGAACATTTACGATCTTGAGATTTACCAACGACGGCGTAAACAAGTATGTAGGTAGTAGGTAGTAGATGATCGTTCGTGTTGGTTCAGCACAAAAGAATAATCGATATTCGCCCAGCATGATGCATCGAAGATATGACTACTGCAGGTATTACTGAGGTCGCGCCTCGTTACCACCAATTACTAGTAATGATAATCAATGAGGCGCGCGAAGCGCGCAGCGCGAGCCTTTTTTTTCTTGGTTTTTCCATGAACAAAAAAGCCTCTTGATAACGGCTCGGATACGAGGGTAGGGTGCCTTGCTTTGAGTTTCTCTGTATGTGTGTGTGTGGGTGTGATTCAACATTTTTTTGGGCTACGTTTGACCACCGCGCTCAACGCTCACGGCACCAATTCCAGTCCCGGCGGGCTCTGTGCACGCACACGCACAAACGAAACCTTCTCGTGCTGGTGCGGTGGTAAGTCGTTCACAGTTGGTCGAGCTAGGTGCGGCAACGTGTGTAGGCACATGTTTGTGCTGGGCCATGTTGAAAAAACACAGAACCAACAACCGTAAAATATTAGAACGGTTTTGGTTTTTTGAGTTCTACCGAACGCAACCCAGCTCTACGAGTACTCGTAGGCAGACTGTGCCTGTCCACAGCAACGAGCGTTTGGGCCATGTCCCCGAGACATGCTGCAGGTGGTATTGTCAGGCCCACCCTCCTACTGATGAGGGGACGGAGAAGCAGGAGAAGATATGCTATAGTTGTACAGCAGTAGTAGTGTTGGCAATGCTAGAAGCTCTCTTGGACACACGTCAGGTTGTAGATTTTTGGTCTTCAACTTATGAGTGCGGAACCAGGAAACACATGTACGAAGGGTTCACACGCAAGCCGAGCGTACAGCGACACTGACCCTGGCCTCGTGTGTCCTACTGCTACTGCTGTTGCTGTTTTGCTGCTGGAGAAGCTCTACTGTAGATGTCGTACATCAGTAGTAGCGGTGGCACCTGCTACCTGCTACGAAAAGTTCTCTCTCTTGGACAGTCGAGCATATCGGGTGCAGATTTTAGGTCTTCAAAGAATGCCGAATTTCGAGTTGGTGAACCAACACAGGACAAAATCGAGTACGTGTACAAAGGGTCCAAGGATTAGATTGACAAGCCGAGCGTACAGCGACGCTGACCCTGGCCTCGTGTGTCCTACTGCTGCTGCTGCTGCTGCTGCTGTTTTGCTGCTGGAGAAGCTCTGGTGTAGATGCTGAGGTCGCGCCTCATTACCACCAATTACTAGTATAATTTATACCAGAATGTACTGACTCCTTACCATCGGTATTGAAGGTGCTCGTAGCAGTACCAGTACACGAGTACAAAATCAGCACAACACCGCGCTAAAAAAAGGGACCAGGTACCAGGTAGCGTGTAAAGATAATGGACCATACAAGGTACCAAGGTACCTGGTACGTAATTAAAAACACCAGGTATGGTGATATACTTCCTGTTGGTCCGGGAATATTTTTTGACGTGCTGTTCTGTACCGAGTACGTAGTGATGTGGAGGCGTGAAGGTCCCACATTCGTGCGGCAGGCACTATTATAGAGTGGGATGAAGTTGGGAAGAGCTTTTTCACCGCCCCCATGCCTTAAGAGACCGCACTTGAGTGCGACCTACAGTGAATACAACTTAAATAATATTTTTTGGAGTGCTCACGATTAAGTACACAGCAGTACGTATAATATTAATAGGTACATTGTGGGTTCCAGGTTCTCTATCAGACCGTCGCATGGGTATTGTCCCGCGGAGGTCCCACCATTCGCCGAGGTCGTGGATATCCGTACATCTTATTGTACGACTGTGGTCATCCATATTCCATGACTATTTGTTGTCGTCAGCAGAGATGTCGTCAGCAGTGACATTGTCCCGTGACAAGTATTCACTGCAGATTGGAATTTCAAGGCCCGTGCCTCGCACACACTCTGTCTTCCTCTCCCATCATCGTTGATGGTTGTTCGTGAGATCGTCCGTACCGATCCTATGCCAAAACCTGGCGTGTCCTACACGCTACACCCTCTAAGAAAGGGAAGTGCCACAGATGTCGAGTCGAACCTGGGGGTCCTCCCCACATTTGGCGTCGACGAAATAATGTATAATTGTTTATTTTCGGAATTCGGCGAGACAAAATGAAAATAGAGGTACTTATTTATTTTCCGAATTCGGGGAGACGAAATGGATGCACTTTTTATCCTAGGGTCGATAGGGCATTCGGGTAAAAAGAAAGATCCGGATATTTGCAACGATCCCTAAAGCGGGGAAACGAAACGGGCGCAAAAAAAAAGCCATCAATATACATGTGCAGCGAACAAAGATACGAAAGTGCCAGTAGAACGGCAACAGCAGCAGCAGTGCCGCTGCCAGCCGCTATCGCCTGATATTGGCAAGCAGGAGCATTATGCGCACAAGCTAGTAGCACAGCAGCTAGCTGCAGCTGCAGCTGCAGTTGCAGCAACAGGAGCAGCAGCAGCAGCAACACGCCGCACAGGAGCAGCAGGATGAGCAGCAGACTGCTGTTGTAACGTGCAGCAGTAGCAACACGGCAGAAGAGGCGAGCGGCTTCTTCCCACTCATTTCGAGTATGAGTTGCTGCTGATAGACAATGGGGCGCTCAATACCAGCCTGCTGGCACCACCGCGCCCGAGCACTACGCTCCATGCACGCCCGGAGCCCAACTTGGATGCTTGGCAAACAGGCCGCGGAGACCTCGCTCGTACCGCCGTGCTGCTACTCTGCTGCTGTTGTGCTTCTGCTGCTGCTGCTACTACTGCTGCGTTGGGTGTGCGGGAAGATTGTGCCAGTAGATGATTGTGCTGCTGGTGTGGAGAGAGCTGGGAAATGAGAAAATAGAGTAGTGACGGGGTGGGTGCGGGAGGGGGGGTGGTGATGGTCGCGTCTCCTCTTAATATCTGGCACGGGACTGTCTGGTTTGTCCCTGTAGCGCGCCAGAAAACCGTCGGATTTCTCTTTTGGGTTCCCGCTCCGTGATTTGAGCACGCTCATTGGTTAAGACCAACGAAGAAGCCGGCAGGAGTTCGCAAGCTGTATCCCCGCTCGATATGATTGCATATACTCCTCGTACGTTTATTTGTACAACCCAACGATAAAAGGTCACATACATTTTGGAAACTATCCAACAAGATACCTTTATTTAGGACGTGTAACATAAACCCTGTCGTACCTGGTATTTATTTATTTTCCGATTCGGGGATAAAATCATGCAGCTACAGCAGCTGCTGTTTTTGCTGACACTCGCGTTCGGTGCAGGAAGATGGTGGCAAGAGAACTGCTGTATATAGATGAAAAGCGGTTGTGAAGAGCGTGGGGTGGTGGGGGTGTTGGTGATCTCGGTCGAATAGCCTCTTCGTGCTTGGCACGGGACTGACTGTCTATTTAGACACCGGTACAGACTTGCACGCTTTCACAACAAATCACAGAACGATGCTCGTACCATATATACTTCCCTTGTGGGTTGGGTTCTCGCTCCGTGATTTGGGCACGCTCATTGAGCAAAACCAACCATAAAGCCGGCACGATCTACTGTACGATTTTGCAAGCATTCAAGCCCTTTTCAACAGTTATTTTTAGTTGTATTCGTCCGCGAACAGTAGTATTAGTAGTAGTGGTTTGACCCCGATAAAGAGGACACATTTGTTTGTTTTAGAGCCGGTTTTTGCATGCTGTTGTGTTTTTGACGGATTGACCCGCGTGCAATGAGACCCTCGTTCAAAATAGAAAAATCTTCGAGGAAACTTGCTTTAATTATTTGTTTTTCGATTCGGACATGCAATCTGACCAAAGCAATAAAATAAATGGACCTGAATTTCAATTTAATTAATTCGTACTGAAAATAGGGGTAATTATTCATTTTCCGTCTTCGGGCACACGAAATGATCACTACTTGGTATGCTTGAAGTATTAAGTATATACAGAGTACCCACCAACGCCACGGTCCGCGGTTCTGCACGACTCGCAAGCAAAGGCTTGCCGTAGCAGTGGTAATACCTGCTGTCCATGTACAGCGCAGTACTCCGACGCTGCTTCTGACAGAGCTACTCGTACGAGTACATGAATGCCGGGTAACAAGAGATAGGGAGGTTTGGGATTTGGTAGTATCAGCCGCAGCCACTGAGTTTATTTCTGTTTTTCTGCGTATATAACTTCGCTCTGCATCACAACAACGTCATCAAACAGCAAAAAAAACAGATAGCAACACCAAGCGTCCCTCTTTTTTGTTTGCATCGGCCACAGCTGCTGCGCATTGCCTGGACAAGGCGAACGAATCGAAAGACGCGGAAGAACGCAATGCGAAGGGCTCGGCGGCAGCAGCGACAGCAGCAGCGGCGCCGGTGTCGACGGCGGGAGCGAGAGGAGCGGCGCCGGTGCCGAAGCGCCGTCGAATCGCGGATTGATCGATCGGATTGATTTTTATCGTATTGACTAGTTTTTCGTCGAATTTATTGATCGATCGGGTTGGTCGATGGAATCGGTCGATCGGATTGAATGATTAGATTGACCGCTCTGATTGGTCGACCGAACTGATCGACCGGATTGATCGATCCGGACTGGTCCATCGAACTGATCAATCGAGGTTGCTCTATCGAACTGAGGGATCGGATTGATTGATCGAATTTATCGATCGGATTGAACGAACGGGATGGGTTGATTGGATCGATTGACCGGGTTGATAGATGTCGGTATTGAAATCGATTCATCGGATTGATCGGTCGGTACAGGAGTCGCAAACCAATCGGAATAATCGGTGGGATTGATCGTCGAGAAGGTTATGGAGGAAAGAACGGAAGAAAGGAGGCAGGGGGGAGAGAGGGAGGGAAGAGAGGAGCCCAATCCCTTCAACGGTATTCCTCATTTTCGTTCGTGTCGGACACATGCATCAGTGGTCTATGTACGTATATGGCTTTAGAGCTCTATGTATGTGCTGTTCTCGGAGACTTCATTCACCGTGTTACATCATTTTCTGTGGTGTGGGGCGGCGTATCTGTCGATGTTCTTGGCGCGTCCCCGGTGTTTTATGTAGTGGTGGCGTGTCGAGGTAGCGTATTCGTTTCTATTTCGATGTGTAAAGGTGATCGGTGGACCACGGATGGGCGGATTAGATTTGGAGGCGTTCGTCTGCTGTCAGCTAGAAAGAAAGTACGAATTTCGAGTATACATCAGTTAGTATGGTACCAGGTGTGCATGGACGAAGGGCTGAGGTTCGAGCGTCACTAGTTTTCTCTGCAAATAGCCGTGCGGAATTGGGAGATATTATTTGTGAGGTTTCAGAGGCCAAAGGGCCCTTCTCTCACATGCGAGATGGTTGACAATGGCGCCGGATTTGTGAGATGCGGCAAACGAAGTCTGGATGAAACGATATGCGAGTGCGGCGAATTTCCGATGCAACGGCGGTGAGAGTCATGCTGGTGTTGGCTCGGCGAGCATACTACTTGCTGTTATCTCCGCTCTGGCTGGAGGGGGAGGTTGATTCGCAACGCGATCATGCCGGTCCGAGGAGGGCTTCGAGGATATCTATTTATAGGTGCAGACGGTCTATACCAAAGATGATGCGGCACTCTTGCCCCTTGACGGACAGCCGTCAAGGACCCCCACACTAAAGTTAGTATATTAAGTCGAACAAGGCCTTGGCAGGCCTAAACTAGACCGTCAATCGACACTTTTGGTATGGTGTCTGGACTATTCTCGTAGCTTTTGGGACCGTTTGTCGGTGGCGGTGCAGAAAGAGCACTTATTGCCCTGTGTGACAAAATCAGTAGAGAGAGAACGGGATTTCGTGCCCGCAGTTTTCTGATTGGTCTATTTTTAAACGAAGTGTTGTGATTGGTGGGAAACCCTGGATGGTAACGTAATTGAAGATGGCGTCACTATATCCTAGGCCTTTGATTGGTGGATGACGCCACCGCAGTATTCCGATTGATCGATTTTTTAGATTTTTTTATTGGTGGAATATCCCTGGATGCCACGCGACGACACCGAAGGTGGTGTTTTTTTACGTTGATGACTTCACCGCAGTGTTCTGATTGGTCGACTTTTGTTTTTGGTTTTTTCTCTTTGTTGTTGGAAATGCCTGGATACCACGCGACGTCATTCCTCCTACCAGGCTGGTGACAAGGAGATGTCTTTTTTGCCGTTGATGACGTCACTGCAGGTTTCTGATTTGTCATATGATTAATTGAAAGCATGTTTGTTATAGGTGAAATATCTATTGGTGCCGCGCGCCGCGCAACGTCATTTCATAGGTGAAACCACTTTATGTTGATGAATGTGTTTTCGTGCATGAGGGCCTGTTTTTTTTCGTGACATTGAAGGAAGAATAAATGGAAAGAGAGAAAATAAACAGGGCGATGATCGGTCGCTGGGGCAAACGTGTTCCTGTTCGTTTTCACTGTTCCGATAAAAAACACTATTAATATCTGCAAGTCTACAAGCTATGCACGAAAACTAAAACTCGGGCACCGAAAAACCAAAGCGTCGCGAAAAAGCGACGTAACGGTTCAGTGTGTCCTCACCGATCTCTTACGCAGACAGGTCAAAATACCACTGCAGGGCTGCCGCACACGACACACAGCCGACAGCTATTAATACGTAGCACGGCAACAAAGCGGCACAGATCCCCGGTAAACTGTCAGCAAGCGAACCGCAGTAAGTGCAATTATCCAATATGTCGCGTGGGTAGCCATTACCGCCAATAATTCCCTGCCATTGCGGACCTACAGTGGCCCACGCGTTCTGGCGTAAGGTGTAGATTTTTCCTCTTGGCTTTTCGCCAATCAAAAAATCCCTTTAAACGATTTGACCAATCTGAAAACTGCGGGCACGAAAGCCCTCCGGCTTTATATACCGCGCGGTGTTGCATTTTCTATCGAAGGTTTTCTTGTTTCGAGCCGCGGTTCGTGTGCCGGGTGCCCCGAGCTGCTCGCAGCTGCCACAAAAGCCTGCAGAGCGCGGGTTGCTCCGTCCTCGTGCTCTCTGCGCAATGAGCTCCTGGCAAACACGCCTCTGCGCGCTGTGTCCGGCGGAAGATCTACCAAATACATGCACTATAAATAATAATCTGTATTGATAGTAAATCGCAATTATTGGTGACCGCCCGGTATATGCGGTGTTTGTACTCTACGAGCCATCGTTTTCTGTGCAAGCGGACAGACAATCACGGAGTAGGCGAAACACCCTCAAGGTGAAAGGTTCAACTCCTCGTCGTACATAAATAGAGCTACTAATATCTACAAATTGCGTCTTCCGCACGTCATAAGATTCCGCAAAAACTATTACGTGCCCTGTTTTGATTCAAGTCACGATGTTGGTACGCCACACGTTCCCCCTACGTACACGTACCGGATAATATCGGTTCTTGTCGTCCAGCGGTAAGATTCTGTCTGTCCACTACTATGACGTACAGCAAAGCGGAGAAGAGCACGAGCGGTAGCATGTGGTAGCTCTATCGTTTGCGTGATGCGTGGGGGACGTAGGGTAGTTCGAGGATTACCGTGGGCAAGGGCGCGGACCCAGCCGGCTGAGTTCGACTCTCCTCGACCTCGACCCAAAACGTTTGACAGCCCCTCTTCGTTCCGAAAGCAGCAAAATATACTACAAGACCGGTCTATATGGTCGCGTCAAGGCCTTTTTTGGTCTTATATTACTGGATTTACTGCAACCGCAGTCTCTTTTTATAGATTTTTTGAAGAGGCCCTCGCCCTCTGTCGCTCGTCTCTAAACCGTCTTGTCAACGATGTCGCGCGAAAAAAAAAGCCGACGAGGCCACCGCCGCCGTGCGGTGGCCGTCGCGGCCTCCCACGTTGGAGGTCGGAAGGCATACTACGGCCATCCTATCGACATCACGCCTGAAGATACGGATCATCCACCGCACACCCACGCGCCTCGCGAACGTTGTTTTTTCTCCTTTTGAATCGATTTCTGTTCCTTCGCCTCCCTCGCACCTAGGCACGCAATCGCCGTTACGTTTGCGTCAGTTTAGGCCGGCGGGGTGTTCTCGCCTTCAACTCGCTCGACGTTTTCGCCGTTGGGGCGCTCTCTGTTTTTCTGCGCCGCTATCGGATCGCGACCGGCGCGTATCTCGCGAGGTTGTGGAAGTGGCGCAGCCCCCCCGCCCCTCAAAACCTCACGAACAAACGTGACCACCCTGCCGGCGGCAGCCGCGCTGGCGTTGCCCGCGGCACCGTCGTCATCTGTGCCTGTGCAGCTCCCTTCTAGGGCCCACCGCAGAGCCTTGTCCGAAATTCCCGACGGCCCCTCGTAAGCATTCCACCTCTCGTCAACAGAGACGACGGGATCAGCAGTTGCTTCCGCTTCGTCCATCTCCCGGCCGCTATCGCTGGAAGTGGTCGGTGGTGCCGGTCTAGCGGCGAACGAGCCTCCGTCGACGCTGTTGGTGCTCCCGTCGCAGCTAATAAACGGTGTGTCTTGATAGCGGCGACTGCTGCTACCCCGTGGGGATGTCGACATCGTAGCCGTAGCCGCAGCCGCCGTCATCGTCGTCGTTGCTCGCCTTCGCGTAAGCTTGTCATACGTGTCGCTCTTGGTCGTCCTCTTGAGGACAAACAACTGCTTCAGCTCCTCCTGACTGAACCGGCGGCTGTCTGCCGTCCCCCCTTTGGTCGCGCCACTACCGGGCCCGCCGCCTCCACACCGTCCAGAGGGGCGTCGACCTTTGCGCTTTCCGGGCCTGTCGCCGCCGCCGTCGTCGTCCGTGCTACGACGAGGGGTGCTGCCGACCCCGCCTGGCGGCGGCAAGGAGGGGTCGTTGGAGTCATCGATGAGGTCGTACAGGGCCCCCTTGAATATCTGGCGCTGGAAAATGCTCTCCTCGAGGGTTCCCGTGCAGAGGAGGCGGTACATGGACACCTCTTTCGTCTGACCCAGCCGCCACACGCGGGCCATTGCCTGTTGTGTTGAGAGGAAAGTATGTGTAGAATAGGGGGGCGGTGGGCGAAGGGTGTAGTTGATTAGAAGGAATAGCCTACCGGTAGTAGCCTCCTCAGTCAGCGCTGACAGAGCGACAGAGTAGGCTATCATAAAGTAGGTTATCCCTTGTAGCCCACATAATGATATATCCACTTCATATCGCGAATCGGAACGGGGCTTCAAGCAAAGCACTGACCCTAACATTGGTCAGGAGTGACCAACAACCACAAGAGTTGAAAAAAAAAACAGTGAGTACACAGGGCGTGAACTGGAGCCGACCTCCCGTTCCCGGGATGTCGAAAACACCGTCCAGAAGATCTCTCGCGACGAAGCAAACTGCTCTGATCGAATTATCTCCGCGCACTACAGTACTACTGTAGATGCGGATGCGTGCACACGCGCCCACTCTACCGCGCAAGGACACATACGACGCCCACCCATCCCTCCTCCTCCTCCTGCTCCCCCTTCTTCTCACCTGATCATCGGTGGCCGGGTTCCAGTCCGAGTCGAAGAGAACGATGCGATTGGCTCCCACCCTGCCAGCGGCGACGGAGCGACAACATCGGACATTAGCACTGGCCAAGTTGTGTGCCCAAAACAAAAGGCAGCGTGCAGTCAAAACAAAGGTCCCACACAAAGGACAGCGCGTAGCCAAAGAGGGGCGGAGTCGCGGCGACCCCTCGCGCGTGCCGCATCTCAGCATCCCACACCGTGGAAGCACCCACCGACCGAAAGGCTCGCAAAAAATGGGCGGGCTTGCCTGCGCGGAGCAAACACCGTCTGTCTCGTTTCCGGGACACTAGCGGGTGCCGGTGCATCGCGGGACATTTTCTCGTTGCGTCCCTTGCGGCCGAGCCGAATGCTTTGTAAGCTGAGTCGGGAGGGCTCCGTCAACGTGCTTTTTCGGTAGAAAGGTATGGATGTCGAGGCGACTGTAGAGGAAGACAAGACGAAAGAAAGTGCGGATGCAGGATGCAGTAGGCGGGATTTTGACGCATCCTAAATCCACCGCCCCCTTTCGTCCTCTAAACCATCGTCCCGGAAGCACTCACAGGTTGAGCCCGACGCCGCCTGCCCTCGCTGACAGAAAGAAGAGGAACAGATCCTCCGGCGGGGCCTTGTTGAAGCGGTCAACCAGAGATTGCCGGATGTTGGAGGACGTACTGCCGTCCAACCGCAGGAAACCCCAGGCGTTACGCTCGGCCAGGCGGCCGAGAACGTCAAGGGTGGAGGTGAAGTTGGACGTGATTACCACCTGCCACGCATCGTTGCCAGCGAGAAAAAGCGAAGTTATTGGGGTGCGTCGGGCAACATGGCGGACGGGTGGGGCTAAATACGAGAGCGTTTTAGTAGAGGCGTGTGGTGAGGTTTTCGGTGCGATAGAGGTTGGGGGCGGATGTTGGTGTTAAAAAGGCGGGTCGGAGTCTTCATGGCGCCCAGGTAGGGCTAGGCGTCGGACTGGCGACGGTCCGTGGTGTTTTTACTCTTTGCATGTGGGCGCTCCCGTAGAAGACATGTGATCCCAAGCACGGCTTCTCCGATAGGCATGAACCCCTCTCCCCCGCCCCTCTTCCCCCCCCTATGAAGCAAGCCAAGCGCAAGTGCCCCAGCCCCCAGAAATACCAATGAGCACACGACACGCTTCGTGTAACCATGACCTTAAATTTCTCCCCTGTCCCTTCCTTCCAGCGTCGAACACCAGAGTTTTGTACGTTCATACGGGTCGTTCGCACCTTGTCGCCGGGGTAAGATCGCCGTATCGTCCTCAGCAACGCCTCCAGGACCACCACCTTTCCCGAGGCTTCTGTTTGGTACTTCGGCATCTCCGCGCTATCTGCTGCCAGTTTCGATTTTTTTTCCCGTCGGTCGCAGCCCGCGCTGCTACTACCGAGGCCTGTGCTTTTGCCGCTCCACTAACGACGCGAGGCACTTTCCACGCGCGCGCAGGCCCTCGCCCGCCGCCATTGTCCGTCAGGTTGCTCCCCTTGCCATGAGCGTGGCTTGTCATTACTTCTGCTTCTGTTCCTGCTTCTGTTCCTGCCGCTGCTGCTACCCCAGCGTGATTTTCCTTGTTCTGGGTCGAAAGGGATCGTGATATTTTCACCTCTTCTTCGTCGCCCGACCGAACGTCATCACTGTCGCCACTGTCGTCATCGTCGTCGTCGAGCTCTTCTGGCAAAGTCCCTCCACTATTATCGGCGGTTCCCTTGCCGCCACCGCCTTCGCTGCCACTGCCGGCTGCTTCCCGGGTGCCCCTCCCCGCAACGAGGTCCGGATGGTTGCACAGCCTCCGGAGCGAGGAGATGAGCGGCAGGACTCCCCGCAGACTCACCGACAGGTGCCGCGTGGGGCCGATCTCTTCCTCTTCCCCTCCATCATCTGGGGTCAGCTTTTCGCCCAGGACGTCAACGAGAAGAGCCGGCGCGCCCGAGGTGGCAACGCAATCCTCATACAGCGACAGCTGCTGTGGGGACGGGCGACAGAAGACCACCACTTCCAAGGCCGGAGGTAGGGAGCCTCGAATGACGTCCTTGGTTCGGCGAACCACGAACTTTCCCGTGATCTTCGGGAACGGACGTGCGTGGAGTTGTACCACGGTGCGGTTGGGTTGGGTAGTAGCGCGAGGAAACAAGGGGGGGGGGGGGGGGGGGGGGGGGGGGGGGCGTTACTCATTTGTTGCTTGCCTTAGTCATTTGACCAATGACTATGCATCCCTTTCGAGACAGAGCACCGTTCCTACTCCTAGTAGAGACACCTCAAACATTTGGGCGCTCATTACGTTGTTTTCATACACTGCACAGAAACAAGCGCGGGGGGCAGTTCAACAAGGGTTGTCGCACGCAAGTAGCGTGAGAAACGGGAACCACGATATCGCCCTGTCAAGCTAAGCCTCCTTAGTGTCGAAACCAGAGTCTCCCTGTGGGGTAAGCCTCTTCACTCTGTTGCAAAATCTCGGAACGTAGGTGCAAGGTAATTGCACAATTTCACCGCGCTCCTCACGATCAAGTTAACTCCTTCGGGACCCAGGCATCGCGACCAAAGGCATGATAAGTGCGATACCATCCACCGTCTCCACGAGCGCGCAGCAGTACTAACGCAGAACGATTATGTTGTGCAAATAGTTGCATTGTTGCACTTACGGACACCAAAAAGTGTCATCCTAGCCCTCGTTGCTTCGAGCGGCCGATACTGCAATAATTCACTTATTTTCGTCACTTTCGTCCCCTTTGAAATCCGGAATGGGTTAAGACACAGGCGTTGTGAGGAAAAGCGGACCCCCCGCGGAGCAAGCGCTTCGGTGTGTGCGGAACATACCTCCCCGAGCTCGCGCGTTCTCTCCGCCGACAGCTCCGCAACATCCTCGCCCGCCTCGCGGTCCCACGCCGCCTTGATTGGACGGGTGTACCTATAGGCATATAAGGCGAGGGTTCGATCGGGGAGGGGGCGGGGGTGGGGACAGGGCGTCTTCAATATTCTAGGAAGGAGATAGGTGCATGAACGCCTCAAATTTGGAAGGGCATAGAGCTACTGTAACAGTTGCTGTAGCCGACCGAGATATGAAAATACCCTTATCATTGCGTAGTGTCTCAAAATATTCATGACCACGTGGTAACGTCTTCGGAAAGGTAGACTTCGTGTTGATAGACGCAGAAATGGGAGCGGTCAGCGCGTTTGACCGGGCGGTAAACGTCGGTGATGCATCGCTACGCACTACAGTTGGCGCAATCCGTTTGACGCCTTCCCACTGAACCGAGCCGACCCCCCCTCTCTTCGGGGTGGGTGGGTGGGTGCATGGGTTGGTGGGTGGGGGTGTCAGTCGGTGGGTGCGTGAGTGGACGGATGGATGAATGGGTGGGGGTGGGGATGGGTGGGTGGGTGGGTGGGTGTGAGGGTCAGTGGGTGGGTGGATGGATGGGTGTGTGGATGGGTCGTCCAGGCCATTACACTCCGAAATGCGGATTACCTGGACCGGAAGCCCTTGAGGGTGCCTAGCACACCAGGGTTGGCGAAGTCCGCCACCGCGAAAAACTCGTCCAGGTCGTTCTGCATCGGAGTGCCCGTCTGCACGCGCCAACAACGGGAAACACGAAGTCATGGATTTGCGGTGTACGTATAAACGTTGAAGTAGTGAATTGTGGTGCAGGTACGGTGAAGTGGGGCGATAGCGTCGACCAATAGGTACCTCTATGGAGTATTTCGACCTGACCTCTTAACAGATAGAAAGAGGAAAATGTCAGTACTTGTTTGGCGCGGAGAGAGACAGACGAGGGCTGCCGCCAAGCACAGGCGTGGGACGATTGAGAGGTGAGTATTTCGCGTTGTTCCAGTGTGACTATGCCGTGGATCGACCGGCCCCGACAAGGCAGGGCGGGGGGAGGCAGCTGAAGGAAATAAACAAAGTTTGAGAGTGCTCGTATGATTCCCCTGCCGTAGTACGAAGTGTGTCACGAAAAGGTACTCCGTCGACACCGTCAGCAGAAAAGTGGGGAGAGAAAGGGTGGTAGCTCTACCGAGGCCCGCGTGTCGGATGTGAAGAGACGACAGTTTCAACCTCTGACGGACGACCGTCAGGACTTATCATACTAGCTTTAGTGTAGGAGTTCCAAGTGGTGTGACCAACGACGCCCGAAACTGTCGCCTCCTGGCACCCTTGTCGGGAAGCGGCCAAAAGGACGGGCTCTACCCCGCATTCGGCAATCGAGTGTCTCCTCAGAAATAACGTGGCCTGTCGGCTCCCGTTCAAAACCTTTGCTGTGGCTACTACTGTACCAATCGAGCGCACCCTCGCCGCCAACACCTCACCAGGACAAGGCGCATCACGGCGGGACAGGCTTTGAGAGCTCTGGTCGTCTTCGTCTCCGAAGAATTTTTCAGCCGGTGTCCCTCGTCCGCGATCAGGAGGCCCAGTCCCTCCGTGGCGTTCACGATCTTGCCGTGATTCCTGTCGCGCGCAGAGTTGGGCATACCCCCCCCCCCCCCCCCCCGCTAGCGAGTCAGTGGCGCACAGAAAGATCTCACACAAGCACCGCGCTGGCGACCTCTAGTCAAGAAGGACGAGCGCTCATGATAGGAGCAGCACCGAAACGTTTTCTGAGCCTCCTCACTCCATATATCACCCCCCCAAAACAACGCCTTTTGATAATTTCGTAAGCCTAACCCGGTGAACACTACCCATAGCCTAGGTGTCTAACGAAAAATACCGTGCAACACAAATGGGATATATTACCGGGTAATTACCCGGTAGTTCCTCAGTTGAGTAGGTCCGTCAGTCACAAATATTGCCTCATAAGGCGAAAAGAAAAAAGGTGCTAGTAGTACGTGCTGTACTTCTATCGTAGCACACGTCGAGAGCGTTGTCACGTATTCGGGGAGGGGGTTCCGTGCCGTGCGAGATACGTACGGAGGCTAGGATATCGTTTCACCCCTATCGCTTCGGAGCTTCGCTTCCTCTGACGCAACAGGGGGGAGGGGCGGGGGAGTGCTACTCTAGATTGTACTGCTGCACGAATTTGTTTTTCATCCATTCCGTTGCGGTTGCGACCGCTATAGCCTATTCGTGTGGGAATTTGAAAAGAAAAAAACGCAAATAAACACATTCATCCGGGGCACAGCACGAGATTGTGCAGGTGCAAACATGCGGCAGGGCGACGAGGGAGGAACGAGTGTTTTCATCGAGCCCCGGTTGCCTTCCCGCAGGAAACAAACCCGTGCAGCATATACGCGGTGTGAGCATTGCGGGACTGAACCACCGCTCGACCCGCTTGGGGCAGCAGACTCGCATGCGTACGCGCCCTCGGTTGATCTCGCAGTGCCGCGCCGTTCGGAGCTCAAAGCAAAGCGAGGAACCCCTCAGCAGACTAACCGCACCGCTGCAGGCAAGGAAAGTATGTGCAGCACGACCTGATCACTCTGACACCTTCCACGCGCTCGTCGTCGGCTTGCGGGACCAGCCACCGCGCCCCAAGGCCACACAAAAAAAAAAGTCACCTGTAGAGCTCGTAGCTGATAACGAGGATGGGGTAGCGCGCGGGTGCTCCTATCTTGAAGTCCGCCACGAGCTGGGCGGCCGCAGACCCCGCCTGGTCGACCGCGACGGCGCCCCCCCCGAGAGGGCACCACTTGCGGAACTGCGGAGAGCGGAGAGCGTGCGTGCGGGGCGAGGCCGAACGGCGTGGGGTCGGTTGCGGAAGGGGGCAGTGGCGCGGAAGGATGAGTTGAGCTCTATAACAAATGCCTGATGGCCCGATGCTCAGACGATCGCACGAAACGAAGGAGACGCGGCGCAGAGCGGCTTGAGGGGTGCTGCTTTGAGATTGAAAACCGCGGGGGACGGGGGTGGGGGGGTGGGGCACTCATTTGTTGCTTGCCTTCGTTATTTGACTATTACGGGGGTCCATAATTAACGGGACCAAATTTTGTTAGTAAAAATAGGTAAATATATACCTGGTAGGTTGTTATGTATACCATAGGTCCTGTTAACTATGGACCCCCGTAATAATAACCACGCATCCCTATCGAGACGGAGCACCGTTTCTACTCGTTATCACACTGAAGAGCAGTGGGGGGGGCGGCTGCAGGTGGAAGAGGCAAGCGTAAAACCCAATAACGGGTTGGTCGATCGGAGTACGGCCGAAGGGCTCAGCACCTGGCAATGAGCCATCGCTGTCTGCACTGGTGACAGGTGTCCGGCCAATCAGCCGTATTCCCGTGGACCAATGCGTCAGTGCTTTTCCACTCGCCTCTTTCATCTCCAGTCGCAATCCCCCCTCCTATTACGGGAGACCATAGTAAATAGGACCAAATATTGTTAGTAAAAATAGGGAAACATATAGTTTTTTACGTATACCATAGGTCCTATTTACTATGGACCCCCGTAATAACACCTTTCAGTGCATCTACTGCCCTCCCCGCCCTCCCCTCCCCTCCCCATTGAGAACGAGGGTCGGCCGGAATTTCCATTCGGGCGAGAAAACCCAGCAGAGCTCCACGTCGTACAGAACAGAACAAGAAACTCAATGCTCATGTTACCGTTGGGAGTAGGACCTACTGGAATCTCCTGAGCTTGTCATCCCCGGTCGAAAACGAGACATCGAGCACCCAAGAGAGTGGCGAAGCTCTAGACAGATGACAGACACTCGACAAACCAACACAGGAGGTCGACCATCTCGTCTGAACGAAAAAGCGAGCGGTGTACGCGAACTAATCGGCAAACCTTCCTCGCGGCGAGGAGTTGAGGGAGGGGGGGGGCTCTCGCGGTCTTGCGTTGGCAGCCTGACGGCAACCGCATCGCACAACAACGAGCATAAGGTCGTCGCCCGCCCTACAGCAAACGCGGAGAAGTTTCAGCGAATGCGGGGCACGGCTGCCTATCTGCCTGCCCGTCGGCTGAGTCACCTCATTCGCCCAGTTTTTCACGAGGGAAGAAGGGCACACCACGACGGCCTTGCGGCACTCCGCCCTGCGGTGGCGCAGCACACACGTGCATAGCGCAATGGCCGTCGCAGTCTTCCCGAGTCCCATTTCGTCCGCGAGTATAGCCCCCCGGCCCTCGTACCTGCTTGCCGAGAGCGCCGGGTTGGGGGGGTGGGAGGGGGGCAAGGTCCACAAAATGGGGGAGAAATAGATAGTTGCGTTAGATGGTGAAACCCACCTCCCCCGATCAAGGGAGAGCGGTAGATGCCGCCGGTGGGTGGTACAGCAGGCCAGCGCCGACAGCACACAAACGGCCGGAGAGAAGAGCTCACTCATCACCGCCTCTCCGCCAACCACTCAAACGAAATCGCTCCTGTAGGGTAGGGAGCGCCGCATCAACGCCGAACGAAACCGCTTTTGTAGGGTAGGGAGCGCCGCATCAACACCGACAGAGTACGAGATACCCGGCATACTTGCGGCAGCATCCCATTCCCCCCCCCCCCCCCGCCCTCGCCTCCCCATTGCTCGCCCGCGCACTCGCCTGCAAACGTCCGCAATGGAAACACTACGGCGCGAACAAGCCGCATATCATACTGTACACGACTGGCCTCTAATCAAATGGCCTCACCCGCCTCGCCCGGCCAGACACTCCCACAGCACTTTCAGCCCCTCCCTCTGGTGCGGGTGTAGCCTCCGCGCAAGGGAAGCGCCGGCCAAGAGCGGCCGCGGCGGGTTCTCCCCGTTCCACTCCAGAACTAGGTCTTCCCGATTCACCGCCGCCTCAGCGCTTCGACAGGCGGGGGAGGCCATCGGGGCCAGGGAGTCGACGACGACGCGCGAGGCACCGCCACCACCACCGACGTCATCGGTTCCGCCGCCGCTGCCACCGCCGGCCGACGCCCGGCCGCACGGTGCTCCTCCACCCTCCGCCCCGAGCTTTCTCGCTCCTTGCTGGTCACGAGCGGCGACCAATCTCGTCCCGCTCGCGGGGCGCGGGCCGGTGTTTACGCTCGATGGCGCCGCCTCTCTCGAAAGCCGAGGGGCGTGGAATCGCCGCGCCCCGCCCTTGCCCCTCCCGGCGCCCCCGAGCCCTACTCGATTTCCGTTAGCAACGCTGGATCCGGCCGCGCCCACGGTGGTGGCGACGGTGGCGATGGCGGCGGCGGCGGTCTGTCGAGCGCTGGGAAAGGAAGAACCGCCGGAAGCGGGTGTGCCCTCGCCGGCAGTTTCGGGCGGCGGCGGAGGCGGAGCAAGGTCAGAGCCGTTCGCGAAACCGCGCCGCGGCGGCGGCGGTGATGCTGCCGCCACCGTCGCTGACCTAGACATCAGAGGCTTGAACACGCGCCGCTTCAGGCCCGCGCCTGGGCGGCCGCCGTGGCCAAAGCGGGCGCTTGCAGCGGGAGTGTCGACTGCTTCGGGCACCTCGGCCGCTTCAGAAATTATCGTCGGCGTTCCAGTGTCGTCGTCGCCGCCGCCGGTGAGGTTCTTCGAGGGAGGCGATATACCCGCGCCTAGCCCCCCGCGCCTGAACCCCGCACCTGCAGGACCCAATCGCGAGCGTTGTGCACCGTCCTTGGTACCTATGGCGAAGGTGTTGGTCTTGCCTCCCCCGTGGGGGGAGAAGTGTGTTGTTGCTGTTGTTGTTGTTGCTGCTGCTGCGGCTGCTGTCGCTGGCTGATGTTCGCCATGATCTGGATGCTGACGCCGCCTATTCGTGCCTCACCGCCATCTTCTTGCAGAATCGCGGCGGCCTCGTCGGGCTTCAGGCGCAGGGAGGAAATCTTCGCGGAATCGTCCTGGAGCGGCGGCGGCGGGTTGCGGACGCGTGCAAAAAAGAATTGAGCAGCAACAGCAGCAACCGGTATGATGGGCGAAAGAGAAACTGTACGAGCGGGACCGTGGGGTAGGTTCGGCGAACACAATACAGGAGCAGCAGCAGCACCAGCAGCAGTGTGATTACAGCAGTAGAACGAGAAGCGATAACGATCGAAACCTGAAAACATCGCCTCGTCACTGGAAATAACTCGCAAACTAGCGGTTTCGTCGATGGCGGCGGGCGTGCCCATCACCGTGCTCAGCGCGGAGACAAAAGGGAAGACAGTCTAATGCTGTTGCAGACTGATACCTGGTATTTCCCGTGTACCGGGTATGCACCACCGTACTGCTGTATCGCACTATTTAATAGTAATAGTAGTTACCTGGTATACTGTAAGGGGAGTGAGACGCGAGGCCTCGGGCGTGATAAAAAGGCAGACACAGCGTCGTGATCGCGTTGTCCTCTAAGCCTACCACCCCCAAGACTAAAGGACATCATCAGAGTCGCTCGTTGCGTCGCACCTGGTCCCACACGCTGAGCAACCCGGTAGCAGGCGAGAACCGCGCGATGCCGTCCGTCCACCTCTTCCTCTTCTTCTGGTGGGCGTCCTTCGACCACAGGCAGGTGAACTCCATGCTCCGCGGATTCGGTTCGCAGGTCTCCCTCCAGCACCGTGCAGGTCAGGCTCCTCGTTCGTTCAGCTTGAGGGGAAAGCTTGGATTGCAGCTTCTGCGAGTCGACACCTCTGGCCACGCTGTCCCTGTACTGATAATGCCACTGCTGCTGCTACTGCTACACTGTGCTACCCGGTACTGCTGTACTCGTAGATACGACGAGTTCGAGCACGAGCGGATAGACGTGGGGGCAGGGATTTTCGTAAATTTAAATCAATCGAAGTGTCTCCTGAAATTTGAAAAAGGAAAAGGAGAGATGCAGACAGGGAGGACTTCCGTGCTCCCGTGGGGCCGTCGACTGGCCTAGATTCGATGCGTAGGCTATCCGCACTAGCTATATCATTGAGGGTGGCAAGTGCAGCACCAGCTGGGTTCTGATACACAACACCACCCAGCCTGGACCGAGCACAAAAGTTGGCCAGCTTTCGTCGAGGATTTCAAAATGAGCTTGGGACAGAACCGTAATCCGTAACCATGGTGTGCAACTCCCGCATGTTTTTTTTTGTGGGAACTTTTGTGTTTGAAATCGACATCAACACCACACCTTCCACGGCGAGACAACGATATAGCCGTCTTTCAAGAGCACCCGGCCTCGATTGACCGGAAACAGCACTACCTTCCCTGACTCATCTGCGCCTCTTCCAAATAAAGAGTTCCATCGTGGAGTTGCAAGGAGACCTTACAGCACTCGCTGCAGCATCGTCGATTTTCAAAAGCTACTGGGCGGCAAAGCTGCGGGGGGCCTCAGCAATCGGTAGCAAAGAGATATCTTCGGGGGCGAGCTTGACGTCGCGAAGGAGCGGGAAAGCCAACGGGTGGGGGTCTTCCAAAGCGCAGGAGAGGGCAAAACACGCTTGGGTGGTGCTTTGATTACTGTGGCTATGTCGTCTGCCAACGACCCGATGGAGATCGACCTTTCTGAGGTGATGCACTTTTACATTTTTCCTGTTTGTTTGCAGTGTGAACGCGCGTGAACTGGTCTTCGCGGCAGTGTCGAGGCGTCGAGACCTACCAGGTACTCCGATGTGGGGTATGTGTCCACTCTACGTACGCTTCGCAGCAGCAGTGCTTCTGTGTACCGGTAGGCCTGAAGCAATGGTAGCACGTAGTAGCCGCGTTCGTAGAGCGGGAGGCACGATAGCAACAGCAGCATTTAGACGGCGCGCAACGACGAAAACAAAAATGAGGCCGTACCAGGTACGAGCCCGTACTCCATCGTACAGTAGTAGTAGTACTGCTATACCAGGTATATACTCGTAGTCCCGAATTTTGGCACCAGCCAGACCGCAACAACGCAACCGCAGCCAAGGACAAATCTGCATCTGGCATGAATGCGGGACACTCTTGACATGACGAGCCGCACCTGCGCTGCAAACAACACACCGAACACCTTTTAACACCAAGCACCAAGTAACCAAACTGGCGCGTCATTTCAACGAACGTAACAGGTAGCACCTAAACTATTATAGTAAGAACGCACCCACGAGGCACCGTAGTCAAATACAGAGCTTACTATTATATTAATACATTAATACTGCTTGTAGAGCTTGTGTGCGTGAGCTCCTGATCCGTACCGGTGCTCGTATACAAGCGCCCATCCGGCGACAACCTTGACTTGCCTCGCCTGCGCTACGTTGTACTTGAGCAATAGCAGGATGTGTACAGAAGAACAATCGGCAGTTTGTCTGTGCAAGCGCTACCTACGAAACAGCGCGGTTCTCGTCTCGTCTTCTTCCGGAGGGATGCTAAACTCCGCGCAAGCGTTTGACCGACGAAAGAGCTATTAATACCATGTACCAGCACACAAGTCAGTACAATCGTACCCTGTACGGGTATCTTGCCGAAAACCATCTCTTTTTTCATGATCCCGCTCCCGCTGCTGCGGCTGCTGTGGAAGCGCAGCATGGTGCCGGTTTCGCCAAAGTTGTGGACATAGCACCAGCTATTGTTGCCAACACTGTTTTAGCTCAGCCTCATCAGCCCCCCTCCCCCCCCCCCGATATACCGGTCATGATACACTTGTATTTCACGTAAAATTGGGACGATATACCAGAGTCAAACTGAGGGTTGTCAGCACCGTCCGTGCGAGGTGAAACCATTGTTTCGACTGCCCCGTGGAACACGTTGCCAAGGTACCACACGCAGCTTGCCAATTGTGACTTTCGATTGTTTTTTTCGATCTCACAGCTGAGATGACCCTTTTTATTTTTCAAATTAACACAAACTCTCACGCAGCACTCCTGCACTGCCGTATCATACCCTTGAAATGAGATGAAAGTCGGACGAACCGATGGGAATGCCGAACCTTGTGCGCAAGAAAAAAAAAACATGACAGGGATGCGTCGGGGGGGGCAGAAGGGAGCACACCTGTGACCGCGGTAGACTCCTGTGGTCGCCGCAGACTCCTGTGGTCGCCGTATATGTACGCCTATGACGGCGGTAGACGTCTGTGTCCGACGAAGATGCTTGTGCCTGCGGTATAATAGACGCTTGTGACCGCGGTACTGTATACTCCCGTGCCCGCTGTAGACGCCTGTGACCACGGTCTGTGACCGCTACTTGTTCAGAATGCCGCCGAGCGTAAAAGGCTTCTGCGAGGCTTTCATAGGCTCGATAATTAAAGGAGTTAATACAGTACACGCATATGCACGTACGGAGTACGTGACACGTTAGTACGCGACTACTGGCTGGCTGTTGCAAGCCGTCGCGAAATTATGGGTGGGCACGGGAGGCTCAAAATGCGAAAAGAGACGCCCACAGCCACGCGCCAAAGACGATCAAGGAAAAGACAAGATGCCTTAAAATATGGGTGAGACCGCCGGCCTTGGCAAGAGCCCTCACGTGACTACCCTAAAACGTTCGGATGCTATGAATACCTCACGACAATCAGTGCACGTCGCATGACACGCCTGGTACCGTGCTTGTGCCTGCCGGTGGATCGTTGTGTCCAGGGGGAGGGAAACGGTATGGGCAAGGGGAAGGGGAAGGGGAAGGGGAAGATGACGGAGCCGGAGGTGTCGGAGGTGTCCGCGTCGACAAGCGCCGCCGCCCTGGCGCGCCTGGCGCACCGGGAGGCCGCGCGGCAGACGCTGCCCTGGGTGGAGAAGTACCGGCCGTCTTCTCTCGAAGACCTCGTCGCGCACGAGGACATCGTCAGCATCCGTGAGTCCCGTCATACGTAGCCTGTCGTTGTTGTCCTCGTCGTCGTTGCTGTTCGCTTAGCTTGCCTCTCGCCTAAAGTCACCTCACCTCACCTTAATCCCCTGTTGCTACTGCACTGTGCAGAAACATATGTTTGACTCTAACTTGAAGTAACTTGTCCCCAAAACGGGAGTGCGGTGCTAACAGGGTTAACTCATCCCTACGCACGTTATCTACAACTACTACTCATACCACTACTATTGGTTCTATTAGCACTACTATTACTATGCATACCGAGGTACAATATGGTCTGCAGGCTATGTAGCCCGATAGGAACCACTAATAATTCACGGGTGATATTTACGCAAAGCTTAGCTACTACTGCTACTACTTTTGATAATAGGAACACGGCGGTACTTAGGGCTAGGGTTATGCATGTAACAGTACGGTTAGCCTCCGGCAGGAACTACTATTAATAGTTTGGTGCAAAACGCGCCCACGACTGTTCGTATTTATTTGTATTGGTATGCGAAATTTGGCGGTAGTGACCGCACTCTATTACGGGGGACCATAGTAAATAGGACCCAAATATTGTTAGTGAAAATAGGTAAACATACAGGTTTTTGTGTGTACCGTAGGTCCTATTAACTATGGCCCTCCGTAATAGTTCCTGTCGGGACCTACGAGGGTGTTCAGCAGCAGGGGGAGGGGAGGGGAGGGGAGGGGAGGGAAGGGGAGGGGGGGACAGATAACACGGCGCAATACTATCGGGTGTGCCTTGTAGCGCCAACAAGAGCGAATGTTTGCCTTCTCCCTCCCGTCGGTGGTTCAATTGCCGGGGGCTCAGCAACCAACTGCTCGGCAACTTGTCATGCTCAAAGTCTCGCACTCTACTCTTCTTTCTGTTGCCTGAATTTGTCAAACAGACTGAAACTCACACTTTTTTGGGGGGGGGGGGGGGGGGGGGGGGGGGGGGGGGGGGGGGGGGGGGGGGGGGGGGGGGGGGGGGGGGGGGGGGGGGGGGGGGGGGGGGGTGTACTCAGTATCATGCATGGCCGTAGTCGTATGACAACACTTTTTGGGGGGGGGGGATTTGCGTGGGCCATCCACCTCCGTTTGCACGTGCGTGTGTCATACACAGCATGTGCTTTATTCCTTTTTCATGTGCATTTTTCATACCGGTACGTACGCATTTTTTCATTTTTCGTTCTGCGCGTACACGTTTTTCCCTTACGTTTTGCTCTTGCGTTTTTGCGTGTTTTATTTTGCGTGTTTGTTTTGCAGTGACGAAGCTGATCGACAACAACAAGCTGCCGCACCTGCTGTTCTACGGACCGCCCGGCACGGGGAAGACGTCGACAATCCTGGCTTGCGCGAGGAAGCTGTACGGCGCCGAATTCAAAATGATGGTCCTGGAGGTGAAATATGGCGTCCTCCTTGTCGCGTCGTACCTGTGCTGTATCACAGAACGCGTGAAACCTCCACCCAAACCCGGAACAAGATCCGGAACGTAGTATTGTCTCGAACCCGAGCATAAATTCGAACCCGACTCCTAACCCAGACCTGAATCGAACCCAACCCGAATTCCGAATTCCGAATTCCGAACCGGGATCTGAAACATCAAACGATAACTAAAACAGAAGCGGAACGGAAACTAAGACCGAAACCCAAGAGGTCGAAACCGAAACCGAAATCGAAACCGAAATCGAAACTAAAACAGGCGCGGAAACGGTGCCCGAATTTCGAAGGAGGCTTCGTAGTTATCGTTCGAGAAAAAATCATCTTAGACGTTGTCCGTTGGGCGCTCCACAGAGCAGTACGTATGATAGCGCTGCGGGGCGCAGACTGTGCTCCGTGGAACTAATTTTCTTCGCAGTCGCGCTCAAGAGTCGAAGGCAGAGAGAGGAGGGTGGGGGAGGAGGGAGGGAGGGGGGGGGGGGGGGGGAGGGGGGGGAGGGGGGGGGCGGGGAGATGGGGAAGGAGAGAGGGAGGCAGCCCGTGTGTGAAAATGTGGAGCTGCTGTGATGTCGGGGACCGATCGATTGCAGCAGCGTGCCGTGCGAGTTGGCCGCGTGGAACAGCTCGCTTGACAGCTCGGTGCCCGCTCCTCGATGGACCACCGCTACCGTTACCGCTACTGCTGCCGCTTCAACTTCCGCTACCCCTACAGGGTATTTGGAGCTCTGTGCGCCCTTCTTGTCGTTCTCCCCTCCCCCCCCCTGCCGCTGAAACTGCGATTTCGTGTAGGGGACCTGGACCTGCCAGAAAGAAGAAAGAGGTACACCAGTAGCCGGGAAGAGGAGGAAGTGGACGCACAGATGTGCCCCTGTGGCAAAGCAATAGAGTAGAACTCACATAGTAGGAGAATGTGAAATATACAAGGAGGAACGGGATGTGTTAGAAGAGGAGATGAGGAAAATAGACGAATGTGACATAGAGGAGTTTGATACAATGAATAGCAGCGAGAAAACGATCGCTATCCTAGGAGATAGATGGTGGCCACAGGAGGCCAAACAGGAAGGGGATAAGATTAGCAAAAAGTTTCTATGTAATTTATGGAAACAACGTAATGAGCGCCCAATAGTTGGAGGTGTCTCTATTTGGAGTAGGAACGGTGCTCCGTCCCGAAAGGGATGCGTGGTCAATGGTCAAATGACTAAGGCAAGCAACAAATGAGTACCCCCCCCCCCCCCCCTGCCGTCGCTGCCGAATGTATGTTGTTTCTCTCCGTCAACCCCCCCCCCCGCCCTCGTCACGATCAAAACAAGCGCGCTCACGCTCACGTGTCTCTCTCCCCCCCCCCCCCTGCCATCCCCCTCCCTTCCTTCCTCCGCTTCAAAAATGGATGCCTTTAAAAACAGCTCAACGCTTCGGACGACCGAGGGATCGACGTTGTACGGGGCCAGATCAAGGAGTTCGCCGGGACGAAACGCCTCTTCAGCTCCGGCGTGAAGCTGGTCATCCTGGACGAGGCAGACGCCATGACCAACGATGCGCAGTTTGCGCTCCGCCGAGGTGAAGCGTCGGGGTTCTTGTTCTCATTGTTATATTGTAAAACGGCTTCTTTTTTTCATGGTACCCACAGCCTGCCGCCGCGTTATTGTGGTGATTGGAATTGAGAGTGAGGTTGAAAGTGCGATTGAGTGAGATTGAGAGTAAGAATGAGATTGAGAATGAGAGTGCGGTTGAGATTGATGGCGAGATTGAGATTGATGGTGAGATTGAGATTTAGAGTACGATTGAAAGTGCGATTGATCTTGTCAGTGAGATTGAGATGAAGATGGGGATTGAGCTTGATAGTGATGTTGGTATTGATGTTGATATTGATTGTTGCTGTCTTTGTTACGACCGTCCTTTTTCGTCGCCGTATTTTGCCTCCGTCTCTGCCGCTGCCGCCGCCACCACCGCAAAGTTATCGAGAAGTACACGAAGCACACCCGATTCTGCATGATTTGCAACTACGTGAACAAGATCATCCCGGCCCTGCAGTCGCGCTGTACCAAGTTCCGCTTCGCTCCGCTCAAGCCCGAGCAGATACGGGGGCGCCTGCAGCACGTCGTAGACGAAGAAAAGTGAGTGAATGGAGTGCGACGGCGGCGGCAGTGACGACGGCGGTAGTGATGGACTCTGTCCGGAATTGTAAAGATCATTTTGGGTGATGGCGGTAGGAACTGTCTGGCACTCTGTCCGGAAAAGTAAGGACCGTTTGTATAATCGTTTGTTAAAGACAATTTTCTTACTTTTCCGGACATAATGGTACGTCGTAACAGAGTGTGACCTCCTGGGGAAGGCTATTACATTTTTCTGGGGAGTTGGTTCAGATGGTTCGACCCGCCTGTTGGGTCTTGTCGGTCCTGCGACCGATCTTTCTGTTGCGGTCTTTTTGCTTTCTCGCGCGATTGGTGGATGGGTCGAGGGGACTGTCTGCTGCTGTGTAAACGCCTGCGCTCCCTGCCTTCCCCCCCGCCCTCTTTTTATTTTGTGTGTGTGCTTTTTTTATGTGTTGGGGATGCTAAAGCACCCCGCCCCTTGCAGCATCCCAGCACGCGCTCCACGGCTGGCCTGTACGCAGTCAAGCAAAGCAGTGGGGAGTACACGACTCACAATAAGGACGTCCCCGATCACCCCACGTCTTTCTGCAGTCCCAGATTTTACGGCCGTAGTCACTGCTGCTGCCGCTGCCTCTCCAGGCCCTTCCGGTGCCAACCGTAGTTACGCTTGTATCTCTGCGCCATACGTACCGCCGCAGTTTCTGCTGCCGCTGCTGCCTCAGACCTCGCGTTCCCCCCGCAGTCACGGCGCTGTAGCATCCTCTTCGAGTGCTTGTCAGCAACCTCTTTGGATGCTTGTTCTCCCTTCGTTCCTTTCGTCTCCAGCTTTCGCCGCACGTGCCCCGGGGGCTGTCGGGGTGCGGCACGTGCGGGAGGAAGTTGCTCGTGGTATATTTGTTATACTCATATCTCTGTTGTCTCTCCTAGGTCCGGGGGTGCAACCGTGACCGCACCTACTTTTGTTCGCGATCGCAACATGCTAGCTAGCTGTACGTGCGTGGAGCCGCTAACCTACCCCACTCCTCGGCTCTGCCGCTGCCCACCGCACCGCGTTTACCCCTTCGTGCGTTTGCAAGGGTCGTGATAACTCCCGACGGGGTGGATGCGGTATTGCGACTGGGGCAGGGGGACATGCGTCGCGTTCTGAACCTCCTCCAGTCCACGCACATGGCCTACCAGAAGGTGAGACGCAGAGAGAGAGAAGGAGCTTCTCCCTATGAAAAAAGAAGTGTTCACGGCGTGTGTGTGTGTTTTTGCTTCTTTCCACCCCCCCCCAAGATCCCAGCGCTTCGTGGTCTGTCTCTGTCTGTTGACTGCCTTCCTCAGCTTTGTCGCGATTGCTGTCTCCGTTTCTACCGCAGCGCCTCCCAATGGAGTTCCACTCTGCATGTGGTTTATCGACCCCCCCTGACCCACCGAATGAACCCGCCCGCCCACCCATCCTTTCACGCGCCTACCTGCTCTCGTGCCTTCCTTCTACCCCCTTGCCGGCGGGGTGGGAGCGCAGGTGGATGAGCGACACGCCTACCTGTGTGCGGCCGCGCCTTTGAAGGAAGACATGGACTACCTCCGGAACGCGCTGCTCACGGCGTCTTTCAAGGTACTTACTGGAGCCCCCAAACCTATCGGTGTACATAAGCATAGATATCCCGGCAGCAAGCGAACGCCCCTTTTGTCTTGCAATCCGTTGTTTATTTATGTTCTCTTCGTTTAATGTTCGCCTCGATTTTTTTTTGTGTTTAGATTTTTTTTTTTTTTGTAATTTAATTTTCTTGTCGTCGTCCGTCTGCCCTCGCGCCCGAAAAGACCCCCCCCCCCCCCCCCCTCCTTCTACGAGGCAGTTCCATAGTAAACCCATTGCTGTCTCTGGAAGTGGCCACACCAGAAATTATATCAATTCATTGATGCTGTCATCCATATGCAAGAAAATCCGCGTCTAAAGCGGTTCTTATTAATAGTAGGATGCAGCTCACCCTTCATGCGACTCGCCGGACACCTCACGGCGCTTCGCGCTTGGTGCAAGCAATGTCTGCCTGGCCGGTGAAAACCCGACGTGCTCCGTCCCGGCAAGGTAGGGATGCGAGGGTCTATGGTCATATGACTACGGCCATGTACAATAATGAGTACACCCCCCCCCCCCCCCCTCCTCCGTGGGGGTGAGGACTCGAAGCAGCGAAAACTCTGGCAGACCTACCGCAAACACCGCCCAAGCAAACACACCCACCGCAGAACCGTACAGTTCGAACGGCGGAAGTACCATAGAGCTCTGTACAGCTAGACCGAAGTAGGACATCTTCGCCCTCTAGAGCTTTGTACCACTGTCCGGAAGTGCACGGACCGTCTGAGCTTGACGAGGATAGCCTAACGGTCCTCGCTGTTCCGGACAGAGTAGAATAGTACAGCAACAGGACACCTTCGCTCGCCGCTTGAAAGCCGCGTCCGCGACTATCTACTGGCGCTCCGGGTATTTATTACCCCCCCCGCTCCCCGCCTGTCTGGATGCGTGTCTGCCTGCATGCGTTTGTGTCTGTCTGCTTGCCTGCATGGTCTGCCTGCATCCTTCGTCTGCGTTTTGTTCAGGACGCTTTCGAGGGGCTACTGAAACTCACTACGACCAAGGGGTACTCCCTCGGGGACATCGTGCAGGTGCGTTCTTCGCACATCGCTTGCCGCCGTTTTTCGTGTTAGTTTTAGGCCTTGACCCTTTTACTACTGCTAGAAGAAAAACACACACACTATTACAAGTAGTTAGTCCTAAAAAGTAGGTGTTGTTGGGGTTAAATGCGTTTTTTTTTCATTGTTTCATTTTCGGGCTGAATCCACAAGAAAAAGCTTGACGATACAGTTTTTTGGGCGGTCGTATTCTCATGTTTTCGTGTCACGGTCTACTTCGAAGTATATATTTAATAAGAGGAAGGCGCTGAGAGAAAGGAGCTGGGGGAAGGGGGGGGGGGGGGAGGGGGGGGTACCCGATAAAGAGATGTACTCGATCTCATCCATGGCCGTAGTCGTATGACCATAGACCCTCGCATCCCTACAATGCCAGGGCGGAGCATGTCCGGTTTTTTCGGGGGGGGGAGGGGGTGGGGGGGGCGTACTCATTTATTGATTGCCTTAGTCATTTGACCGTTGACCACGCATCCCTTTCTAGACAGAGCACCGTTCCTACTGCTAATAGAGACGCCTCCAACTTTTGAGTACCCATTACGTTGTTTCGGTATATCACATAGAAACTTTTGCTAATCGGGGATGGTTGAATCGATGAAAGATTGTTCGGATGGACGAATGCTTGGTTGATCCTTTGCTCTGCCCGGCGTGCGTTTTTTTTTCCCGTGCTTTCTCATCTCTGTTTTTTCTGCTCTGCTTCTTCTGATGTACTTTTCCCGCTTTGATTGTTTTGCTTCTTCGGTCTCGTTATTACAGGAGCTTGCGTTAAAGGTGATGGAGATTGAGCTGCCCCCGGAAGTGATGGTGCACCTAATGGACGAGATGTCCAACACGGAGGAGCGCCTGGCGCATGGGGGGTCGGAACGACTGCAGCTCGGGTCTCTCGTCGGCGCCTTCGCTACCGCAAGGTGGAAAATAATTGTATTAATAGTAGCAGCAAGTGTGGCCAGTGCTACAGGCGCCCTTGCAGCGTTCGACGGGAAAAAAAACGCTCTTTGGCAGGGGTCGTCTCCGCCAGCGCCGGCTGTACGCTTTGGCTGTCTCTGCCGCTGTGAACTATGTTGGCGTGGTGCCGAGAACATTCGATGGAGAGAAACGTGCTTGTTTTTGTGCGCGCCGACACATAGTATGCTCGTACACAGCTGTTGTGCTTCTCGCATGTCATAGCATAGGCGATAACTTTTCGACTGCATGGGAATTTGGCTTTTTTGGTCGCACTCCGCTCGCCCCACATGCCACGGCGAAACACCTATTTAACGTTCGCAACACTGGTAGTTCTTGCCCCTCGTCGGTAATGTTATTTCCCCCGTCGATAGTGTTGGCGCTATTTGGTGACCGGGTATTTGCCTGCGGCGGACTGCTCGTGTTGATAGTGAGGCTTTTGCGTAAGGCGGATTGCTCTTATTGGTAGTGGTAGTGGACGAGGATTGGTTGCCACAAGTTGCTGACAAAGTCGTAAAACGCTACACCTTCCTGTGATATTTCATCACTCACCAGCATACTTCAGCAATGCAATGAGGATGGTATTTTTTCGCTACTAATAACAGTTTGCTGTTGTGCCACCACTCCTCCCTCACCCGCCCCTCTCATCCCCCCTCCTCCCCCCTCCACGCATGTCTCGCCCTGTGTCGTGCAACAGATATATGATGTCCCCTGCAAGCTGAATCGCAGTTGACCTATGCTATCCTGTGCGGCGACTAGCAACGTGCAAGGTTAACGTAGAACTAATAGGGCAACGCTTACCGTATGTGCAGCAGTTCAACATTCAGTAGCAATGTAGTGCACGGACGCTGAATGGCTTGATACTTCAAGGCAGTTCGTAGTACTCGTACGTTACTCGTACTACTCGTGCTGTTTGTTGTTTTTTTTGTGCTGCGATCGTGCTGGTTGCGGGGTGCGTCCCCTACAGGACGTCGATAGCGCATCCTGTGCGGTGCATAGAAGTGTAACACCAGGCATTGCATGCCCGAAAATCTACGCACAGCCATTGTGTCGACGAGCATGCTCGCTTGCAGTATGGTTATGGCAGTATATTACTAGAGGTACATGTGTTACCCGAATAGCGACCACCTTCATTGCGTCGACGAGCACGCTCGCCTACAATGTACTCGTGGCAGTACTAGTCATGGCACCGTTTTGTTGTTTGTACTATTAACGTTTGGCTGGTACGCCACGAAGTTAAGTGGCGGTGCTCTCAGGAACGCCCGCGAAGAGAGCGTCCTGTGTAAACGAATGCCAGGTATGCTGGTTGTGTGCGCACAAGGCGAGCGTTTCGAGCGGGGGGTGGGGGAGCTACGTCAATGGCTGCAGACGTCGCGGCGGCTAACCTCTTGCCGTCAACCATGTAACTCGAGAGGGCAAATGCCGGACCCGCCATATTTGAGGATGCCTGCATGCGCGGTGTGTGTAATTAACGCAGCAGCAGCAAGTGGAAACATTTCTAGCATCTATATCTGGTTGCCTTCTCCGTTCCGAATTCTTCAGCGGCAAGTGCCTGTTGTTCCTGGCTCATTACGTGGGGTTTCTGATTTTTTTTTTTTTTTTTATAACAGGTATATACGAACGGGGAGGATGCCGCACAATGGAACAGCCTCTTTCGTTTTATTTACCCGAATTCGCGAGCAGCACCATCTCTTGGGTTGATTTTCCGGCCATAGAAACGAATCAGTGCACATCCTGTTGGCGTCACTAGAACCACCAGCGTCCCGCGCGTTGTCTCTTAGCTGGATGCGCAGTGCACGAAAAACTTCCCAAGCCAACATGCCCACACCGATCAGAAAACCCGCCGACACGACTGCGGTGCGTACGAGTATTGCTTGCTGTAGTTCGGTGGTAAATCCCGGAGCCCGAGAGAGATTATTACGTGCGTATCGCGCTTGCGATTCTTGGTTGTTTCAGTGAAGTCAGGCGAGCGAGGAATATATAACCGCCGTGGATGAAAAGGCTGTCTCCTCTTTGCTCTTTCTTATATGGTTGAATTCGTTGCTTTTTACCACAATGCCGCCGCTGCTGCTTGCTGCTGCGGCGGCTGTTCGGTGTTTTGGTCATTATCACTGCTGGTCGTTAATCTCTTTCTGGGTATGAGTTCACGTATGTTGGTGAATGTTTCGTCTTTTTCCAACTTTTTTCTTCGTACGAGCACTTTTCGGCAAAACACTATTAATAGTCACGTCGACAAGGGAAGCCCGTCCGGACACGTTGGTCGAGGTCCGGGCGCGATCCGTGCAGCGTCGAGCGCGTGGCAAGCGCTCAAAGTTGTTTTTTCGGCGGGAGAGGTACCTGGTATTATTTACGTGCCACGGAATTGACCTGCACGCTTCTACCGCCCGCATAGATCTATAGATATAATATACAGTAGAATGGACGGATTCATGAGTCAACTGACTGATGATTTAGGTTTCGACTTTTAGGGGTGGGGTGGCGTGTCGATTCTTGAACACCGCGGCTGAAAAATCGACCACCCTCCTCGCTGCCGACGTTTGTGAGACACGCGGGATGAGCCCAGACTACGTACGTACTTATTCTGACCGGTACCTGGTGTGCAGCTGCATTCGTACTGGAAGGCTCATGATGACGCCCAGCGAACTTGTTCCAGAGTAACCTCGAAAGTATAACGGCTGTGGTAATGAACTCGGTAGCGCGAGGCCCGCATTCGAGAAGCAAGATAACCTGGAACACGCTTGTTGAGCGTGAACTTGTTGTGAATAACGCTGGAGCGAGCAATAAGTATCCATTATCATCAGTCCGGAACTTTGCACCAGCTGCAAGGAGCCCTGCTGCATAGAACATCGCGAACACTGCTGCACAACTGCATGCCGATTAGAGGTCCGTCCACTCCTGGATCATGACATTTCACGTTGACACATCACGCACGCACATCAAGGGCGAGCTTTACTACTGCAGTGCCACACTACAGGTAGGGCTAGAGCTGCAGCAGTTCTCTGTAGTAGGGTGACCACCCATTACGCGCAGGAGTATATGTACTTCACGAGAGCCCGGGTGCGGAGGCACGAGAGTCGTATGGGGCGGACAGGTGCGATCGTTCACGAGCGATCTGCGTACGTCTAGTACGTAGTGATCGGCGACGACACGACGACGATTAGACCGCGCTGTTTTGTGGCGGTTTCGATACATTTTCGGGGAAAACATGGCGAAAGGGTCAGCATCGGGCCGACTCGGATGATTTTAGCCAATCACAGGAAACCTTGGACTTGAATATGCGCAAATTCCAGATCTTACTTATTTGTCTAATCTATCAAGAAGGCTCACGCAAACGAAGGAGTTTGCTCTGTTCTCGAGGAAGCTCTCTCGAACTTATCTATCAACCGGGTCGCTGATTTCGAGAACGTGAACACGTACTACACAGATACCATGAAGTCGTTCGCTGTGCTTGCTATGTGCTGTGCTGGGGCCCAGGCCTTTATGCCCGTGCCGAGTGGATCGTTCGGCGCGAAGGCAGCCCCGCAGCGCGCAGCCTCCTCGTCGTCGAGCACCGTTATGATGGCGAAGAGCAAGGCGTTGCCTTTCCTTGAGAGCCCCGCCACGCTGGACGGCTCCATGGTGGGCGACTTCGGATTCGACCCTCTCGGGTTGACAGAGAACATCAACATCCCCTACGGTGAGCCTGCGTTGGGTTAATTGGGCATGTTCGAGAGGTGTGTGCATCATCAGCAGTAGTGCGGGTACATGCTCTCTTCTTGATTTGTCTACACACAGTACGAGCATCTTGCTATTAATACCTGGTATTCACTTTCTGAGAGTTGCTACAGAGTACTGCTGATGCAGTCTTGTGCATGATGCTTTTAATATTAATAGACAGAAGCTTCATGATGCGTTGCTCAAGTTGCTTCGTGCACCATAGCGATAGCACGGCTGGGCTTTGCGTTCCTACGCGTTGCTCTTTCTCGGGGTCCTTCTGGTTGGCCTTGTAGACCATGACGAAGACAGCACGCGCACAGCCGTTCCCACCGTGTTAAGGTTCCTCTTCTCCGATTCGTATTCTCACCCCCTCGTACGTACCAGATACAGCAGTCTGGAACAAGATGTCTGATGTGACAAGTCAGTTCAGAAAAGTGCGCCTAATTTTATACCAGTCCTACTATTATCCTATTAATATCAATATCAATCAACAATACCTTCTGCTGCTGCTGCTGTTGCAGGCAATTCCGAAGCTGATCATGTGTCACCAGGTATAATAAATTGAAATTTGTCTCCCTTTCCTTTCCTCTCTCGTGTTCGCTTGTGTTTTGCTTACTTTTGTCGGACCTGTTGCACTCTCGGCTGCTCTCGTCTCCCACCTTGCCGTCGACGGTGCTTACTTCGATCCCCTTCAGCACGCGGTGAGTGCCTATGCAATAATACCTGGTGCACGTACACGTAATGGTACGTTGTCTTCTATCATTGCAAAAAGTGCGGAGTTGTATGCTTTTTCCTTGTTCATGTGTCTTGAGGCCAATCTCTACGTACCACATGCTGTAGCAGGTACTAATAGTACAAATTTCCCTTCAAGGGCAAGAGCAAAAGCCTGACTGGAGCCAGGTACGTGTCATGTTGCAGGTACGTAGGCAGTACGGCAGTACGTACGCAGTGAAACGCCAGGCACCAGATACTGGTACGTAAAAAATGTACTCGTACGAGTGTGACGTACCAATGGTATCCCCTGTATACAGCAACAACCTGTACTATCGAATGACAATATATACCAGATTCGTAGCTCCTTGTGTTTTGAATTGACGGAGTACTGCTTGCTGTGTACGAACTGCTTGCGGTGTACGAACTGCTTGCGTCGAAGCATGCGTTTGCAACTGCATGTTGCCTTACCACTGTCCCAAAATTTAAGTAACATTTTCATTTTAAAAGTAAAAAAGGTCATCATATTTAGGGATATAGTGGTACGTAACTTTCTTGACGATCCAACACATACGAGCGCTGGCAAAGCATCATCTAAGCGAACAAAGCACGCACAAGACGACTCCTAGAACAGTGCATACGCACGGTAGGCTGCTGCGACCTGTAAGAACGCGAGAAGCCTGTGGTTTCGTAAAGAACATAAGGCATCCTTGGTACTCTTTACCCTCGGGCATGTATCAAGAGGGTGAAAGCATGAATTCCCGAAACCATATGATATCATATGCAAGTACGAGAGCCGAGAGCATATATTTTGTGATATCAGAGTCAACATAGCTGCTCTGCGTACGTTGCTCGCTCGAGCTTGGTTGATATTTAAGTTGATATTGTAGGTGTAGACGGGTTCGGGGAATCTTTGTTCCATGCGCATCACCGACTCTTGAAAATATGGATGATTCTACAACAAGACGTGCGTAGGCCGTACCAGTAGTCTGAGCCCAGTTCTATGGCAAGCCAAATACGCCAGGAAGGAGGGAGGGAGGGAGGAGGGGGGGGAAAGTTTTACTGGTGTAGCTAGGCCAGGGATGGGGCGGCAAAACGCCTCCCTACAAGCGCAAGCGCCCCCCCCCTCCCCCCTTGCGCGTCTCGAAAGGGATGGGTGGTCAATTGTCCAATGACTAAGACAAGCAACAAATGAGTACGCCCCTCCCCCCCCCCTCCCTCTGCGCGCTTATTTTTATACCGGTTCGGTGGGCATAAAACCTCCTTGGGATACCGTTATCCTATCGTATACGTACTCATCGATTCAGAACCTTTGAACCTCGTCTCATCGTTATACGCGATTCTCCTCGTGCATATGCACGATAAGTCGTGTTGATGGCATGAAGATTTAGTTGTAACCCAAGAAAGGCGAGGGGGGGGGAGGAGAAATCTTGCAAGATCTTGGGAAGGGGACACGCCGTGGGCTGGAGGACGCGAGGGGGCGGGGGGAGGGGGGGGGCGAGGGAGCGTTCATTTTTGCGCCGGAAGGAAGGCTGGTTTGGCTCGTTGGATCGGGTGTGTAGATTTCTTGCGTGCATTTGGTTTGCGCGGCCAGCTAAATAGCTGCCATCTACTATTAATATTATTAGACAGCGTATACGTGTCCTGTCTAAAGCGCAAAATAATTTCCGAGCCGATTTTCTCCAAAACGGGGGGCGCACACACACAACGAAAGTTATGGGTTGTGGAAGATCTCGTTTAGATCTCTTCCCGTGGGTTCATCAACTAAGGTCAGATCTTATGCAATTTTTTTTTAGGTGATTATATGGCTGTTTAGGGAGGCTTCGGGGTATCTGGTCCCGTTTCTGATCAGATTTTATCAAAATCACATCTTATGGGGCCTGTTTGGTGGAAAAAATGTTCCTCCGAGATTTTATCACTCATGAAATTCCACGAAGTGATTTTTTTTTACAGCCTTTTCTGATCAACTCTGAAAGTGATAAAATTTGCTTTTGCACAAGACCTCGGAGGCATTGTACAAGTTTGTATAGGTTACAGACTGGGCTCATGATGGGTCACGACGCTACATGCTTGGTTGCTCTTATACGCAGCTGGGCTCCAGCACTTACTTGTGCATCGGCCACTACGGAGAGAGAGGGCACCAATACCTTGGCCACCATCGCGTCCCTTGCGGCCGCCCAATTGCAGCTGCTCTAGGCAAAACAACTTTGGAGACGAATAGGACGAGACTACAGCATTTTTCCTGAATACGACGGCCGCAAGCAGCTCATGCTCCGCGAGAGCGAGAGCTCCTTTCTGGTCCAGCGACTAGCAAACCCCTTACGCAGCTCCCCAGGAGGTTCCAAGTTCCGTTCCTTCCTTCGAGGAGCTGGTGGTGAAGGTTGATCGCCCAGATCGCCCAACCCGGCGTGAACGACTCGTTCGTGTCGTGGTCCACGTACGTGGAGTTCAAGGAAACTTCAAGATCTCAATTCTGTTCTTTTTTTTTTTATTCTCCCATGAAATAAAACCAAAAACACCATAAGACGGCACATGGCGCATTGATCTGGTGTGGCTTTTTGCCGCTAGACAATCCGACTTCCTGCCTTTTTCAATCACTCAAAAAAAATTGCATAAGATCCGGCCGAAGTCAATTTCGATCCCCCACACAAAAACCAAGTCAATTCCGGACCAACACTGAAATCAAGTCAATTTCGATCCCCACTCTAAACCCAAGTCAATTTCGATGCCCTGACGCAAAAACCGAGTCAAGTTCGACCACCCACACAAAGCATTGCTCGGCATTTGCGTTGCGCCCCGTTGTCGCGAAGAACAGGTTAGAATGCGTCCGGGGGCGGGGCGTAATCTTGCGTGTTATCGCGTACCAGTAGGTTTTGGGATCTTTCGTCTACCGCACAGGAGAGCGAGCGAAAAAATCCGCCTCGGTCGTGTTGTTAACCAACGCGCCGCACGCTAAACGGTATATGCACACTCACGAAGTACATGCATACGAACCGTTTACAGCGGTACCAGGTATCTTGGTTCTACCCACGTATCTGGTACGACTTTAACCCTTTTAGTACCGCGGTCCCGTTTTGGGGACAAATCACTTGGAATTAGACTGGTTTGTCCCCAAATCGGGACTGCGGTACTAAAGGGGTTAACCGACAAAGTCACGCGAGACAGCTTTGTCGAAACCGAGAACACGATTTTTCGTTGGTTATATCTGCACGAGTATAGACTACATACCAGATACTGCGGTAGCACTACAAGCACCCACGAGTCTACATAATGTGGGTAGTGCTGTACCAGATATACGATGTGTGCCCGGCACAGCAGTACCGTATACGTACGTGTAGGAGGTGCCGTGTTTCGCCGATCTGGGACTTTTGTGGTTTCTGCGTTATGCTGGTGGTTTGAGCGGGGGTGGGGGCGTCCCGTGTCTTGGCCCCACCCAACGCCCCGCGATGCTGGGGGGTTGGTGCAGGGAATCGTAACACTCACATTAGTTCCGCGATAACGCCGTTAGTAGTGGTAGTAGTAGTAGTAGTAGTAGTAGTAGTAGTAATGGTAGTAGTAGTACAACAGCAGTAGTAGTAGTAGTAGTAGTGATAGTAGCAGTAGTCGTACAGCAGCAGTAGTAGTATTAATAGTAGTAGTAGTAGTAGTAGTAGTAGCAGTAGTAGCAGTAGTAGCAGTAGTAGCAGTAGTAGTAGCAGTAGCAGTAGCAGTAGCAGTAGCAGTAGCAGTAGCAGTAGTAGTAGTAGTAGCAGTAGCAGTAGCAGTAGCAGTAGCAGTAGCAGTAGTAGTAGTAGTAGTAGTAGTAGTAGTAGTAGTAGTAGTAGTAGTAGTAGTAGTAGTAGTAGCAGTAGCAGTAGCAGTAGCAGTAGCAGTAGCAGTAGAGTCAGCAGTAGTAGTAGCAGTAGCAATAGCAGTAGTAGTAGAGCAGCAGTAGCGGTATCAATAGTCGTAACGGTAGTAGGGTAGTAGTAGTAGTAGTAGTAGTAGTAGTAGTAGTAGTAGTAGTAGTATGTACTCTGGTATGCGTACGTCGTGATCCGATATCTTGGATCGTGGGATCTTTCGTACGTGGTATCTTGGATTTTTGTGTTTGGTTGCTGTTGCACATCTTCGTCGTGGATAGTGGTATTGCTTTTTTTCGATAACGGGGGGAGGGAAGCAGGGCGGATTGATAGCGCGCTCGTTGGACTTGTGAAACCTGGATATGCGCTTTTATGTTTCTATGAGAATCCTTACACAAGGGCACGAGTAAGGATTTCGCCGCTTGGGTGCGGCAGAAAGCAGAAAGGGCTGGGCAGCTGTCGAAACGGAACGGAGAGAGGCTCCCAACCCCTACCGTTCTTGTGCTCGAAGACAAACGCCGCGCGGACCCCTGATTCGACGGCCGTAATGCTCGTAGCACGAGTGGGAAATATAACACCCCCTGTTTCTGGCCCCCTCCCCCTTGATGTGGAACGCCGAAAAGTGGCACCCCCCTGGCAAATTTTATACTTCACGGGACAGCTTTCGCGGACTTTAATTGCGCGCCGCGCAATGTATATAAAACCTCTGTTCTGGCAGGTACTGGAGCAATGTATAGTCATTCCCATTGACTAGAGCTAACGTTTATGAGAATCCTCGGCAGACATTGATGACAAAACCAACGACGCCGTCATGAAATCTGAACGGAATGCGCTGGTTAAGGTCTCCGACCCAGCCTAGTGTCACAGTGCTCACACCTCGGTCTGTGATATGTGGCGTGGGCTGACCAGGCGTCTGATAAAAAAAAGCATTTTGGCACTGGTCTGTAGAAGACAGACGACAAAAAATCTCTACCCCTCTCCGATGGCAAAAAATATAGACCATTTTCAGGTTCGACATCGACAAACCCAACGATTACGTCACGAACTCTGAATGAAGCGCGCTGGATAGAGGCTCCAACCCACACTAGTATCACAGTTCTCACACCTCGGTCGGTGATATGTGGCGTGGGTGGGCCAGGCGTCTACTAAAAACATATTTGGCAGCTGGTGTGTAGAAAACAGACGACAAAAACTCTCGAATCCTCTCCGTTGGCACGAAACAGAACTTTTTGAAAGCTTTGACGAAGAGCATAAGACGCCGCGGCCAACCTCTCGCCCGCTAGATCACGGATTCCAACTATACCTCCCAGGCCATAATTTACACTCATTGGCCTTGCCCGGTACCAAGCTCGTTGACCGTGGGTGGATTATATGTCGAGATCGAAGGTCAATCGTCGCGTGACTGCGCGTGTGCGAGCTGCGAGCTGTATCTTTCTTCTTCTAGTTTGTGTGCGGCGTGATTTCACGTGGTTGCCGTGGTTCCCGTTAATACAGCGATTTTATTGGAAGATGGCTCCCGTCGTTCGCGTTTTTTCACCCATTTGATTGGAAGATAGATGGCGTCAACTGCCCCGTGTTATTTTAGACTTGCCCACCCCCCTGCCGACCTCCCATGTGTATCCGTGAGTACCCTTACGGTTCTGCTCTCTTGCTCTGTGTTTTGACTCCTCCCCCCCTTCCTTCTCCATCACCGCTTCGTTTTACGTGCGTCGCCCGCCCGCCTACCCCCCCCCCCCGGACTTGCCCTCCATACGCACGCACATACACACGCGCGCTCAGCCGCGGAGATCAAGCACGGGCGTGTTGCGATGCTTGCCGTTGTGGGTTTCATTCTGACGCAGTACGTTCACCTGCCGGGAGACCAGTTTCAGGTCGGACCGCTCGACGCCCTGACGTCGGTGCCGGTTGGAGCACAAGCGCAGGTCTTCTCTTGTGAGTTTACCCCCAGCGTTGGGTTTGTGAGTTTTCCCCTGGGACTTGGTGGGGATGAAAAGGTGTTCTCTTGTTGGTTTTCCTCCAGGGTAAGGTTTGGGGCAGGGGGGAGGAGAGCTCTTGTTTTCCGAGTTTCCCCCCTGGGGTCGGTTGGGTTGGGGCCGGGGAGGGGAGGGGGGGGAGGAGGGGGTGCTGGGAGGCCTTCTGTTGTGACTTTTTATCCCATGGTTGGTTTGGGACAAAGGGGGGAGCTAGGCGTTCTAGTCTGAGTTTTACGCAGGAATTGGATTGGGCCCCGGTTGTGGGTCTTGTCGTGCATGTTGTGCAAGAGCCTTATCGTACAGATCCCACCCGGTGGGCATGTGCACACGAGCCGTCTCATGCAGGTCCCACCGGCAAAAAGCACGATCTACTAGATTGTGCAGGTCATGCTTTGTATCACGGTGCGCAATGTCATTCTTTTACTCCTGTGTCGTCAGGAGGGAAAAGTCTATTTGTCAACGTGTGCTCATCGCTGCGCGGCAGCCCGGTCTCGCCAGAATCGTACGTCTGTGAGTCTATCCTTCCCTCCTAGGCTGCTAGCTATTACGCGAACGTAATAAATAGGACCAAATATTGTTAGTAAAAATAGAAAATATATAGGTTTTTGTGTTGACCGTAGGTCCTATTTAGTCCTATTTACTATGGTTCCCCGTCATAGGTTCCTCGAGGACGCGATATGGGACCTATAAAGATAGGCCCGAGACCCCGAACGGTAAATACCGTAGGTAACGGAGGAACCCACCTTCCCCGAAATATTTAGATGATGAGATGACAAATGACGATCTGATCTGATCTGATGTGATGTGATCCGTCCCGGCGCGGTGAACCTCTGCTTCGCCGGCCGAGGGACGGCACGAAAAACCATAAGTGTGTTCCCTGTTTTCCTTGCGGCCCTACTCAATCGTTTTCGTGTGCGTTCTCTGCACCGTGTTGACGGTGTGTACCGTGGGACTTTCCACACCATTGGAAGGGGATGTGAAGAATGCGGGGGGTGGGGGAGGGTTCGAGATACGCACGAAAGAGTTTTTTTGTTGCGCATATATATATATATATATGTTTGTATATGTTTGTTTTGAAAGTGTGTACCTGGTACGTATAGGGTTTGGAAGCGGGCGGGGATGGCAACAATCGAAGATTTTCATGTTAGATAGACAGATGGGTCTTCTCGATGTGTATTTAGATGATCTCCTGTAGTTCCTCACCTCACCTTGCCGTTGTGAGAGGTTGTGCAAGATGTGCATGCAGTAGCACAGATCCAACCCGGGAAAAGTGCGCAACTGTAGATCAATTACGTGAGTTCAATTGTCACCGAGTGCACTTACTGGACTTTTTCTTGCATAAAAAATGATTGGCGGAAAGCGCGAGAGCGTGGGTTAGCAACGTTCGATGAAAATCGGCAAGCAGTGGGAATGCTGAATCCTATGCGCGATAAAAATGAAAGAATAGTACCCCCTCGTGCAACCCTGTAGCACCACGGACAGATAGATCATCGATTCCCACGTGATGATGATCTCAATATTTCAGGGCAGACACACGTTCCTGATCGGGATGATCTACATGATCTAGCACATGTTTCCCTGGGTTGAATCTGTGCTATGCAGCAGATCCTGCACAAACCTCTCACAACGGCAGGTGAGGAACTAGATCATCTACTCTGGACAGATAGATCATGATCTGTACCGAAGTGTGAACATTTCCAAAACAAACTCCGAGCATACTTGATACGTTTGTCCCGAGATGTGGACGCTTGTTAGTCCAAAGGGAGACCGCTTGCGTATAGGGACTTTTGTCCCTCTCTTTTAAGAACGCCCTTACGTTTTGGTGCAAAAAATGCTTGGATTCAGTGTGGAAACAAGTAAAGAGTGGTGATGATTTTGCAGTACGAATGAAAGGGCGAGGGTTCGTCGAAAACTGGACCAAAAGAAAAGACCCCAACACAGACAGCATCGGCCACACGCACATACCAGCTTTTGTTCAATATTTCCAGCTTCTGAACAAGCCGTGGTGACAGGTTGTTGTCCCTTCTGCCCCCCGGTACGTGTCGAAAACCTTCGGAACGCCTCCGCTGGCGCCGATGTTTCCAGAAGGATGCCGTGCTGGACTATTCTGATCTGATCTAGTTCTATATATATCATTCACACCGGGGGTCTTGAGTATTACCGTATGTCATCAGGTTGTTGTGTACGTACCGTGCCGTGTGGGCCTGTGTATTGAGCAGTGACTACGTCGGTGTGTTGAACGTTTGTGTTGTGGCTATGCCGGAGGTGTTTGGCTTTTGTGTTGCGGCGGTGTGTGTGTTGAGCGAATGTTTATGTCGGGTTGTTGGGCTTTGTGCTGTGGGCTGCGTGCTGGGCTATGCTGTTCGGCTGCGTGTTGGATTCTTGTCTATCGTGACACCCCCCCCTCGCCCCCCTCGCCTCTACTAAACGAAACGCCCCTCTCACACCCTCGCCTGTGCTGCTGCTGCTGCTGCTGCTGTGCGATGTGGCGCGTATTTTTTTTGTCCGCAAAATGTCTGGCCGGCCTCTTGTTGCCTTGTCCTTCGCTTCGTGACCAATCGCTTTTGACGGGCTTCAGTCATCGCGGTGTTCGAGCTCGCGTCGATCTTCAGCACGTTCTCCGGCGACTCCACCGACCCCTGGGAGACGCTCCTCCAGGACCCCATGGTAAGCTATCCGTAACCGTCACACTGCTGTGCTGCCAAAATTAGCCCACACTAATTCCAAATACCTGGTACATGCCAATTAAACATGGTCGTACTTCTAAAGGGTTACATAGTACCTCGCGGGTATATACTCTCTTCGTTCTGCTGTAGTCTACGGCAGAACTGTTTCTTTCGTCGAGAATTAGGGATACGGCTAGGGGCTATAGGGCTAGTGGCCATCACCGTGGGGCGGTTTCGATCCATCCCGGCATGGGGGTGGGTACGTTCTTTGTATGCTTTTTCTCACCTCCTCCCCCCCTCACCTGCAGCGTCGTAGGTATGGAGGCGTTACTGGTTACCCCCTGTAAGTAGACGAAGCTCGACGAAATGATTGGAAGAATGTACACACACTCAATACCCCCCCCGCCGTGCTTCGTCTCGAAAGGGATGCGTGGTCAATGGCGGAAACACATGACTTTTTAAGGCAAACAACGAATGAGTGCCCCCCCCCCCCGATAAATACATAGGTCAGAGGTGCTTTAATGCAGTATAATTACGGGGACGATGTTGTTGGTGCTTCGCCGTGAGAGAGTCTTCGCTTTTCTTGGACGTAATTTTGAGCCGTTTTCGCAATACCTCGCCTTGAGGTGCACTTCTCGGCCCGGAACTCCCTCATCGTGCTCGCCGACCCCTACTCTACCCACTCTGCCAAAGGCAGCCTGGGCCGTGCCCATGCCGTGTCTCGCGGGTGTGCGTTTTTGTAAGGGTTTCACGCCTTCGTCGCGGGCTCGACATGTATCTTTTTTTTACAGTCCCTACGTACTCGTACTTCGTACTGCATTTATTTATATGTGTGTGTGTGTGTTCTTCACATTAAACCGTTCTTCTACTCGTCGACATCCAGCAAGCCCAGTGTCCGTGCTGATTCTTCACCCTAGAAAGATACGAGCTCTGTGGTCACAGACTACGACACAGAGATAACACACCGTAATGCATTAATAGCCTACGTAATACCATGCCTTCGCACTAGGTGCGGCCGACACAACATACATACATACGCCAGCAACCAAAATACACCATAAAGAAAGAGAAGCAACGAAAAAACCAAACCGAAAAAGAACAAGAAAAAGAAAAGGAGAAGAATCCCAAATAAATAAATAAAATGGGAAGCCAAAGCTCAGACACATACATACTTACCCCGAGCATGAGCCAAAAGGGACGTGCAAGGGGAAAGATACGAGAAGGAAAAAGAGGACTATGCATCCCGGTGAACACTTAACTAAGTAAAAAGAGCAATAGTGAGTGGGCCAAAATACGCTCGTCACCCACCCACTATGTAGTACTTCTTTCATAAGGATAAGAAGGGAAAAAATCAAAATGCATACCGAACGGCCGCAGCAGTTGGCGGTACGAGTAGCAAAGAAACGTCCAACCTATTAGTCGGCCTGGTACCTTGCTACCCTATCTGCGGTCTCTCTGCTACTCTCTTCTACCGCGGTTTCCCTTCTACTCCTCCTGTTCCCCCCCCTGCCCCTATACACTTGTACGGTGTTCCCTCTACCCCTCCTGCTGTTACCCCCCCCCCCATTCCCTCTAACGCTACCTGCAGCGGATGCACGGCGCTGTCTACTCAGCTTTGCCTCAGCCTCGTGCCACCTGCCCATGAACTGTTCAGCTGCTTCGAGGATTCCCCGGTACCACTTTCCCGTCTGTTTTGCTGCAGTGGGCCACAGTGCGGTCCCAACTCCAAAGACTAAGGGGGAGTCTTCCGTTGATCCCTCTGAGGCTGTAGTAATCCCGTGATGTATACGCAAGATGCAAGATTGCTTCCGTTTTTTATGTCGACGACGCTGGATTTTTATAGGCTTCTTACTGCTGATACTCGTACGTACCGTTACCACAGCTGTGAATACAGCAATACCAGTGTCTTATCTTATAATCTGTGGTGAAACACTCAGCATTTCTTACACGTAGTTTCGAGCCTTTTTCGCCCCGCCCTCTGGCGACTAGGTCCACCCCTCGTCGGCTACTTCCTCATCGTGCTCACCGACCCCTAATCCGCGTACTCTGCCGAAGGGAGCCTCGGCCGTGCTCGCGCCGTGCTCTCCTGGCGCCGGGGCGTTCTGTTGTGTCCGCATACAGAGTCTCGACATCTCTCGGCGGATTAAGTGTAACAACAGCAATCTCGTGAAAATATTTTTTGTTGTTTTTTTTTTTACTCTTTCAGGTTTTTGTCCGTTGATTTTTCACGATGTGAACCACGTATATACGCACGAGAAGAATGAAGTATCCCTTCGGAAGTCGGCTGTTTGGTACCTGTTGGGGGTTTGCCCCGTTGCTGCGTGCTAAGTACAGCTGCAGCAGTACGTACATGATATGTATGTGGTATGCATGTACGTGTAATTTACTCGTTTGGTTATATTCACGTACTACATTACGTACGTACTACGTATATATGTGTGTTAAACTATGCTAAGGTATACCGCGTGGTGCTGCTCCTGCTGCCGCCGTGTGTGTATCTGTACTGCTGCCGTTGCTACTGCTGTGCGTCGATGTATACCTGCCACCCGAGATATTCTTCGTACAGCAGCAGTACTTACCGTCGACATTTTTTACTTCGAATGACCGTACTTGACTACTACGGAGGACCATAGTAAATAGCACCTACTGTACGGTACGCACAAAAACCTACATATTTCCCTATTTTTACTATAATGACAAAATTTGGTCCCACTTACTATGGTCCCCCGTAATATACTGTACACCCCGTGGCAGTGTGGTTGCTTTTGTGCGGCTTCGGTTCAACTATCTTACGATGATACCTCTCTTCCCCATTGCGGGCATGCGCGAGGCCGCAGGCGGGCGACGAAGCCCCGCTTGTACCTGGTATATTATACCATGAAAGCGGCGTGGGGCGAAGTCCTGTGGGACACCCTTTCTGTACGAGGCGTTTGCATGTTTTGGTCGTGCGGCATCGCCTGTCAGTGCGTTTTTGTAAAAAAAAATTATTTGCCTACAGCAGCAGTAGGACGTCAACCTATTGGGTGTTTGTCGCACCTACTACACGTAGTATGTACGTACGCACGTTATGCCTACCTTACGTACGTACGGCACCTCGTCCGCCAACGCGTCGATTGCTTATTTTTAATTTTGTCAAGTACGCGTTGTTTCGTTCTTTTTCAGCAGCGTTACGTGCTGTTGTTTGTTTTTGTGTTGGCTCGCGCTAAACCGGCACAATAGGATACAGCAGCCGCCGCAGCCCCAGCCCTGCTTTGTTGGAGTTGGAATTCGATCAGCGTCGGGGTGGTGGTGGTGGGTGGGGGTGTTGATCACTCGCAACGGTCGGCCGCTGCTTTGAATTTATCACTCTCTCATCGTCGCCACGTTTTCGTCCGTTTTTGTTTCGCATTTCTTTAGGAGCTCTTTCAATAACAAACGACATACGAGTACCTCTTTTCTTCCTTCACCTTTTTTTTTGTTTCGCCTTCGTGTTTTCTCGGTTTGTTGACGTTTTTTTTTCCAATTGTCACCCTGCCGTAGTTTTTACTTGTTTTATTGATGCATGTATGTTCTTCGCTTTTTCCCCCTCCCCCAGGGCTCAAAGATCTTCTACAACAAGAAGCCGGCAGAGCAGGAGAGGCTCAAGCTCTCGGAGGTCAAGCACTCGCGCGTCGCGATGCTCGCCATCATCGGGGAGCTTGTACAGATGATGATGTTCCACAAGGTAAATAAACAACAAAACAAGACCAGGACAGGACATGACAGGCGGGGCGGGGAGGAGGGTACAGCATGTGAAAGGGCGAGAACGGACGGACCCGCTTGGATTGGGATCTCGTTTTTTGTGGGGGGGAGGGGGGAATGGATTCAATTTTGTTTTTTTAGGAGGTGGATGCGGTCGGCGAAGACCTTGACCGCTTTTCTGTCGGTTGAACGAGACAGGCAAGACACTAAGATAGCTCGCCCGTAACGCCTCCTCTTCACGAGTTGATTTTCCGCAGCAGCATTTTCACGAAAGACCCGTCTTGTTGGCCCTTGCTTCCTTGCGTGCAAGCAAAGCACACTAGACGGCCGATTTTGTTGGGTATCGTATGGAATTTGTCGGGTTTTTTTTATGCATCGGCAGTTGTATCGAAATATCGATCTACATCGTGCGCACTGCTGCATACCGTATACTAGACCAGTATTCAAGATAATACACCCCCTGGGACGAGTTTCAGAGCCGGTTTCCTCCAAAACATGGGGGACACACACGAAAAAATGTTGGCTCTGGAAAGATTTCGTCGAGAAGGTTGCATAGGCGCACCGCTCGTCGTATTCAGTCCCACCTTTGAAAATCGTCGGAGGGTGTGTGTTAATCTTGCGTGTTGTACGATATATAGGTAATGGTGTTTGATATCGTATCGAATTTCCGATATATCGATAATCGTACCGAACGAATGGATGATATATTTATGTTGGTATATACGGCCGTTGTATGTATGTATCGGTCTAAACGGTAATTATATGTATGTCGGTATATACGGCTATCGTACGATACACATCGACATTGCATCTGTTGTCGACATTTTTGTTTTTTTGCATTTACGTGTATTATAATGGGTTTTTGCCAAAATCAGGTATACCTGGCCACTTTCGTGCCAAAAACAGTTACATACTGAAATCAAGTACAAAACACACACCAGGAGCCCTGCTGTTGGCCAACCTGACATTGTAACTGATTTTGGCACGAAAAGGCCAAAGGTCCACCTGATTTTTTCTACTTTGTCTAGCTTTCAACTGATTTTGGCCAACTTTGAACCAATCAGAGAGGCCATACGTACACTGCTCTGTGTTTTCTCTCCGTATGCGTCTGCCCTCCCACGGATGAAATTCTTCTGTATTGACGTATAAACTCTGTACTCGTACGTCGTACGTACAAGCACGTATATACATGCATACATGCGTACGCTGGTTTCACTTTTCTCCTTTGGGGTGTGCGATGTGCTTCAGTTATTAATATTAATAGTTGTTTTGTGTACTCTGTTGTTTTCTATGTTCACAGCAAGCAGTCTTTACAGCACCATGGACACTCGGCGTGTCGTCTGCACCACCCCGCGTCGAGGTGGTCTCAGGTTTGGTACGGCAAGATAATTTCGTGCCGAGCAGGCGGTTCCGCGGGGATGGTCTGGTAGCTTTAAAGCTGTCAACGGGGGGGCGCCAGAGTAAATACTCTTGGCGCTCCCGCCGTGGCGAAACAAACGAAGCATGTTAATAGTGACTCTTTGCAGGTCCAAGTGGAGCCCGTGGTACCTACACCCTGAAGAAAACAAAACAATTCAGATTTTGGAGGCCATGTGGCACGCATAATGCTTTAGGCGCATTCTTTTTTTTTCGGATTGTCATAGACATCACACCGCTCGTGGCGCGCGTTTTTTACTTGGTTTTAGGATGTACCTGATTTTGGCATTTGCCCTATTATAATCGTACGTACGTGCTGTAACCTTTGATATCCAACACTGTTGTTTCGGGGGGGCATATGTAGTAATAATCAGAACACACGATGGACCCAAAAATCACATATCCCCCTATGTTTACAGCCATATTCGCTTATCATTACTGTGTTCCCCCGTAATACTTGTAGAGAGTGTGCACGCACGCAGGCATACGAGTATTCGTTCCGCCACGGTACACAACTTCTGACTTTTTTTTGGTTGGTGGCTTTCCCGCGTTTTGCCGCATCGAGACCGACACTTAACACGAACGTGCCCTTTTCGCATTCACAAAGTTCCGGTGTAGGCAATCTACTGTTCCAGAACCCACGTCCTGCCGACGACGCCAAATGAAAGTTTTTGATCATGTAATCTTCACGAGTAGTGTTTTACGACTTGGCCCAGCTTCGACAACAGTTGGTTGATATTCCGCACCCAATCCACATTGCATATTTTCATTCCGATAAGTTTCCCAGGCCGTCGGAGTTAGGGTTTGAGTACATGTAGGGTTTACAGTCAAGTATATCTGAGGGCTGTTCACGGTTCGGGTCAAAACTCGCGGGTCGTGTCGGGGCACCTAACTGAGCGGACGCATGAGATTTTGAAGACCTCCGACCCGACCCAACCCGTGAGACTTTGAAGACCTAACCCGACCCGTGAAATTTTGAAGACCTCTTGACCCGGCCCTGGCCTGGCCGACCCAACCCGTGAGATTTTCAAAACCTGACCGGATCCGTGAGATTTTCAAGACCTCCTAACCCATGAACGGCCCTGGTATATTTCAACCATTTTGGCGAAGTAGAAGCAAGGGCCAAATTCCGTACAGCCCTCGGTTGAGCACATCAAACGCTTCGCTCGAAGATGGTACTCGATATCATAGGTTTCCAAACCCGATTCCGCCACTATTGTGATGTACTAGTATTCACGGTATCACTATATAACTTTCTGACCGGGAATATACGCTCCATCTGATGCTCATATCATAGTCCAAACGTATATTATATTTCCGGACAGAGAGTGGTATACCCTACGAGTACAGTGGTAATATTACTGAGTAGTTGGTTTTCAACCGCGATTGCACCGCTTGGAACCCCGGGGCTTGACCTCTGCCCCCCCCCCCCCCCCCCGCATTTTGCTCCTGCTTTCGTCATTGCGCGCGGCAGCCCTCCCTGGACTTCTAAAGCGGCGTCATCGCTATATTCGACGGCGCCCTACCGATCGCTCTATGGCAGAGGCAGAGGGCAAAATCGGCCATACGCCGCTTAGTGCCGTTTAGTGCCGTAGAGTTGACGACGGCGGCGGCGTCTTTTCGTTTTTTTTTTCCGGGCGCTCGGGTCGCCACGGGGGGGACGGGGCGCTCTTGGCCCTTCTTGTCTTTTTTCTCTGCTACGAAACCTGCCGCCGATGTTGCCGCTGTGATGACACATTTCAGTGGTCTTGTGTTGCCGACTGTTGCGCTGTTGCTTCGCGGGGGTGGGGGGAGAGGGGGGGGCGCGCGCGTGGAGGGAGCAGTGAAGTGGCTCGCGCCGTGAAAATGTTTCCTCTTTGTAGGGAATGCGAAGGGGAGGAGGGGAAGGGGGGGTTTTTACGTCCCTCGTCCCAGCGGTTATCTTCTTTTTCGAATGGAGGTACGGGGAGGGGGGGGGGGGGGGGAGGGGTTGGCGGGAAGGGATGGGGCGGGAGAGACTCGGAAGGTTGTGTGTAGAACCGGTAAGCAGTTCGATTTTTGTCTGACGACGCTACAGTAGATTTACAAAGAAAAAAACGACGTGGCCACTCTCGAGAGAGAGCAAAGTTTTGGGTGTTTCATCCCCGCCACCACACCCCCCCCCTTCCCTTCCCTTCCCTCTCCTCCCCCCCGTAACACATACGCACGTTAGCCGTGGTTGAAAACCTCGCCGTGTGTGCCACACACACAGGAATTTGTCGTCTTGGCGTAAACGGGACCGCAGGAGGCCGGTCGAGTGTCGTGGGGCTATTTTTTCTATCACATAATGCTGCAAAGCGAGCGGACGGTTTTGTCTTCTTCGGGCTGCGTGCCGTTTATGTGGGCAGACCGTTGTGGTTCAAAAAAGAGGATTTTTGCGCGAGAATGTGCGGATAATGCGGGGTCAGTCGCACGCCCTCCCCCCTCTCCCCTCCCGGGGCGAGTTGAAGAGTGCTTGATGTTTTTACCGCTCAGCAGCTAGTGTCAATGGGCTAAGGGCTGTATCAGCCATTAAGGGGCCTGCCTGTTTGACCAGGTCCCGCTTGACGTTTGTCTGCGAGGGAAGGGGGGTGGGAGGGGGAAAAACGGGGGCAGACGGCGGGCAGTCGGAAGAATAAAAAAGCAGGCCTCTAAGCGTTCTTGCGGCAGTCAAGCGGTGTGCGGCCTGCCTTTGGTGTTCTTTTCCCGGCGGCTGGTGTCTATTTCATTCGGGCTGTCTGTCGCTCTTTTTCTTGTTGTTCGGTGGTAGTCGTAGAGGCTAGGCTCGATTCTTCTCCCAATCTGAAATCACAACAAACGGAAAACACTTGGTATGTTGCTCTTATTATTATGGGATGTGACCATGATGGCGCACACTTAATTCTCCATGCTGCAGCTTTCTTTAGTGGGATGTGACGTCACGTCACGTTCGTGACACAAGGTAGTCGCAGTAGTGGTGGCGCTCAAGACACTACTAACACCACTATTAATAACAGTAGTGTGGAACAGAAGAGACAGCGTTGAACTTTGCAAGCTATACGACACAACATGCTAATACAGCGATGGCAGGCGTTCAGCGCGTTGTGGGACATACGACATTAATTGCTGTAGTTATTCACGAAAAAAAAATACAGGCAGCACCAGCAGTGAGCGCCCGAGAGACGTTTGGCAACAGAGAACGACAGCAGTACGATTTCCCCAGTGTCAGCTATTGTCTCGTTATTCCCCAGTATCAGATGGGGTCGCTCTAGTCCCCATAGTCAACTGGAGTCATGAGGTCAAGAAGTGCAAGGATTGCCGGAGCTGGGGTATCGGTCGATTTATGTGTATGTTTACCTGGTACCTGGTATTTTTTATCCTCTGGCGGATTACTTATTCTGAAAACCCACGCAATGAACAACGAATAGCGGCAACAACAGCATCTTCAAACAAGTATAATTCTACCTACAGTAGCAAGTATATGTCGCGAGAGAATTTCCATGCCTCAGTCCAACCTTGTATTAAATTCTCAGTTTGTTTGTAGAACTGAGTCTCTGTTTTGGTAAATGCAAATCTGTCTGTCTGTCTGTCTGTCTTTGCCTGTCCGCAAGGCTTATATTTTGGAACACTTTCCAATGGCCGATATATAAGCTCGTTACAGATGATATTGGTACGACGTTTTCGACCCTTACGAACCTTATATACTGAAACATACCATACCACCAGGCAAATTTAGCCATATAATACGTAAACTATTTAATCAGTCGAACTCACAGATAGATGACGTATTTCAAAATTTATAAAATACATCCACGACATCGTACCATGATACCATACCGCAAACGTACCATACCATATACTGTGTTTTTCCCTTACCATACGGTCAAAACATACCATACCACATACGGTGGTTTTCCCATATTCCCATATACCATACCAACATATCCCATATACCATACCACCAACATATCCCAATATCCCATACCGAGTTGGGGAGACGTCTATACACCAGACCAGGTGCCTGCTACTTACTGCTGAGTGACATCTTGTTGTGCAAGGGTGGCGATGAATACAAGAGTTGGCTCAGACGTCCATACCGAGTTGGGGAGACGTCTATACACTAGACCAGGTGCCTGCTACTGCTGTAGTGCTGTCTTGTTGTGCAAGGGTGGCGATGAATACAAGAGCTGGCTCAGATGCTTGGGTCCTACGCTCAGTGCAGCGCATTGGCCGCTGGTGTGCACGAAATAGATGAAATTGATTATCTACGAGTACTATTAATATTACTACTGCTGTATCCGTCTCGAATGGCAAAAAATGGACTTTTTGTAGTAAGCCCCCTACGGCGTAATATCGGCGCGTACTGTTTTTGTTTTTGTTTTCATTTTTCACTTTTGCGGGATTTTCACAGATTGGTGATTATTACGCACATGTTCATGAAAATCTGACGAAAATCCGAGGAACAATCGGGAGGACAGCGAAATTCTGAGACACCGAACGAAAGAAAAACGCAAGAACTCGCGAATAGTAACTATGCATCAGTTATGTGGTTCCTCTTTTAGCGTGCCCGAACTCGAAAAATAAATAATTAACTCTATTTCCCGCACGAAATACAGAAATTGGAAAAAAATAATTAGTCAATTATTATGTGTTTTGATCAGATTGCATCCATCCCCGAATCGGATTTTTTTTTTACAAAAGTAATTTATAAATTTTGAAATACGTCAGCTGTGAGTTCGACTGATTAAATAGTTGATACTCAACTTTGCAAGCTGCGTAATACGCCTCGTCTATATTCCATTTTTTACCTAATTTTACAAGTATTTAGAATAAGTGCAAACTTCGGGCGCATGATTGGTACTCTAAATGTCTTATACGTAGACAATGCGGGAAGTGTAAATGCTCTATGTGAAGTGTATATAGTTTTTTGTACCGTTTGACACGCTTATTCCTTGAGCGAGGCGTCGAAGTCTCACTATGAGGTGTGGGATAGATGTATCAGGCCGTTTCCTATGCGGTTCGATTTTTGAGCATCAGATTTTGACCCGATGGCATTTTCAGATACGAACTTGGCAAATCGAAAGAGTCTACCGATTGTGATGCGGGGACCGGTATAGGGTAGTGGTAAGGGTAGTGGTAAGGGACGCAGGTGGTTCTGGCAGCTGGAAAGCAGTGCTTCGCTTCTTCTGATTTTAGATCTTCTTATTAGACATATATAAAACTCAAGAATATCGCGATATTTGACATTTAGAGCCAAATTATGTGCCTCACGAGTTTTATACGGACGTCGGGTATAGCGATATTTTCGCTATACGTGGTCCGCAACACACAAATATATGCTTGGGGTATTTTTACCCCAAGCATATATTTGTGTTCTCTTTTTTGTTCGTAGAGCCGAATTTGGCAAACAAAATTGGAAACAGCCTGTCCCCTCTACTCGGTCATCCGATCATTACCCTGCCAGCAAGCACCACAACAGTAGCAGCAGCAGTGGTGACCGCCACGACTTGGTTGAATGAGTACGGCAGACGGGTGCTCCCTTGGTCGGGGAGAGGCGGATGCACGGGATGCCCCGGTTCAGCGGCACCAGCACAGCACCCAGTGCTCTGGCTGGGCGTCTTTCTGCCGGAGTTGCCCCAAACCCATGTCCCCAACTGTTGTTACACAACACCGCACACCCCACCTCATCCGGGAACAAGCGGGTATAGCGCCAACCCAACCTTTAGTTTTTGGCGGACACGTCTCAACACGAGCACGAGACGCGCCATCGTCTATGCCAAGAGCCAAACCCATGGTGTACGCGGGCGCTGTAGCCTGCCGAGCTACGTAGAGAAGCAGCTGCAGCAGCAGCAGCGACGTCCTCCAGCCCATGCGATGTTCTACGTGTTTGTGCACTTGCCGCCTATTTTTATTTCACCCATGTTTTATCTCACGTTGTTCTCGCAAGAAACCCGATATTGAGTTTTATATCGAGGGATTTGCGTGTACGAAAATCGCGATACTGAATTCGGCGCAAAGAGTCGAAATATCACCCTCTGTTGAGTTTTATGTATGTCTATTGATGGCGAGAGCTGAGGAGGTGCTCTGGTAGAGAAGTGAGAGGTAGGGGGGCGGGACTCGACGCCCAGATATACTCGTCCCACCCCACGCCACAAGCTCTCCTAAATTCCTCTTATCTGGTGTACGCCTACAGAACTTTCCTATGGCTACCGATCGTTATTCTGCTAATATAAGAACTTCTCACTTCGTGGTCCTATCTGCGTTAAGGAACATTACTCTCGTCTAACGGGTTTTCCGCCCTAGGGAACATTCCTAATAGAACGTTACTCTCAACTAACGGAATATCTGCCGGGTTAATCCATTCTTTGGATTTCTCGTATTCGTGAGACTACAAGACTGCAACATATTTATATATATATATAGATATATCTATAGTCCATGAGTACTCTACTCATATCACATTAGCCCACCCTGAATAGTCGTATATGCAGACCACAAGATGGTCGGAGGGTGATGACAAAGTTCATCCCAAACGGCCAGGAAAAAGGTGGTCTAAGATGCGGCTATTCAAAACGAACGAAATGAGGCTATAGATCCCCCCCACACCTCGTAATAAAACCCAAACACTACGAAGAGGGGGTGTTCGCTGAGAACAATCACTGAAAGGGAGACTAAAGGAGAGAGGACACAGAACTCAAAGCAGAGGCGAAAGGGTAAATCACCCAAAATGAAAACAAAGAAAGATGAACGCAAAAGGAGACAGAAACCGAAGCGAAGGCTGAAGAAGAAAACGAAGACCGAAGTGAAGGCAAAAGAAGGACGTACAAGCGTATTACTGGAGCCATTGTCTGGGGCCCAAGGAGGTACGAAAGGGTTGTTCGCTGAACCGGGTTGGCAAACGAGGAAACTCTAAAAAGGAGACAGCGATCACAATTCAAAAACATATTTATATATCCGCTAGGCGCCATGCTTTGTCTTGTAGCGAAGGTCCTAACAAGGTAGACATCACGCGAGACAGAAGAGACACAGCTAGAGTGCTATGAGGGTTGCGTGCACTAGGGACTACTAAAACCGAGGGACAAAACGAACAACGCGGCGTCTCGGAGATCTGTTCGTGGTGTGAACAATACCAGCAAACGTAGCAAGGTGGGCAACTCAACAAAAACAAACTCAAAGACGGTGGCGGCAAGAAAATACGCAAGAAAATCGGCCTAATGCGTGCAGTTCGAAGTTGAAGATAGCGCGGGGCCCAAACACTAGCGTGTGCAACTCGGTCAACCGGGGCGACATCAAACGTGGTGTCGTTTGCCAGAGGACAGAGGGGTGTGCGGAATACCGGACAAGAAGGAAAGAGGAAGAAAAGGGAAAGAGAAAACGAAGTACCATCGGGACCAGAAAACAGACAAAAAGCTGGACACAGGTCAGGAGAAATCGATCATGTCCGAACCGCTTATGTATGGCCGATAACTCAGCGGCCTTCCGGGGCGGCAATGCTATCGGGACCCTACTTGTCAAACATGGAAGAAACACGGGTGAGATGGAAGCGCGATATAGTCTTAGCTCGAGGACCGTCTGAAACACGGGTCGGCGGAAGTCGACTAAGGTCAGAGTACAGCTCAGGCTACAACACGATTTTACCTCGGCGTGATATCGCCGATAATTGGCTGTAGGCTAGTGGAGTACAAACACAAATGCAAATGAAGGTATCGCTACGAGTCAGTGGCCTGAACGTAAGGAGTTTACACGGAGCCTTAGGCGAAAAATTAGATTTATTGTGCGTGTAGAGATTCCAGCAAACGCCGAGACCAACTGCTGTTATTGCGTTTTGGCGCCGCGAAGAGACGCGCTTGGTGCGCTGCCCTGCGCGTAGGACCCAAACGTCCGAGCCCACGCTGACTGCCTCTGGTCTGGCAGCGAAGAGACGTGGCGAGTGCGCTAGAGTCAACCTGTGTTGGTAATTTGTGTTTCATTTTGTGACCGACTGCTGCTGCTGCTGTACAGCAGTGTAGTGTACGAGTAGGTATCCACGGAGAGGCGCGTGCCGAGTGAGCTTCTCTTGGTCTCTAGGCCCGAGCCCGCGCAACCGACTCTAGTCTGGCCACGGAGGGAGGCGCCGTCTGCGCGTCGGGCGCGAAGCAACGTCACTATGCAGCAGCTGTATCACCACATCCAACTCATCGATCGTTCTGCTGCTGTTTGCTGTCGTGGACAACATCTTGAATTTAAAGAGCATGCTATTTTTCGATTTGAAAATCTGATGACCCAGATCGTCGGATTTTGGGCCCAAATCCGACGACTTGGGTCATCGGATTCTCAAATCGAAAAAATTCCGGTCGGATTTTGCATATTTGGACTGCATAAGCAGGGTCATTGATTTTTGAGATCGAAAATACAAATCTGAAGCTCGAAATCGAACCGCATAGGAAACGGCCTCACCTCCTTTCTCTGTTGAATAGCCGCATCTTCTTCTATCTCTATCTTCCCGATTTTGGGATGGTGTGGTCATCATCATTTTATCGTCGTGTGATCTGCATCTACGACTATTCAGGGTGGGCTAATGTGGTGGAGTAGCACATCCACCGTATAGGGACGTATATACTCGTTTGCGAATCTTATGCGGCTACGCGTAGCGTTTTGGGAATATACCGGTATGTGAATCTTATATATCTACACGTGTATACTATTAATTTGTACTAGCGCTTTGGGAATCTTAATTATTTATTGGAATACTATCTGCTTTGGGATATTTATGGGAGTAGTCGTATCTGCATATACATATCAGGTTGGTTTTAGTCGACGTCTGGACTGAATTAGTTGTGTTCCCGACGAAGTCCACCTTGTTCACTCGGGGTTCTCTCATTCCCTCAACTCACTTGTGGAC